>PVIU01001193.1:0-139006 GCA_004026605.1 Ondatra zibethicus | reverse complement strand
AGACATTCTTTAAGACTAAATATTCCATGTTTGTCAAACTGACCCTCACAGACTAGCACCCAGTATTTCTTACCCGAAACATGGCTGTGGTGAGGTGTTTAGAAAGGGCAGTTTCCTGACTCCTCCGCTTCTGTCACATTTATCAGTTGATGTCTGCAGAAAGGGGACATTTCTTTTGCTGTCTCCCTGTCCCTATTCCTCTTCCTTACTCCTCCGCTCAGTTTGTCTTGTGGTTTCATGGATTTAATCAGTGAGTTAGGAAACTTTACTGTATAAAGGATGCTCATATTGCCCCCCATGTGGTTATCAGGAGCCGTTTGCTATGTACCCTTGGCCCTTTGGATGGCATTATCACATGTGAGTATTGCTGGCCAACTGTATATCCACGGGTTCCATATCTGTGTTTTTAATCAGGGATGTGTCAGAAATATTTGAAAAAACAAATAGAATATTTATTAAACATGTACCCTTTTTGTTATGTGAGTCATGCATGATTACAGATTACATAGTATTAGGTACTAACACGTACCCTAGCGATCATATAGTGAACAGAGAAGACACAGAGAATTTCATGTAAGTAAGCATCACACTGTTTTATATACAGGGGTAGAACATCTGTGCATTTGGGTATTTGGGGCAGTCCAGGAACCAGTCTCTGAAGGATGCTAGAGAGGAAACCGCATCTTGTTGCAGGGCTCATTTGCTGTTGCCTTTCTGTGAAATTAGCTTTGCCTTACACAGTGCCCTGGTTTATCCCAGCGAGGAATGCTCTTAGAAACCAGGGTCTGGGCTGCTTCAGTGTCATTGCTTCCCGGTCCCTTGCTCAGAGGCCTGGGAAGCAGCTTTGTGTCTCTAAGTGTCTCCATTGCCTCCATGCTGAACTCAGGCTTTTTCTGGTCAAACCAAAGACTAGATATTTCTGAGGTATGCCTTCTATTAATTCCTGCTAGTGTTTTAGGAAAGCAGAATGCACAGCATGTACAAAGGTGAGTGTGTTTGTACTCTGATATAGTGTGCAAGGCTAGCCCACCCCCCACTGCTCTTGTGTTGCAGACTAAGGAGCAGATCTGGTGAGTTTTGTCCTACCCTAGTCACTAACAGATGGGGCACAGTAGAAGGTGCTTGTCTGGGCTAGCAAATGGTAACTGCTGCAGACCACCCTGCAACTTGCCAGTGTACCTGCAAGATGAGAGTCTTCTTAACCTTTTTACTCACATTATTCAGGGCTTCATCATTATAGTGGGAAACAATTTTGTAAACTGTTGAGAGGAAGTTTTCTCGGCACAGTCAGACAGATGCCTTCTGTGTGGGGGTAGAGAGGGTGTGCATGCATGTGCACACACAAACGTGTCAAGGCCAGAGACCTAAATCAGGTGACCTTCCCAGTTGCATTCTGCCTTATTTTTTCTGACAGGGTCTTTCACTGAAGCTGGACTTTGCTGACTCAGCTGACTTGCTGACTGTCTGGCCAGTGCGTCTTACGGTTCCTTTTGTCTGCTTATCCAGTGCTAGGCTTTCAAGTGTGCACTGCAGCTGGCTTGTGTGGGTGCTGGGGATCCAGACGCGGGTCCCCTTGCTTGCATGGCAGATACAAATGGAGCCATCTCCCCGCTCCCATACTCTCTTTGTGAAGCCCTGTCTAAAAGTAGAACCACTGTCCCTGGTGCTCACGTTACTCTTCAAGGCTCAGCAGAAAGGCAAGATTTTGGTGCCAGTCAATTAGGTGAAAAAAAAAAAATCTCAAATTATACTTTTCTTCTTCTTTTACAATAGACTTGTTTCTCAAAACTTTCTTGATGTAATTTATTGCTTTACTGTGTTTATAAAGGGACTTTTTGAGCAGTGAGAAGAGGGTTTTCTCAGGAGTGGCCCTGTTCTCAGGAGACTATGTCATTAGGAAATATCAACTGTGCTGGAAGCACACTGTTCACACTGAAGTCGTGTTTGACACTGAAGCAGAGCCTGGGTGGCCATGGCACACAGCAGGAGCTTGACATGGAGATGTGATTGCACGCACCTAAGACATTGCCTGACTGTCTCCTTTTTCTATTATTATTATTGTTATTATCATTATGATTCCTAGAAGTCTTCTATTCACCTGTAGGCCTTCAAGTTTGTTGGGAGCATCAGGAAGTATCCTCAGCCTTGTTTTGGATTGGTTCACAGTTCCACCCAAGGACACTTTTTGTTTGGGTGAACTTAGCACACTTCCAACTCCCACAGGGCGGTTGCCCTTGGAGACCTTGGTCCACCTTCTGAAACCCTGGTTCTGTTAGAAATTGTTTACACTTTTGTTTTTACGTGAAAATCGTGACTTTTTGACATGATGCCCAGCCCATCATTTAGTAAAACGCTAATCAGACCAAAGAGAGTCAGAATCTCAGTGGTCAGCTTATTTCTTTATGTTTTAGGGTAGAACTGTCTGTAGCCTAAGTTGCTATCAGTTCACTGTGGATTCCAGTCTGGTCTAGATAGAGGTCATGATCTTTCTTCCTCAGTCTCCCAGTCCTGGAGTTATAGGTATGTGCTCTGTATTTCTACAGTCTTCAATGATTTAGAAGAATGAGGAGAAAAGAATTAAGAGGTATAATTTGCCAATTGTGTGATTGTGTTCTGCATGATTCTGTCATATCGTAGTTTCCTTTTCTCTGCCTGTGGACAGTTAAGCGGTGCATTAGCTTTGGTGATAAGCATCACAAACTTAAGTGTTTTCATCCCTAAATGGTCCTGGGAGAATCTATGTGAAGTGCTAGCATATTGTTAGGTCCTTAAAATTCAGGCATCCTCCTTTTCCAAGTCTAGTGAGCTAGCAGCAGCCTTTACTGTGTTTTCCTTTAGGGAGTCCGGCACAGAATACTAGGCCCAGAGTTTGTGCTCTTGGATAACTCTTTGAGATCCTTTGAGGAGGGCAGAAGAATTTCACTCTCACCTGTTTTGGTAGCACATCGGGTTGCTTCCAGTGAAGAATTCCTAGCGATAGTACTTGTATGGGGTTGGAGAGTTAAACAAAGGAGAAGCATAACTTTGCACTGAGGAAGTCAGGGTACCTCTAGCAGGCTGACAGTGTATTTCCCCAGTCTGCTCAGGCCAGGGATGGGTTCCATCCTTACACAGTGGGAGCATGGCTAGGCTGGGTGAAGTGCTGGAACACAGAGCTGGCTAATATGTTATCCCTGCTTAAAGAGTTTCCAGCGCAGTGGGGAAGCAGCCAAATTAAAAGACATTTATATTGTGGGGTGGTAAGTGCTGTAATAAAGACAGCCTGGGTACTGTGGCCCTGCTTAGGAGCAAGTAGTGCATTATTCTAGTTGGTGGAGGGAAGAGGGACTTCAGAGTGACCCTGATGGAGAGCAGAAACATTCTTGGCTTTTGTGGGAGGAATGCTTCTCCTTAGTGTCAAAACATGGCCTCTCTGAAGACTGCATGCTCCTTTCTGCTGTGTAGCAGAAAGGTCTTGTGTCCCCTTGTCTGTACCCGTTTGTGCCAAGCAGCCCCTCTTCTCTAACAGTGCTTTGCGCTGACCCCACTGTGCCATTCACAATGGATTTTTGGAAGTTGCTCTCCCAGGAGAACCTCAGCACCTTATAGGCGGGGAATGTGACTCATTATTATGTGTCATTGTCCCTCCTGTGTGAGACCCTCAGCACTTAGTCTGGAGAGAGTGGCTACCGCATAGCTGGAGCAGGGACTCATTTAGAGTCCATCTTTCAAGTTACTTTGGTGAGGGAAGGCAGTAGATTGTTTTTCTTTTGAGTTTCCAGCAACTGGCTTTGAGGAGATCTGTCATTTCTCAAGTATCTATGTCAGGCTTGTGCAGACTGAGATTTGTGTATGAAACATGTATGGCAAGAGAGGGCTGGGCAGAAGGGCAGGCCTTTCTTTTTGCTTTTCCTACCTTCATACAGAGTGTCTGGTCCAAATGACACAAGGGCACTGCTTTTTAAAAGGGATCTTAACCTTTGCTACTGCCACTGATGCCAATCCCTGCACACCCTTGCACTCCAGCAGCTAAAGTCGAGCAGAGCACCATGGTACAGGGCCCAGGAAGTAGGGTGGACACGGGCTCATCCCCCTAGAAAACTCAACAGCCCCTGGTAGCTTGTCTTTAGCTCTGACTTTGGTTTGGCTCACACTTTGCCAGTCGACTTTACACTTAGTGGTTGGCACCATGCAGTTTCCTTGCGGGATGCTTTTGATGTATGTGGCTACATCAAAGGGGAATGCTTAGGCCAGGATCTTCAGATCCTTGAGTGTGACTCCTGCCTGCCTGCCAATGGCCTGCTTGCCTCCCTGATGGCATGTGTAGAGTGCAGAGGCCACAAACCTTTACAGAGCAACAGCAATAGATTAATGCTTAGGGCTTAGGGCTCAGTAGAAAGCAGCCCCAGGTACCTTTGTTTCTGCTGTCTGATGGGTACACTCTGGTTCTGGTTTGCTTTGTTGAGAGAGACAGGGGTCTAATCCATGGACAACATTTATTTGTTTGTTTGTTCGTCTGAATGTTTATTATCTATCTATCTGCTTTTTCTCTTGCCCCCCTGTGTTTTCTGTACAGAAGCTCCCCTGTATGTACTCTGGCTCAGACAGATTGGTGTGGCAGAGGAGTTGTTTAGTATTGCCTTGGTTGAGGGGAAAGCTGGGACCCTTGCTATACTCTTCAGTAAAGTATGTACTTCTTTTTTTTGCCCAAGTGAGTTGTTGCTGCCTGTGAATTAGTGAAATGTGACGAAACTAGTTATTACAGTCTCATAACTCATTTCATAGACTTTAAATAAAAGTGAATTTCTATTTGAATCATCTATAAGAGGCTCTTTCTAGAATATTTTTGATCTGTCTGAAATTGTAAATAACAGACCTATTCAATTAAGTTGACTTAGCTTTCTTACATGAAGAGAAAATGATGGTCTCAATGATAGTATAGCTCTACATAGAGGAGGGATATGCAGAGGGGGGATATGCGGAGGGGGAGATCTGTAGAGGAGGGATATGGCTTCTGTTTTTAAAGATGTGAAAATAGTCACAGAAAATTCCAGACTGCATGGCCTTGAGGGATTTAACATTCTTTGAGTTCTTTATGGACAAGACATGGAATCATCACAGTTAAAATAGTATAGTTCAGTAAGAACTGATTTCCTTGAGAGATTTAATGAGCAGTGTGATTGTATAGAGGAAGCATAATTGTTTTTAGATTCAGATCTCTAAGAAGTGACTCTGAAAACATGGTAGTATGTTTCTTTTCTGTGGCTCTTGTGACAAATTACTACAAACACAGTGGCTTCCTTACTTCACAGCCCTGGGCTGAGATCCCTATAGATGCTGAGTGTTCTGGAGGCTCTGTAGAGAATCTGGCTTTTCTGACCTCTGGAAATTAGTCACAGAGTGTGGGGCTTGTTGCTCCCTCCTTTGTCTGCAAAAGCAGCACCTTGAGGCCATCATCTCTGTGCTGGCTTTTCCATTTGTAAAGCCCTGTGGCTGGACTGGGCTCACCTGGGCAATCGCTCCACTTTAAGGTTGGCTTAGTCCCATCTGCAGCCGTTCTCCATGCTACTTAATGATTATGGGCTCTGGAGGTAACAGGATGTAGATGTCTTTGGAGGAAGCCGATTTCCTGCCTACCACAGAGCGGTGGGGTGTACAGCAGGAAATGAATGTTTATGGGTGCCTAGAGTCTCTGCAGCCAGGCTTTGGGGATTTTCATGTACTGTGATTATCTCAAATTGTGCATCAGGATCTTAGAGCCATCAAGTGAGTTGTTACTGTTACAGAATGATGACTAAAGATGGGCTTTGAAAGCTTGAGTTCCTGCTAAGCATCAGGCTGTGCTGGGAGATTGACAGACAGTATTTCCCAGTCCCCAGAACCATCTTCTGAGATGAATGATATAAGTTCCATCCTACCAGTGGGCAATAGGCTCTCATGGGGGTGTGACTGGCCACAAGTCACCTGGCTGGCTTAAAACTGAGTACTCCAAGTGGAAGGCAGACTGATTCCCAAACTCATCGAGAGGTAAGGGTGTTATGGAATTTATTTCTCTTCCTTTGCACTTCGGCAAGGCCTTATTTGTCTAATACTCAAGAGTATCTGCCAGGGTGTTTGCCAAAGATTTGGTATGGCATGTCAGAATCATTAGGTAGCTAACTGACTGACTTGGTGACCTCTCCCCTTTCTCCCCTCTCCCCCGTTTCTCCTACTCTGCTTTTTATCCGCTGTATACCATGCCTGCCTCATTAAGTATTATTTTGGTTGACTTTTTAATTACTGCTTTTGTTTCCTCATAAAGTAGTTCCTTCTAGTCTTGATGTCTGCTGTCTGTGAAGTGGACACCATCATCTTTAACCTGAATGACAGTCTCATCTGTGATAGGCAGATTGGAGGCTAAGCATCAGAAAGGCAGGCTGAAGAGCATTCTTAAAGTTACCAAGCACAGTGATTGGATAAGACTTCAGTTTGTGCCCATTTGTTTTCAAAACTCTGTGAACTCCCACATAGCTGGGTGACTAAGAAAAACGGAGCAAGAAGGAAAAGAAATAAATGCCAATTAAAGATGACAGCTGCAGAAATGGCAAAGATGGTGCCCGCTTGCCAGATGAAAAGCATTAGCCATTGGTCAAAGCCGAAGTTCCGGAGCATATAGTCATCAGCTTGTAGTTTGAACACAGACTTGAGAAGGGAATGGTCTGTTGTCTAGTTCCATGTAGTTGACTCTGCTATTCCATAATAAGAACTAAAACATAATGCTAGTGGTAGCTCCCACTGACCCTCTATACAGGTCTAGGATCTATTTTCCCATTCATCATTTCATCTAATCTTTACAATAGCCTTCTGCAGACGGGTACCAGTGCCCCCGTTTTAGAGGTAGAGTCACTGAGCCTGTGAGACATTAGGCTTTAGCATAAGTGAAAACCAGACTGTTTCTGGAGTGGAAGACCTGTGTTCATCTTGCTGTTCTCAGCATCTTATTTCAGCATAGTCAACATTATTGACTGACACGATTCCATAAAGCTTGGGGAGAGTGCCTGACGTCGTAATTACACAGAGAAAAACACCAAAGGAACACAAACGTGCCTTTTAAAGAAGGTGAAATGTGCTTGGCCAGTACCTTCCTGGATATGCTCCAAGAGCTGGCAGCAGCTAGGGTTCGGTTCTGTACTTGACGTACCTTGTGGCGCCTTGTTCTTGTGCTTAGTCATGTTGGGCCTTCCCTCCTTCCACAGTGCTGCTAGACACTTGGTCTCCTTCCTCATTCTTTCTCTCTCTCTCTCTCTCTCTCTCTCTCTCTCTCTCTGCCCCCTTACCATTAAAACAAGGTAAACCCTGCTCTGTTTTCTCTGTGGAAGTGCTGTGTGTGCTAATTAAACTCTGCACCTGGCCAGTGTTTGGAACTTGCTAATTATGTTTATGAACTCTTGGTCCACATTCAACACACAATACAATGGTCAGGCCTGTCTGGAAATACCTTCTTAAGCCAATAATTATTGTAGTCGCATTGTTGTGCAGCCTCAGACCTGGAGCCCAGTGGATGGCAGCAAAATGCTTTCAACTGCCCCTGGTGCCTGTGTTGTGATTTGCAGTTCCCATGGTGGTATGTAATTGCCCTCAGGTTGGGGTAGAGTTGGCTGTTGCCATGCTGACTGGGGTGGGGAAGCATTTCTGTGCTTTGGAATCTTGGATGCTTATTAGCCTTTGGAACTGGATGCTCTAAAGCATATTTAGGAGAGGCCTGCACTGCATCCCATGGTTCTTTTCTCTAATGAATGCTCCCTGGGAGGAAGGTGTGCTGCTTCTGACCTGCTTATGCGACTGTCCACTTTTCTGTTGTTCCTCAGCTAAGCTTTTCTTCAGTGACCTTTGAGACTCTCCAGGGCTTGAAGTTTGACTACAGTCAGGACCAGCTCATTTCCTCCTCACCCATGGACTGTTTCTGGGTTCAGAACACTTTCAGATGTAGCTTAGAGAGAAAATGGAGAATTCCAGTTTGCACTGATGTCACTTGTAAATGTCCACTGCTTTGGGAAGGTGTCCCTGTGCAGTGATTAGAAATGGATCTTAGACTTCCTCTGTCTCATTGCTCTGCTTCTTAGCTGTGTGTCCTGGGGCAAGTAACTTTCTCGCCCTAAATGTCCTCATTTGATTCAAAACATGGCTGTAGTAAAAGAAGCCACCTTACAGGACTCTTGGTGAGGAATAAACATGCTACCAGGTGTATAACATTATTGTCTGACAGCCAGCAACATTCAATAAATGTTATGTATTGCTGTCATTACTTTACTGTTGTCGATTTGTTGATGTTGACTGTTAGGACCTTAACTGTGACTAAGGAATAGTAAGTACCTGGCCTTAGAAATACATAGTCTGTCTGGACATACAAAGGAGAACTAACTGCACAGTGTGGCCAGTGCTGTGTGAGAAACCCCTCTCCTCCTCAGTTCCCCTCTTTACTCTGTTCCCATGTCTTCAGAGAAGGCTTTTTAGCCACCTCACTTGATCCACTAACATGAATATCTTGCCGACAGTCAACTCCTTGTATGCAGTACTTTTTCAGCTACTCACTTGCAGTGGGTGTTCACTAAGCGACACTGAATGAACAGATACTAGGTAGGAAATGGCTAGAGAAGAAGAGAAGAATATGTGAGAAAGGAAGTGTGACCTTGTCGTGATGTCCTGGTGAAGTGTGCTGGGTGCTGGGAGATGTCTTGGGGACGTGTAACTCATGGTCTGTTTGCAGGAAGCCCTCAAAGAATTACATGCTGGAGTTGCATGAATGTGAGGGTTTAAAAGCTCAATGAGAGTGAAGGGAAAGAGAGGACTCGGGACATCCAAAGTCCTGTGGCTCTGAAACAGACAGCGTGAATTCCAGAATGATGGCATCTGTGACAGTTGGGAAAGGATTGTTTATAAGGTCATTGGACCTTGTCCTATAGCAGTGCTGCAGAAATCATATCTTTAAAGCATTGTTCAGAATTTTTACTTCAAGATATTTTCAGAAATCATTGCTGTGTGTTCATATGCATAGCTTCATGTGCATTTCCTTTTGGCATGTAGGATGCCAGTTTTCAGAAAATATCTCTATAGCATAAGGATATGTTCATATGAAAAGTTGCTTATGTAGTTCTAACTTGTATTTTTATTTGGTTACATGTATTTGCTATGTATATCTTAAAGCAGTGGTTCTCAGTCTTCCTAATGCTGTGACCCTTTAATACAGTTCCTCATGTTGTAGTCACCTCTAACCATAAAATTATTTTCATTGCTATATTATAACTGTAATTTTGGTACTGTTGTGAATTGTAATACAAATATCTGATATGTAGGATATCTGATATTCAACCCCTGTGAAAAAGGGTTGTTCAACTCTCAAAGTGATTACAATCCACAGGTTGAGAACCACTGTCTTAAAGTCTTAAAATAATGTTTATGTGGATCTGCCTGCTATCTATCTATCTATCTATCTATCTATCTATCTATCTATCTATCTATCTATCATCTATCTATATCTCTCTGATGTTACTTGCATACTTTCAAATGCTAATTGTTTTTTTGTTTGTTTTGGTTTTCTGAATAAGGTACTGAGCCACATGGCTAACACAGATAAGAATAATGGGCTAATAATGGGCTATTAAGTTACAAGAGTTAATAAGAAGCCTGAGCTAATGGGCCAATCAGTTTATAACTAATGTAGACCTCTGTGTGATTTCTTTGGGACTTAACAATTGCGGGAACTGGACAGGACAGAAACCTTAGTCAACATCTTTTCCCCACAGCCTCTCCAGCATAAGTTGTCATCAGTGTTTTTGATCTTAGCCATTCTTACAGGTGTAAGATGGAATCTCAGAGTTGTTTTGATTTTCATTTCTCTGATGACTAAGGATGTTGAGCATTTCCTTAAGTGTCTTTCAGCCATTTTAGATTCATCTGTTGAGAGTTTCTATTTAGGTCTGTGCTCCAATTTTTTATTGGATTATGTGTGATTGGAAATGGTGACCAATTTCTTGAGTTCTTTGAATATTTTGGAGATCAGAACTCTATCTGATGTGGGGTTAGTGAAGCTCTTTTCCCATTCTGTAGGCTGTCATTTTGTCTTGTTGACCGTGTCCTTTGCTTTACAGAAGCGTTTCAGTTCCTGGAGGTCCCATTTATCAATTGTTTCTCTCAGTATATGTGCTTCTGGGGTTATATTTAGGAAGTGGTCTTTTGTGCCAATGTGTTCAAGTGTATTTCCCACTTTCTCTTCTGTAAGGTTCAGTGTGGCTGGCTTTATTTTGAGGTCTTTGATCCATTTTGACTTGAGTTTTGTGCATGGTGATATGCAAGCTGGTACAGCCCCTTTGGATGTCAGTGGGGCGATTTCTCAGAAAATTAGGAAACAACCTTCCTCAAGACCCAGTGATACTACTTTTGGGTATATATCCAAAGAATGCTCAATTGTGCCACCAGAACATGTGCTCAGCTATGTTCATAGCAGCTTTATTTGTCATAGCCAGAACCTGGAATGCCCCTTGACCGAAGAATGGATAAGGAAAATGTGGTACATTTACACAATAGAGTACTACACAGCAGAAAAAAAATAATGACAGCTTGAATTTTGCAGGAAAATGGATGGAGCTAGAAAACATTGAGTGAGGTAACCCAGACACAGAAAGACAATTATCACAGGTACTTACTTACTCATAGCTGGTTTTTAAACATAAAGCAAAGAAAACCAGCCTACAAACCACAATCCCAGAGAACTTAGACAACAATGAGGACACTAAGAAAGACTTACATAGATCTAATCTACATGGGAAGTAGAAAAAGACAAGATCTCCTGAGTAAATAGGGAGCATGGGGACCTTGGGGGGAGGGTTGAAGCGGGGAGGGGAGAGGCAGGAAGGGGAGCAGAGAAAACTATAGAGCTTAATAAAAATCAATAAAAAAGAAAAAAAACAGAATATAAAACGGTAAATATGTTTCTGTAGATCATTTAACTTGCAAAATTATGACGCAAGTATCTTTATCAGGTAGACTTGGTTTGACTTCAAGAGGAACCATGTTACTTTCAATTAATGAGCTGTTAAAATAGCTTTGTAATCATGAATGATTCTTACTGCTTGGCAGAGTAGTTTAGAGATGCCTACTCCAGATTTATCTTGCTAGGAAAATGCTGTTTAGTGGGGCTTAATTTATGCCATTATCTGTCTGTATTAGTGTTTGACTTCAGTATTTAGGGATTACAGAAACCTGTGGATGGTGAATGCCAGCCTGGTTCCAGACATCCTTTGAGACTTTATGCTATCCTTCACAGTGGAGATGTTTGGGAAACAGACAAACTAAGGAAGCAACATTAATAAAATATATATTATAGAAATAAAATTATATATATAAGTAATATAACTAGAAAGACAGACAGTGTTAATACATATTGAAAGTGCTGATATTGGAAGTGAATACTCTATTTGATTGGAATCTGGTTATATCAGAGTCATAAAGAACCAGTGTCCAGGTTGAGTCTGCAAACGTGGCAGTACAGCTGAGGTGGAAAGGGGTTATGTCTTGATTATTGTAGCTTCAGCACATAGCTAGCTCTTGTGGTCATAGCTGACCCTGAAGGAACATCTTCTGGATGCTGAAGCCAGCCAGACATTACTACAAACTGTAATGGGGCTGTGGTGACTGTTTTAAAACTGTTACCAGAGTCTAGCCAGTAAAATGTTTAGGGCCCTTTTTTCCTTTGGTAATTCTGTGCAACTCCTCTCCATGGTGTCCTTATGTGTCTTGCTTGTCTCCCTTGCTCAGCTGTAGGCCCTGTCTGTCCTGGTGCCAGCCAGATGCAGGGTTTCAGGTTGGCAGGCTGGCATTCACTGACTTTCCAGTGCACTGCTACATCCTTTGCTGGTTTGGCAACGTTGAAGGCCTTGGTGCAGTGGACCTTGCTCACCACTTCCTGGAACCTTAAAGTTTACTTCCTTCTTCCTGTTTTCCTGGCCACTTAAACTGTGGTGTTCCGTGTAGCCTGTATGTGTGTCTTCTTCCACTTGCTAGCTGCATGATTTGAACCAAAATGAAGTCAGCAAAAGTCAGATGCAAGCTCAGGCTTCCTTTGTTTCTTTTGTGGTCAGAGATGTAGATGTCTTTTCTTATGGATTACATTTTAATTCTTATGGATCTAAGTTTTAGGTGCAGAGTTGCTTTCCTATTTCCAGGTCACTTGTCTCCCCACCCCAGGCACCAGAGGAAGAGAAGCTTTTGAGCTCTTTTCTAAGAGAGAGGAAGCCAGCCAGGGCTTTGTGTCAGCAAGTGGAAGTGAGGCATCCAAGGCTAAGGACATTTATCTAGAGCTGTGAAGCTTAAATAAGATCATGGCTGCAAACCTTGAGCATAGGCAGTGCTTAGAGACGGGTTCCTGTGACTTGACACTGATGTCTAGAACTCACAAAAGGAGTGTGACCCAGGAACAGTGCTTCTAGGCTCCCGCACAAGCATGGTGGAAGATCAGGCTGTGAGAGTAGGTGAGATTCCCTAGAAAAATGTGGTCTCCCTTTGAAGGTGTTTATTTTATTTCTTAACTGACGTAGATATTTTTTTTAAAGTAAAGATATCTGGGTTGTATAATAGATGAACTGTGCTGCAAGTCTGCTGAACATTCTCCTGTTGATTTCTCAGTGATTTGAGGGTAGGTTTTGCTTGTTTGTTTGTTTTATTTCAGTTTGTTTAATTTCTTCTAAGTTGCTGAATTTACATGCATAGTGTTCCTAGCTTTTCTTTATTACATGTTACCCCCAAAACAACACTATAGGTTGTTCAGAGCCTGGAGAGCAGTTACCAAAGAAAAACAAACAAACAAACAAACCCCAAGCAGTGCAACACTACCGCCTGGCTTCTCCTGAAACTGTTGATCTTCCTGTATTGGCCTACTTGAGTGCTTGGACTGTCGACAGGTGTCACCATGTCTGGCCTAAAAACATTACTTGACATTCAAAATTATGTGGAAGTCCAGTTACAGTGACCATTAATAAAGTTCTATTGGACTAGAGAACAACATTGGTGTGCCTTTTTTAGCTGTCCTATGCAGAACCATATGGTGTCTTGTACAGTTAGAGAAAGGTTGTAACCCATGTTCCAAGACAAATCATTTTTATCAACCCTCCTAGAGTGTGAGCCACTGTGAGCTTTGGAGCAAACATTGGGTGTATAGCAGCACCCTGCACTCATTGGTTCTGTGAAACACATTCGAAGTCACACAGAGACCATGAAGCCAAATATTCTGGTTCTTGTAAGTGCTCACTCAGCAAAGGTTATTTTTTTTCTGGTTTCCCTTAGTTTCTAGGCTGACCTCTAGATGCCTGCATGACTAAAGAATACAGATAACTTTGGATTTCCGACATGGAATGATGTTTACCTTTCCTCCCCTGTGGGGACTTGTCTGCTAGAGAATCCATTCCAAATCCCAGGAGTGAGAAGTGGTTTCTGCCCCTCATCTTCCTCCTGTGTGCCCAGAGACCCAATCATGAGGTCTGAGCAATTCCAAAGACATTTGTTTTCAGGCTTCCTGTTCACGGTCAAGTTTGGAACCCAATTTTGTCTTTAAGTTTGAAATTCAATAGGAAACTATATAGAAAATAGAGTATGAATGGTATTAATACCTGTGTTGCTCTGGGGGAGCTCATCAGAGATGACTACCCAGACATAGCACAGCATAAAGCCAATTGAAAGTCTTTGTTCCAGTCGACCGGAACTACACTCAGGTTATTCAGGACCTAAGTGTAGCCCCTTAGACAAAGGAGCTTTTTAAAGGCAAAAACCACATCCTGGTATCTCACTCAGCAGCTACCGGGGGATGTTTGTGTAAGCAAGCAGTTTAACAAGCTAAAATAAGCTTTTAGCTAGAGGCAGGGTTCCACAAAATCAAGCAGGCAGTTTAACAGAAGTCAAAATAAGTTAGCTGGGGCATCTTGACCTCAGGCACCTAGAGTATAGTTGGGTCATTTTCCATGGGATTCTTCATCAGGGAGCTCAAATTCTAGATAAGTGTGAAATGGCCTTAGCAAGAATACAAGATGGAGGAACCTCTGGACTGTCTTGCCCTGTCATAGTGTCTTCTGAGTTAATGTAAATTACCTTTACAGAACAGATAGAAGTAATAAGAGTACCAAGACTATAAAAAACAACCAATAAAACTTTCTCTTTAGCTTTAAGAAAATTTTTCTTGTTTCTGGGTCTTCTGTCCATAATAGGATTTATAAAACTGTTTTCTGATATTTGAAAGGTAATTAATGGGGGAAGATAAGAGTTGGGTGGCAGAACAGAAGATGGATCTTGACTATGGAGGTAGGTACAGTGTGGTGACACAACCCTGGCCAGTGAAGCTGCTTTGTACATCTGTAAATTGATAACACTTTTAACTCAGAAGCCTGGAATTTTTAATCTTGTGGTTTTGGATTCTTTTTAAATCACGCTTATGCATGCATGTGTGCGTTTGTGTTGGGTTTCGGGAGAGAGTAGAGAGATCCATTTTGAACTAAAGATGGGTGCTTTGGTAATGTTTGTGATGCCAAAGTTCCATCAGATCTGGGCAGAGGTTCTTATCTTGGAGCCTGGGGATAGCTGATGGCTGCAGAAATGGATTTACAGAGTCTGAAGTGTGGACCAAAGTGAGGCCTGGAGGTTTCCCGGGCCTCAGGTGGGCCAGGCTTGCAGGTTAGGGTAGAGTTTTCTGAGATGATGGTGGCATTTGAAAAGCTTTTTCCTCTGTGATGTTTTTACAGATATTTTCTGTAGGTTAAACTTCAGTTCCCTTAACAGACACCAAGTAGTGGCACCAAACCATGCAGTGGTGACTTTGTTTTCACTACCAGGTGCTTTGAGTTCTAGAAATTGAAAGCAGGTTTCACCTAAGATGTTCCTGGTGGAGCAGTAGCAATTTAACTGTCCTTGACTGTCACCCCTCGGGTGCACATTTAAACAGGCGCCAATGTACAGTATTTCTGGATGTCATAGTAGAAAGTTGTCTCAAAAATAGTCTTAAGGCAGTGCTGATAAACGTTCCTCGGGAGAGAAGGCCTCTTGCGATGCTGACCAGGTATCAGAACTATTAGTACTGCTTGTGGGCTGGGTGGTACTTACTCCACTTTGTAGTTTTGTGCTAAATTTTGTGAGTCTTAAAGAAAATCAATTTTACATTTCCTTTAGACAGCAATTCAAATACTTACGTATTAAAGGAGCTAATTTACTTAGAGAAAAATTGCTCTTAAGATATAGCAAAGAAAAGCAACAGTAGGAAGGATTGTATGACCTTTATTCTACTTTAGGTAGTTCTTGTATACTTCAAGGCCAAGCTTGTTGGTTTGTATGTCTAAGTGTTCGAGCACTGTGTTATGGACTTTCCTACACTGAAAGGCCCTTGGATATTTATCAAACACTAGTCAACTCTAACTAAGTTGTAAGGTGCTTCACAGCACATGCAAGTCCCTGGTTCAGTCCCCAGAAGTGCAGAGAAAACAGCCAGTCAGCAGTGCAAACACCTGTCCAGTTTTGGATGCTATTCTGTGGCTCTGTATGTCTTTCCTTAAACCAGCCTCCATTGTGTTTATTGCTGGAGCTTAGGTAGGCTTGGTAGCTGTGGTAAAGGTCTTTCAACTTTGTTCTCTTTTGAAACTTGCTTCTCTATTCGTTTATGTTCACACATACCCATAAGCTATAGAATTGATTTAAGATTTACATACATGTCTACCATGCCCCCATAGGGATTACAGGAGGGGATATTTGAATTGGAGGAGGAGGAAGGTCTTGGAAGCGGTATTGCATTTATTATCTGTGGCTGTGCTGTGTATCTTCATGTTCGGGTTTTAGGTTTCTACCTGAGTATTTGCAGTTTCTTCTTAATATATAGACTTTGTGTGTACTTTATGAAATTAATCTTGATGTCATATTTTGAGACTATTGTGATGTTATTTACTGGTGCGGGAGAATTGTCTGTATTCTGTCAATCATGATTTAAATAAACGCTGATTGGCCATTAGCCAGGATGTGTAGGTGGGACAATCAGACAGGAAGTAGAGGCAGAGCAAGGAGAATAGGAGACTTCTGGGAAGCTCTCTCGGGAGTTCTGCCCAGACCACCGAAGAAGCAGGATGTGACCTGCCCCACTGAGAAAGGTACTGAGCCATGTGGCTGACATAGATAGGAATAATGGGCTATATAAGTTATAAGAGCTAATACGAAGCCTGAGCTAATGGGCCAATCACTTTATCGTTAATATAGATCTCTCTGTGTGATTTGTTTGGGGCTTAACGACTGTGGGAACCAGGTAGGACAGAAACCCCAACAAGCCGGCCCTTGTGTTACAATTCACGATTCTATTTCTAATGTTTTTGTTCTTTATGTAGCCATGCAGTTGATTGGAACATAGTACCTCACATAGCTACTCTGTTGAACTCAAGGTTACTTCTGGTATCTTTGTTGTGGATAAGTTGGGACTTTCTAGACCATTTTATCTAGATAATGAGTTTGTCTTTTCTAACCTGAGTTAAGTTTATGTTCAATTTTCATCTCTTTCTGTTCTGAGTAGGGTTCCTACATACGTTCCAAAGGAACATAGGTGATAGGAGTATTGTGTGTGTGTGTGTGTGTGTGTGTGTGTGTGTGTGTGTGTGTGTGTGTGTGTGAGTGTGTGAGGGAACACGTGGAGGCCAGAAGTTGACATTGGCTGTCTTCCTCCTTTACTCTCAGTCTTGTGTTTTGAGCCCGTATCTCTATTCACCTGGAGCTTGCTGAATTGGTCTGAGCAGCGAGCTCTGGGGGTCCTGCTATCTCCAGCTCTCCAGCACTGGGTTTGCTGCTGGGGATCAGACTCAAGTCTGCAGCTTGTGCAGCTAGTACTTTCCTGACTGAGCCTAGCCCATCTATACTTTTTCAAAGATGGTCTTTGGTCTTTTTCAGGTTGAGGAAGTTTCTTCTTACTCTTCCTTTGTGAAGAGTTTTTAATTATTTTTTGATTTAATGCAATAAAGGCTTTTTCTACATGGCCTCAGATCCTCACAGTTTTCCTTTTAGTCATTTAAATGTAGTAAACACTGTCGAATTGTTTTTAAATGTTAAACCATGTTACCTCTCTGAAAATGCTCAGTGCTCTGAACTGTGTTATTCTATTTAAAGCTCCTGAGATTCATGTTGCTAATATCTGTGTGGTACATGTAGAGGACTACATTCATTCCCATCTACATTCATTAGGATTAATAGGTAGATAGGTATGGGGGGGCTTTATTTTTGAAAATGTTTCCCAGAATTTTGTACCAGACTGACAAAATGGGCTTGGCGTTTGTGTTCTTCTCCGTTTTGAAATAGTTTGTGTAGAACTGGTGGTGTCCTCCCTCTAGGTCTGGTGGAATCACCCGTGGAGCACTATAGGACTGCGATAGCTTCAAGAGTGCTCGATCCCTGTTCACAGGTCTCTGTTCTAAATCGCTCTCCATGCCATCTCTTACTTCTTAAGTGGCCTTTGGTAGTTGTGGGTTTTATGGTGATTAACTGCCTGGCTCAAATTATCAACTTTATTGGCCCGAAACTGTTGATAACATTCGTTTTTTTTTTTTCTTTTTAAATGAACACAAGATAGGTGCAGCACTATTTTCCACCTGTTTTCCTGTCTCTTTTAGTTTGTTTTGTTTTTTATTTTAATTTTTAATAGAGTCTCTGTTGGCTAAGCTGGCCTGGAATTTGTTATGTAGATTAGATTGGCCTTAAATTTATGTCTATTTGTCTTCATCAGCCTTCTAAGTGCTGCGATTAAAGGTGTGGTCCACTATGCCCAGCTGATTTTTCTTTATTTATTTATTTGTGTGTGTGTGTGTGTGTGTGTGTGTGCATATGAGTATGGGTGCCTGTAGAGGCCAGAAGAGGGCATCAGATCCCCTGAAGCTGGAGTCAAAGGTGGTTGGGAGCCACCTCGCATGGGTTCTGAGACTCAAACTCCAGTCCTCTACATGAGCAGCAAGTGCTCTTAGTAGTGAGGTCCTCTCTCCAACCCCATTTTCTCACCACTTCTCAGGGTTGTAATTTTGTTGATATCTGCCCTGTTTCTCCTTTTCTTAATCTTAATTTTTTTTTCATTTGTTAGTTTCTTCAGTTGGAAGCTTAGACTGCTTAACTAAGGTTTCTTCTTTCTCTGTAGCAGCTAACGTAGTGATTCTCAACCTGTGGGTCACAACCCCTTTGGGGGTTGGATGACCCTGTCACAGAGGTCACCTAAAACCATCTGCATATCAAATATTTGCATTAGCTTTCATAACAGTAGCAAAATTACAGTTAGAAAATAGCAACAAAAAGAATTTTATGGTTGGGGTCAGCACAACATGAGGGACTGTATTAAAGCTTAAAAGCGGTGGTGGGAAAGTTGAGAACCCTGCTCTGATGCTTTGCACCTTTGGAGACTCCCTGCTGCCTGCTGGTTTCAGAAGATGTTTTCCTCACAGCTGCCTCCAGCCCCTCCCCAGGTGACCTGGTCTCCACCTCTAGTCTTTGACTGGAGCAGGGCAGATGGAAGAGGTCACTGTTTGTGAGGGTGATGGCAGATGGTTTGCTTTCTGTGAGAGGGTCTGAGTGGAGGCAGTGTTTCCCTGCTTCCCCAAAGAACTCTTGTTTTTTCTGACCTTGTCCATTTTGCTGTGAGCACCCAGTGGAGGCTTGAGGAAAAAGCAGAAGTGCTGTGTTTCCCAGCACACCTTAAGCTGTTGGGCAAGCTCACACTCCGTGTGTTTGTTCACATTTGTTTCTTCGAGGCTGTCACATATATACTCTGCCAGAGGTGAAGCTTATGTGGACCTCATCTGTCTTTGTGGACATTTATCATCCTCAGAGTTTGTTTTCCCTTGTTTTGTGGTCTCTGACTGACTCAGAAATACTTTGTAGATCATCCAGCTCCTTTTGTTTTCAGGGGACAAGCAGTGTGCAGATACTTTCAGCATCCCTAGTGAAAGAGGACTGTCAGCCTGGTTGGCTTCTAAATGGCTCCAGTTGGTTGCTATTAGGACCACACAGAGTGCACTCAAATAGAGAGAGTTTGTTGTGACAGACTTGAGCGTGACACCTTGTATCTGTCAGAAAGGTGATATTGTTGCCTTGCTAAGTTTCTGCCACTGGAGACATTTATCCTCTTTGATCATCAGCTTTTATTGGTCCTTTGTGAGCTCATGCCAGGTGTCGTAATATACCAAGATCTCTTGTTTACAAATTAAGGTCAGGGATTCTTTCCTGAGGGTATCTGGGCATCAAGAACTGGATGACTAGGTATGTAGAAGGGTGAGAGAGGGCTCAGCAGGTATCAGAAGCTGCCCTGAGGAGGTGGTCATGGGTATTATTAGAGAGTCATCTCCAAGATGCAAATGTAAGTTACTTATAGTTCAATTTTGGATATGTGATACTTTTCCATTTTACAAAATATACTTTAAACCAGTAAATGCTCTTTTTGAAATGCATGTTCAATAGAGATGTGTTTTCTTCTAGGGAGGTAGATAGATGTAGATGCTAGCTAGGTGAGGTGGGGGTGTACTTAACTTGAGCCCAATAGCACATTTACCTTTTAATCTGCCATTGTATGAACCTGGATGTGGTTAGACAGTGGAGGAGAGAGGAGAATGTAGAGGAAAGGGTAGTTCATGCAAATAATGTGTGTGTGTGGGGGGGGGGTAGGTAGGTGATGCAGATAGATAAATAAACGATAAGGGAGTAAAAGAATGAACCCTGACAAGAAAATGCTGCATTGAAGAGAGCTCCTGAGCAGATTATTTCCTAGATATCAAGGTTTGGGTAGAACCTGGAGATGCAAGAAACCATGGAGGCATGGTAATTCTAAGCTGAAAATCAACATATCTTGGTACATGTGCTGTCTGTTTCCTTTGCTAAACCATTCCAGTCTACGTACCTCAGAACTGGTGTGTTGTCCTTCACAGTTCTGTGGTTAGTGGGTCCTGCCTTAGAGATTCTTACTTGTGACCATCAGACTAGTTGGGCCTGCTCTCGGCAGAGGTCTCTCTGGACCGGATTGCTAGATGCGTGCTGCTGGCTTTTGGCAACAGGAACTCAGGCTGGTGTTGCTGGAGTCCTTGCCAGTTAACTGTCAGCAGCTTCGCCTTGGCTTTGGCTTCTTAGAGCCACAGGAGCAGGTTTTCTAGAACCTAGCCCATGAGCAAGCATGTTGGGAGCACCTGGAATGCTTCTTGTGCCCTTGGCCTGCTGTGCTCTTTGACCATACACACACCAGAAGCCTTGCTGCCACCGGCGCTGCATCACCACAGCACGGTTCTGTTTCTTAATTTGCTCCCTACTGCTCAGGACTCTAAAGCAAGCCCAGGTGGAGGAGCTCATAGAGCTGGTGCTGTCTCTTTGGGAGGAGTAATGGCGGGATTGGGTCCATGTTCATGGCTCAGATTGTGATACACACGAAATGGGGCTCATCAGTTTACAAGGTTGACCGTCCTTTCAAACACAGTTGTACTGTTGGGTTTTGGATGCAGACACTACATTGGGGCCATGTTCATGGCTCGGATTGTGATTCACACGAAATGGTACTCATCAGTTTAGAAGGTTGACTGCCCTTTCAAACGCAGTTGTACTGTTGGGTTTTGGATACAGACACTTCCTCTGACTCTGGGCATCTCTTGTACCCTCAGAAGCTCAGTTCAGCTGTCAGCCCACAAGTTCGTTGGTGGGCTCAGAAGGGGTTTTTGCAGAGGTGTTATCTTAGGACCTCAGCTTTCTTCCCATGTAGCCTTTTCTCTCATTTGTCACTGAGTTTTTGTGGGTGCTGCCAAGGCTTCCAGGGTTTTAAGTGTTTGCTTTCTGTATGAGTTCAAACTCACTACCTTTAACACAAGCACCTCTCAACAATCAGAAATGTCATTCCAGAAAGCTCTTTGTCTGGCCTGGAGAAGTGAGCTATAGGCACGGCCTGTGGAGACTTTAAGAACAAATGAAGAGGGCATTTTAAGGAGCAGCTGTTAGTGAGCACCTGCTTTCAGCTTCTGCTCAGCAGGTGCTCAAGCAGTGAACCCTGCCCTGTGTCAGTAACCTGTCAAGTAAGTACTGTCCCTCAAGCCTTTGAACAAACAAACAAACAATCTGCTTTTTCCCCCCCTTTGATGGTTCTGGA
Organism: Ondatra zibethicus; assembly: GCA_004026605.1. Lineage (NCBI taxonomy): Eukaryota > Metazoa > Chordata > Mammalia > Rodentia > Cricetidae > Ondatra > Ondatra zibethicus. The sequence goes on along the minus strand of PVIU01001193.1, from coordinate 117,885 downwards.
GATCCAGAACCATGGCCTTGCACTTCTTAGGCAGTGCAATTGCAACCCATTTTTTTATCCCTTTTTTAAAAATGAGGAAAGAGCTAATCCAATAAGCAAGTTGCTTATGTGAGGTCATAAAGGTAGAAGTTGAAAATATTTTTCTTGCTATTTCATCTGACTCCCCAAAATATATCATTCTGTTAATAACTGGGTTGCTATCCTGTGGCTTCTGTGTGATAAGATAGAAGGATGAGCTTCCACAGTGTAGTGTGGCTTCCTCCCCTTCCTGTGCTGCCTGTGGACCTGGCTTTGTGATTTCTCAGGTGTTCACTGAAGAGCAGGATGCACAGGGAGGAAAAGATGGCTTCAGGGGTCACAAACTCAGACAAACACCCAGTTCTATCTGTATTACGCTGTTCTGAGAGACTGAAGCCACACACAGCCCTTGCTTTAAAGATAGTATGAGATTATTATTCTGGAGCCATATTTGTGTGATGATGGCTCAGGAATACAGATGTAGATTACCCCAGATTCCATGCCTCAAATGACCACAGTTTGGTGAAGTTGTCAAGCTAAGGCATGTTTAAAATACATTTGTGGATACACGATAAGGGTGAGGACAGCAAGATGGGGAGCTTTTCCCTAGTTCAGCTGCTGCTGCTGTGCTCAGCTTTGGGGTTGCTGCAAGCTAAGGGGTCTGCTAAATAAGCAGGTGCCAAATGTTTTATCAATTAGTCATGAGATGGTCTGACACAGAGCAGGGCAAGGAAGGGCTGGCTGTTCAGGGGACTAAGGCTAGCCTGGGATAAGGTAAATGGCCTCTAGACTTGAAACATTCCAACTTTTCCACATCACTGTGTTCTAATCAATCAGACCATCTCTGCAGACTCAGCTTCTTTCCAGGAATCTCCTCAACAGTACATAAAACATTTTCTTTGAGATGATAGAAGCACTTTTAGTCATCATTAAGGAATGCCTCGGCAGAGGCCTTCTGAGCTGTCCTAATTGCGGATCCTGGCCTGGTCACAGCTCTGGAGTGAGCTGGAGAAAACGCTCCCGATACAATCTTTTGTAGCCTTGTGTGCCCACCTGTCACAACACTGATCGCCCTTCACTATAACTCTCTCTAATGTCTGACTTCCCTACTTTATGTGTTAGAAAGTGTGTCTTGTCTCTGGGAGGATCCTGCAGACGTAGGCTCCAGCATTCCCAGACATCCAGTAGGTGGGTGACTGCCAGCTTGATGGTTGAAGGAGAGCTACGTTACTGTTTTCATACCAGCAGCGTACAGAGGGTACTCATGCGTTCAGTCATCCAGAATATATTGTGTTTGCAAGTTCTCTGAGGAGCTGAGGACAGGGACTGGGAAGTAAACCTGCTGTTCAGATCACATGGGAGTGAGAGGACATGTGGGCATGCTCCCTCCCCTCCCCGTGTATACTGTCTAGTTTCAGTCTAGTGTCCTTGCCTGCACAGAACTTTGTCTTTAAAATCTTTAAAACCATCTTCATTATTTGTGTGTGTGTGTGTGTGTGTGTGTGTGTGTGTGTGTGTGCACGCACTCTCCTGAATGGGTGTGGTAACTATTGCAGTGGTTCTGCTCACTGTTGTCTTGAAATTGACTGGGTGTGGGATTTCTCTGTCCCCAGAGGCAGTTTGGTTACCCATTCTTGTGGGCAAGTGTCTGATTGGAAAGGAAAAGAGGTGGAAGGCATGGAGAACTTTGATATTGCAATTGTGGTTCAGATACCTAGGGTTCTTCTTTTTTTTTTTTTTTTGGCCTTCTCCCTTTTTGTATCTTACTATGTTATTTCAAAGAGAATACATGAAATGTCAAGACAGTAATAATCGGTAATACCTGTTTCTGGCTTTCAGCATTGCTTGCTTATATTAGCTTTCTGTTTCAGTTCATTACAGTGGTCTCGCACAGGGATATTATTATCTGCAGCTATGTGACTAAAGAGGGAGCCAGAGATTAAGTATCTTGGGAAATGGATGGAGCGCTGAGGGGCTGAGGCTTACCCACATCTGACCAGCTCCTAAACCAGCCTTTCTGCCTACACACTCTGATGTATTAAATCTGCTGGGGCTGTATGCTCTTTTTTCTGAAAATGCAGGTTACACCCTTTTTCCATCTGAAACTTGATCTCTTGGTATAATCTCCTTGTTATTTTGTAAATTCTGAGATACAGCATAGCTAGCAAGCCCCCCTTTTGTTAGGGCTTATCACCTGCTTGTCTTAGCTAGCTCCTCCCTTTGCTGCAGTAGTTTGATGTCCTTAATTTCCACTCTGGAAACATCAGAGTGTTTTCAGTGCATTATCTTATTTACTTCATCTTTCTGAGTTTGAACCTTGCCAGGAGGAGAGAAATTTGCTGTGGATTTTTATTTGATCAAGGAGACTTTTTTATTATGCAGAAATAAAAAAAAATCCTTTTATGTAGTCCTTATCCCCTCTGCCACCCTAAAATTTAAATGAAATAGAAAAACAATTGTTTGTTGCATTTAAGTTAAACCTCACAGTTGTTAGCCTTAGTGTTTTGGTTGTGAGCCTAGCCTTTAGTGGCTGAGCCATCTCTCCAGCCCAATAGTTGCTAAGCTTAAACATTAAGTTAAGGTTAACTTTTGGGATTTCGTGTGTGTGTGTGTGTGTGTGTGTGTGTGTGTGTATCTATGTTTCTCTGTTTTGAGATACAGCATCTCACTTAACTACAGGTCCTGTGTTACTGAGGACAGAAGCATCACAACTATAACATTCAGACTTACTCCTTCAGTCTTTGAAGGCTGTGAGTGCAGAGACCAGGCCAGAAAACTCAGTTCACTGTAAGGCGGCAGTGTTTGTCAAGGTCTGGTAGTTTGCTTACATTTTTAAAATAGAAAGGTAGAAGTAAGACACAGTTTCCATGTGGACGATAACTGCTCCCTCGGAGTCTCTTGCTGGTCCTCTGTTTCCTGGAGGAATTGGCATTGGTTACACCAACTAGAACTTGCTTCGTTAGCAGGTGAAGAGGTCTGAAGACTAGGGAAATGTTTAAGTGTGGGAGGCTGCCTGGAAGAGCAGCTGTCTGGAAAGAACACACCCACCCCTCTCTTCTCAGGAGGAGGGCTTTTTCTCAACTATAGACTGGTCACTCCTGGAGATAGATAGGAGGCTCAGAAATACTGCCTAGAAAAGAATGACCTCAGAACAGGTGGTTAGTTATGGTTGCTTAGCTAGTTCATGTCTGAAATGAAAGGGACTGCAACTTTTAGGATTGGGTAAGGTTCTGTTGTGTCAAGTATTCAGTGCTTGAGACACTAATCGCTACTAGAATTTACTGTTTAAGACAGACCTTCCTAATTCACGGTAAATATTACATAGTAACAGGTTTTGAAAGATGAGTCAGATGGTTAGCTAGGCTTTAGTAGAAACTTGTAAGTTTATCATGCTTCAACTACATATTCTTACCGAAGAATGTGGTAATTACTTCCCTGATCAAAAGCTTTAGTCTCTGTCAAGGAAGAATTGTGTGGATTAGTTTTAGTTTATGTTTTTATTTATATATCGTTTAAAGTTTCTTTAATGTTTGTCTGGTAGGTACTCAGTCAAGGCCACTCTCTCAATTGTCTTCTACGCTTCAGCTATGATGTTATGGCTGAACAGACACTTACTTATAAGACAAACAGAAGCAAAGCTGGTTGAATTCCTAGCTCTTTGTCTTTCATTCTTCTGTTTTCTTTCTTAGAATTTAGGAACTTTGAACCTCTCAGGCAATGAAGCCAGAATCCATAAAAGCATAAGCTGTGGCCTTCACACTTGGCAAGTTTCATAGAATCCCAGTCACCAAGTGAATCTTGTTTTGGGCAGAGTTTTTAGTGTGATGTTTCTTAGTTGTAGAAATCATTTCCTGAAGTGCTGAATGCATTTGAAAGAAACAGAATAGAGTCAACAGATTTGAGAGGAAGAAACAGGTTTTTAATCCATCCTATAGTAAGATTTATAATTGGTTCATCGGTTGTCTAAAAATACATTTTATGTAATAAGGATGTTTTCCATATTCAGGAGGGAGATGCTCTAAGGTGGATCAGGTCCTTTAATTACCGAGTCATTTACAGCAAGGGAGGCTGGGAAAAGGGATCCAAAGGCAACTGGCAGAACAAAGGATAACCTGACGTTTATAGACCGTTGAGGGGAGGGGTCTCTCTAGCATAGTGAAGGCATCAGGTAGGTTGATCCCCTCTACTGGGACAGCCTCTGTTAGCCAACAAAAAAGTGGAGTTTGCTGCTCTATCCTGTTAGAAAGTTTAAAGGGATGTGGAAGGATTTTTGGTTTTGTTCTATTGTTTGTTCTTCTGAGGCAGGGCTCCTGTGGAAGCTGTTCAAGAACTCCTGATCTTTGTACCTCAGCCTTCCAAGTACATAGCTTACAGGCATATATCTTCACTCTTGTTGCTGTTGATCGTTTTGTGACATATAGCGAAATCTTCTTTAATGAGCTCTTTGTTTGTTTTTTTGAGACAGAGTTTCACTAGTTTTAGAGCCTGTCCTGGAACTAGCTCTTGTAGACCAGACTGGCCTTGAACTCACAGAGATACACCTGCCTCTGCCTCCCAAGTGCTAGGATTAAAGGCATGCGCCACCACTGCCCAGCTTAATGAACTCTTTAGCTTCAGTGTCTGTGTATCTTTTAAAGTTAGTTTGCAATCATAAGTACACATTTTGTGGTACAGTGTTACAGTCTTTCTCACCCTTTGCAGTCTTTTGTTTGTGGCCTTGACTTAGCATGTAATCTATGAATTTTTCACTCCAGTTCATATAAGCATACCTTACACATCCCAAATTTTACTGGAGTGTTTTAATGGTAAGTGGTTGCATGGCATGTAAGGGATCTCAAAACCCCTCTTTTCTATCTATACAAGTGCCTTCCTATATTTCTTAAGCCATACCATAGTAGAAGCTTAGGATAAGCATTTATGGAACTTCCTGCCTGTCTATAATTTGCCTACCGTGTCTATGGTTTCCTTACCTTTTACTTTTACCATTAGATACTAGATACTATCCTTTCTTTTAAAAAAAATTTAAAACTTCTTAAAGATTTTTAAAATTTGCCAAGTGTATGTAATGCATGATGATTGATTTCACCCACCCTCTTCTATCTACAGTCTGTCAGCCCCCTCTTTTCCTACAAGTCCCTTTCCCACATTGGTGTCTTTAAGCTTTGTTTTGTGACCCACTGGGTTTTACCATGGCCATCTGCAAGAACTTGGGTGTGGGTGTGTTCATTGGGCCCTGATGGACTCACTAGTGGCCACACAAAGATGATGACACCCCCTCTTTCCCACATGCATCAGTAGTCAGTAGTTCCCCAGGGAGGGATGGGACCTCATTAGCTCCCAGGACCAACTGTTAATAGACCCAGTTTTGTGCAGGCAATCACAGCTTGATTGCAGTGACTTAATCATACCCAGAAGGTAATGCTTGATAATCCTCTTCATTATCATCTGGCTCCTATATTCTTTCCTCTTCTGATATGTTTCCTGAGCATTAGGAGGTGTGATTTGGCTGTCTAGTTTAGGACTGAGCACTCAGCAGTCTGGTTCTTGGCATCCTAAGCAGCCATGAGCGTCTACGTTTTCCCCAATTCATTGTAAATAGAAGCTTCTCCCATCGAGGCTGAGAGCAGCACTAACCTCTGCGTAGACACGTAAATATTTAAAAGGCACTTTGACGACATGTCTGTTTAGCAGAATAGCAGTAGTAGTAGAACTGTAAAGCCTGTGACCTTCCCAACCATGAAGTTTGGACCAGGTTTACAGTACTAAGCATGTATTTCTCACTATATAGCAGGGCTCCAATCCAGAGATTAGTTGGCTACCCTCACAACATATGTGTTGCATCAGTGTGGCAGATTGGTGGTGTAACATGCAAGGTCCACACTTGCATAAAATCATTGATGTTTTCTCCCTCAGCAGCCTAGATAGCACTTCTTTACACTGTGTATTACAGCCAGCAAGGAGGAAGTCTTCAGTTCATTTTTTGCTGGATTTCTCTATATCCTGCATAAGAGTGTGTGAAATCTTCAGCAGGGGGTTTTACCATCTAGTTCTGGTGGACCATCAAGAACACTGGCAATAACAGTACTGACTAGTAACTCATAACAAAAATCTCATATCTGATGCTGGCATTTTCATTAGGCCATGAAAAAATATTGGAGCAAAAGGTAGAGTTTGCTATGTGTGGTTTCTAGGTGTGGTACCAGACATGTACTATTAATTTTCAGTACTCTAAAGCCAGATACTAGTACCCTAACTGATAGTCAGGGTGACTGGATGTCACCTATATGATGTTTTGCTTTTGTATTAAGGACCAGTTTGTAATTTGAACCCACTTTTTAATACTTAGGTTTACTAAATTATTTCCTTATTATCGTTGCTTTATACTCTTACTGCAGGTGCTGAAAAGCTAGACGATTGTGCGATCTGGAGGCTGTAGGTTAATATGCTGGTCTGAGAATACCATAAGCAAAACAGGTGACTCAGTAGCTCCATCAAGCATCACTTGGGGCTATTTTTTCTTTTTCCTCTAAGCAACTTAATTTTACATTCATCTTTGCTCATGTTTTGGCTTCATTTGTTCCCAGGCTTGAGATCATAGATTTTAAAGGACTTGGCTGGTCACAGTGTTTGTATGTGATACCTGTAATACAGTTCCTTTGTCAGAAGCATAATTAACAATATGATTTGTACATCCACTGCCTTCTGGTATTCACAACACAGTTTGTAAACTTAATTAGTTCTTGGAATAGCAAATGGTTTGAAGATGATAAACATTTCTCTCTGAATAATGTGGTGAATGATTATATATTCATAGAAATGTTCTCTGTGTTACACAAACCAGGATGCTGATAGGTACCCTTCGCAAGGTGAGCATCACCTGCAGTTGTCTCCCTGTGCCTTTCACAGGGGACACCAGAAATTTAGCTCAGATCACTTAGCCTTCAAGAATATTCATTCTGGTTTCATTCCGTCGAGAATGTCTATGTTAAGGTCATTACATAGATTGCATTTTCCTGAACAGTGATAGCGATCATTATAACACCTACTGGGAGTGGGGGAAGCAAACAAACACAGTGGTGAGGCAGTGCTGTGATTACCCTCTGCTCTCCACTCTCAGAGATGTAGCTAGTTTAGACCCAGGATGTTAACAAGAAAGCTACTCTGCAGCTTCCAGGGATATCATAAAAATATGCCCTGTGCCCGGGGACACTTTCTGGGTCTTATGTTTAGTGCCACATCACCACCAATAAGTCACAGATCTTAAAACATGAAATTATTTGGCTTTTCAAGAAGTATTAGACTAGTAGAATCAAATCAGAAGGTCTTTGATGTCCTACAAGAAGTAAGAACCTAAAAAAAAAAAATGCCTAGAAGGAAGCTGGGGCTCATCCCTTCCCAGGACACCTGCTGGGTGGAGGAGAACAAACAAAGGGTGATGTTCTTTATGTCAGCACAGTGAGACTGATGACCGGTAAAGAATAGCCAAGATCAGAATTCACGAAGCAGAAGTCACTGACACTTCATTTCACAGGTGGACTCCACGTCACTTATTAAACGTGTCCCTTACCACCTTACCCATTGAGCTGCACTCTGTGGTAGAGTGTTGGGCAGGGAGTCTCTGCTTCTGTTTGTTTTTATAGCTAGCTGAAGGGCTATATGCATTTGGGGGAACCTTTGGGGATCTCATTTATTCCTGCGTAGTGCATTTTGAAATAGTTGGGGCTAGGCATAGACAGCAGACAGCTCTCTCAAGATTTTTAATATGTTGTCAGATACAATTGCCCATATTTTCCTTTTTCATATTTTACTGGATTTAAAAAAATTATCAATCTACTCATAATCTCCAAATATGCAAACAAAATTTCTTATTGTTGGGTTGGTGAGGACTTTGCTCCTTTTCCTTTTGTTTCTAGTCTCAGTAGTTTGTGGTGGTCTAAGCCTCTGGGCTTCCCCAAACCATACAAACCCTTGGAAACTGTGTTTCCTCAGAGGACAAGCCCCACCCTCAGAGAGCCTTTTCCAGCTTCTGAGATAGCAAATAGTGAGTCTTGGTTCCAGCTCCAGAAGCATCCCATCAAATGATTTCCTTCTGTTCCTCCAGTGGCTTGCTACAGTCCGCACTGCACTATTTATTCCTTCTTCCTCCTTCCCTCCTTCCCTCCCTCCCTCCTCCTCCCTTTTTTCTCCCTCCCTTTCCCTTTCTCCCTCCCTCCCTTCTTTTTGTTTTTGTTTTTCTTTTTTAAATTAGTTATTTATTATGTGTACAGCATTCCTTCCATGTGTGCCCGCATGCCAGAAGGGGGCCCCAGGTCTCATTATAGATGGCTGTGAGCCACCACGTGGTTGCTGGGAATTGAACTCAGGACCTCTAGAAGAGCAGTCAGTGCTCTTAACCACTGAGCCATCTCCCCAGCCCCCTTTTTGTTTTTCAAGACAGGGTTTCTCTGTGTGTAGCACTGACTGTTCTAGAACTTACTCTGTTAGACCAACCTGGCCTCAAAATCAGAGATCCATCTGCCTCTGCTTCTGCCTCCTGAGTGCTGGGATTAAATGCGTGCATCACCAGTGCCCTGCTATGTGGCACTATTTCTAAGTGACTTCAGTATTCTCCATTTTCGCATTTTGTCAGTGCCTATCTGTCCAGTCTTTTGTATTAGATCCTTTCTACTGAAGCAGCTGGTGTAATTTCTGTTTACCTGGGTAGATTCTGACTGATAAGCTCACTTGGAAAGTTCTTCAGCTGTGGAGAAAGCTGGCTGTAGTCTTGCATGCTAGACGCCATATTAGAAGTTCTAGAGAGCCTCAGTGGTCCCAGCAACCATGAGCACCACACAGAAGACATGGTATGAGAAGACAGACTGAGCTGGAGTGAGAGAAACTTAGACCATGAGGTGGGGTTTACAGAACCTCTGCCCATTCTCCAACAGGGTGCAGCTCAGTGGGTGTGGAGCTAATAACTGACACCGGAGGTCTTTTTGTGACATGAAGTGACAGTGGCTTCTATTTTGTTTATTCTAATCTTGGCTATTCTTTAATGGTTGTCAGGTCTCACTGTGCTACCACAAAGAAAATCATTGCTTATTTATTCCTGTTCAGCTGTCTGTATTGATGCATGCTGTCTATATTCAAGGTGCAGAAAAGGGTTTTGGATTTACAGAGATGAACAGCAGTTTTAAGTGTCTAGGAGCTAGTCAGTGAGACAGATTGTGAAAATGTGTAAATCTCAAGGCTAAAAGGAACCTTCGTATACAGCTTGCTGTCAGATGATTGACGCTTCAGACATTGCTGAGAGGCTATTCTAGAGTGGGTTCCTGGTGAGCCTAAAGCTCTAAAGCAGCCACTTCTAGATTAGCCAAATGCTGTTCTGTGTTAGAGTCCTCATGCCTGTAAATGGAATTGATGCTCCTTTGCGATTTCTCCCTTTTAGTCCTGACTCTCCTATGCCTCTAAATGTTATTCTCTCCTGTGTCATTTTTCCTATAGTATAAGCATTTGGAGCAATTTGAGCTGCTTAACTAGGCATTGCTAACCAGCCTTTTCCCTATTATTGCCTGTTCTGTAGAACTTTTTAGGCTTTTCCCCCGTTTTCCTCTCTTAATGAAGTAGTGATACCTCGGCTATATTGCTCATCTGCCTTTTCTTATGACTTTTGGTGAGCCAGTTGCCGTGGGTGCTGAACCCAGCACCTGATCCAAAAACACCAATGGATCTCTGGTCCTGTTGGTTTTGGAGTATTTATCTTAGTCTGTCACTAGCTCATAGATCATCAAATTGTACTTAACACAGCAAATAGACAATAGAACACCTTCCTAAGGTAGTCACTTAGACTTCGTATGATTCTGTGTCACTTGCACAGACAGGCCCAATAAGTAACGAGTGAGTCACACATTGAGCCTCAGAGTAGATTTGGCAAGTAAAACCTTTGGGTTGCACATTAACTAAACTAAATCTTTTAACCTAGTCGGGAGAGTTCTCTCAAGCTTTAGGATACATGTGGAAATACTCATTTTCAACAGTTGCATACATCTGTATAAAGATGTGTCATGTCCTCTGAGGCCATGACTATTAAAGTATGTGCTAATTGGTATGGCAGAAGTCTGTTAACTTTCTGTCATGCTTATTAAATAAAATCTGAATGACAGCAAGGACGTTTATGCTGCAGTCGTATTTTGCTACTCAGTATCTTATACTTACTTGGTAGTTTCCAGGTGGCTAAGGCACGATGTGTGTTTGTATGTTTCGTTCCAGCCTTAAAGTGAGTTGGAAGGGCTTTGAGTATGTGGTGAGGGGCACATCTCTTAAGATTCCTTGATGCCTTTGATCTCTCCTGGATGTTTCCTTTGGGATCTAGTTGTAGCCTTGGCTCGCCATTATATTTATTTATTTATTTTTCATACATTGTTTTGTTTTATTTTTTCCATTCAAAAACATAATTAAAGAAATAAAATTTTTACCTTTCTTCCCCTTCTCCCGGTCCCCCTCGCCATTATATTTATAAGGTCTGTTTGAAACAAAAGTGACCCCTTCAGATTATATCATACAATAAATGGGATTTAGTCTCTTACACCTTTTTCCAAATGTTTGTTTGCTTTCACCTTTGTATGTGAGTAGGATAGATTATGGACCTGACCTAAACATGTGGTAACCAAATGATAAATTCTACTTTGATTTTATTTTGAAGTCGGTCACTGTATGTATTATTGTCCATCTAACCAACAGAAAAATACTCATTTGTAATCTTATTAGCTGCAAAAGTAATAGAGAGTAAAATGCTTGTGTGATATGGTTGTTATAGAATGTTATTAATGCAGTCATATTTCTATCTCAACGTGTGATAATGCCAGCGGGATAAATGAGAAAGACATTGAATCTTCACACAAAGGAAATGGGTTTTATAATGAGTGTGGTCTGAACAGAACTAATCTCTTTCTTGGATCATTACTCCACCTAATCATAAAACTTTTTTTAATTCAAATCCTTGCAGGGTTCTAATTGGTGACCTCAGAGCCTGATAATTGTTTAAGATAATGGTCCTTTGCAGAGTACTTAATGGTGTTTGCAATTAAAAGTGAGAAATGTGCTTTAACCTCTGGGTATAGTGAAAAGGTAGATTTTCTTTTTCTCAGTCTTGAATAGCAATTCTTTCTTCTGTACATTATTGACTTAAATCCTTACTCAAATTAGTCAAACACAGTCTGTGAGCTTCCTGAATATTTGAAAAATGCTTTGAGTTATACGAAAGATAATCTCTTTAGTCTTTGGGACAGCCAAGGGCGTTACTCGGTTTGGAAAGACAAGCCCTGGCTCTCTTGTCATCCTTGCATAGCTCCATTTTCTTGCTTGTCCTTTTTGTGGTTTGTGAAGTCACTGAGTCAGTTCTTGCTCCCTGCTTCAACAAATACTTATTTTAGATCTTCCTTTTTGCATCATCAGATGAAGGTGGTCTGAAGCAGAGGAATGTGCCAGCCTTTGTGACCATGAACCCAGTCACCCATCCTCTTTCCGCGTGCACAGCTGGGGTTGCAGATGTTTGTCTGGCTGTGTGCTATTATGTCTGGAACTTCCTCTGCTGCTTCTCTTGGTTTTCTTAGTACAGAGTGACTGTCAGTGAATGGAGTCAATTTCCTTTCCATACAGAAGTTCCTGGGCAATAAACTTAGTTTGTTCTGTCTGCTTACTTCTTGGGAGATTTTGTTTTGTCTCAAAACCATCATATTTAAAGGGTGGTATTTTATGGAACAGAAGAATTTGACTCAGCCTGTTCTAGAGGCAAACCTCACCTCTGCCATTTGTTTAAGGAGCAGGGAAGCGGTAGTTTCTGTTCTGAGCAGTTATAAGGACTAAATGTATAGAAAACTTCCATTATATTGTCTAGAATATATTAATTGCTGAACTCATTAGATTCCTTCTAATGTTAGGGTACATCCAGTTTATCTTTACTCTTTAGTCCTTATTGTTTCAAAATTGCAACAACCATTTTTATTAATAACTTAGGGTTTAAGGGCCAGAACACAGTAATTTCTGAAGGCTTTGGAATAAGGAGGCAAACTTAGATTTCATTATGCAATGAATAAGCATATCTTTGTATTTTTCTTTACTGTAATGTGTGTGTGTGTGTGTGTGTGTGTGTGTGAGAGAGAGAGAGAGAGAGAGAGAGAGAGAGAGAGAGAGAGAGAGAGACTATATAATTAAGGAGAAATCAAGAGGACATTACAAACAATACAGAGACAAGTGTTGGCAGTGGTGCAGAAAACTTTTACACTCTGGGGGAAATGTGAATTAGTACAGCCCTGATGAAAAATTATGCAAGAGATCTCAGAATTCAAACTAGAACTACCATTGAGCCCAGCATCTGTATGAGGGAAGTGCAGGCACTAAGCAGAAAAATGTTACCCTTTGATGCTTCTCCTGACACTACATACTGTAGCCAAGCTTTGGAGTCAACTCCCAGAAGTGGATAAATATGTAAAGAAACTGTACAAACTGCCCCACGTATATGACTCAGGGAACACACTCCAGCCCACTATCCTCAGACACTGAGGTTATTAGGCTGCAGGAATCCAAAAAAGAGTTTGCCAAGGTGTCTGAGGAAGCCAGGAAGCCATTTCACTGGCTAGGCGGGTTCTTCTTGCTGTTGTTGGCTCTTTCCCATTGGGAAGGTGCAGTGTGTTTCCTTTTCCAGAGGGATGGTGCTACCAGAGCTGCTTCTGTTTTCTTCTGGAGGAATGTAGGGAGGTAGACAGCCATCTTCAGTAATGCTGGCCTGTTATTGTTCTTCTAATGGAATGAATAAATCACAAACTAGTTATTGTAAACAAAAGCTCGCAGCCCTGCCTGGCCTGGAACTTACTCTGTAGACCAGGCTGCCCTGGAACTCAGAGGAACTCACTGTCTCCCAAGTGCTGGGATTAAAGGTGTGTGCCTCCAACACCTGACCCCAAATTTATTAAAGTTTGTGTGGGGGGCAGTAGGACATGCAAGTTGAAAATCTGACCATTTGCCAGGAAGAGGGGAAATGGAGGGGAAAAAAACTCACAGAAAACAAAACCCCGCTTTTTAAGTTCGTCCTGGTGGTCAAAGAAACAGTGAGAAAGCCTAGAGTGTCAGGGAAACGAAGATTAGGAATCCATATTCAGAGGGCTCTGAGTGCCAGGCTTCTTTTTGTCTTAAGGCAAAGAATTGCATCAGGGCTGCATGACTAGCTGGAAATAGAAACAGTAGAGAGTGTAGGGACTCTTTTAATCCAAGTACCCTGGAGACAGAGAAAGGCAGCTGAGTTCCAGACCAGTCTGGACTATATATGGAGTGTCAGGCCAGGGCTCCCAGAATGGGGATTGTCTAGTGAGATGAGGAAAGGGCCCCAAAATATTGAGCCTCTCTCCCATTTTGCCCTGTTCTCAAATGAAGCCTAGGTATAGGCTGTCTTTTGTTGCTAACCTGCTACTTCGAACGCTAATCTTGATGTTTCAGTCTCGAGTCTCTACTCCTCTGCCACACTTGCATTAACACTGTGAGTGTCCCCATGACAATCTAAGGCACCTTTATTTTGTACTCAGAATCAGAGTCACTCCTGGAGAGTAGTAACGACAAAGAGTGAAGAGTGAGGCCCAGGCCTCGGATGTGTAGGCCTCTTAGTCGTAGGCACTTTCTCCTGTGCATTGATGATTCTGTCTACCTTGTGGCATTGCTGCAGGAATTACCTGCATGGGAAGTAAGCCATAAATACATTCCAGTGCCCAGCAGCATTACTTGGCTTTCTTAATTACCCACGAGATGCTAAATTAGTAATTTGATCTTCTTTCCTCTTTCCTTGTCCTTCTAGATGAGTGTGACTGACATTTCCTTATGTGTAGGTTTTTACCTTATGTAATTTCTCTAAAAATATTTGTTCCAATTAATGGAAATTAGTTTGTTTCCAAGAGTGCTTACTATTTAGAGTGTCACTCTTTCCTTCATTAATGATGTGTTTACATGTATTTATGATCAGCTTACACATTCTTACTAGGCAGTGACAGGTGTCTACTCTGCCACGTCATTTATTTCTTCTCATGGCACACTGTTTGCAAGATGATGAGCCGAGTGAGTCATTGGCGGTTAGGCAGGTTTTAGCAGAAAAAATGTCTGGTTTGGATGCAAGAGGTGTTCCTTTAGGCCTGCATTACTTAATTAAAATAATTTGTAATGGAAACATTTAGGAGGTTGGAAGTTAAATTTTTTTTTTCAGACCAGCAGATGCAGTGAAACTGTAATTATCTGTTAGATAGGGTTTCTGATGGCTGGAAATGCAGTCCTTATGTCTTAAGATCAATCTTGAACCCCAACTGCACTGTTCTGCTTACTCTGAACTTGTTTTCTGAATGTTGAGCATGTGTTTCATTCTTACACGAACTCCTCATTTTACTATAGATTTTGTGACTCCTGTTGGTAGTCACATTGGTTGTGCTGATTGGCAAAGGCTGTGGTTCACACCCCTTCTTCCTTGTGTAGGCTGGTCTCCATTAGTAAAGGCCCTGTTACCTTCACTCTTCATCTTGGTGGAGCTGGCCGATTGTGTTCTTCACAGGTCTAGGACAGCCTCATGGCGCAGCACCTTTTAAACTCTACGAAAGCATGATGTTTAGAAGACCGCTTCATCATTGGCTGCCACCCCTTTATGTGCGTGCTCAGCTTGTTTTGGCTATTTTAAAACAGCTGTTCAGCCATCTGGAAACCATGCAAGTGGCCCTTGCTGTGCCAGTACTAAAGGATGGAACACAGCAAAGGTGTAGGGACCAGCATCTGTCTTCCCTAGGCTCCATTCTTCTTCTGGGGAGCAGAAGACTGTGGGTCTGGACAGCGGGAGGCCTGGGGTCCGGGAATGTTTTAACTTGGTGTTGGATACTGAACTGTATTTTTGGGTTGTTCTAGAGCTACAAAGTTAAACTAGAAAAAAAATGCTGCCCTTCAAGAGCTCCCTATTGTAGGGGCCTTTATTGTAAATGTGAAACACCAGGTAGAAGTTGCCTCTGTCGCTTTACTGTCATAACTTTTGAGTGCGCTATCTGCAGTCCTCATGTTGACCCTGTAAGGTAGGTGGTGAGATCTCTATTTTTCTTTCCTTTTTTGATGGGTAATCAGTGACACAGATTTGGTGACCCTTTTGATAGCCATGCACAGTAAACATGCTGAATTATTTCCTCATTTTAATTATAAAACCTCTCTTGAGATTTTGTGTTTTATTTTTCTTCTTGGAGAGTTTGTGTATTAGTCAGGGTTCTCTAGAGAAACAGAACTTTATAGAGATCTAATCTAGTCCTGTGCATATTTATTAGAGTTAACTTACAAGGCTGTGGTCCAGCTGGTCCATCAATGACTGTCTAACAGCTGAAGGTCCAAAAATCCAGTCCACAAGGCTGGGTGTCTCATCTGATCTTCAATGTACCCTGGAATCCCAGAGATATTGGCTCTAATGCTAGTGAGGGAGTGGACTTCACAGTGAGAGCAAGAGCAAGGGCAGGCTGGCCAAAGCTTCTTTCCTCCAAGTCCTTTGTATAGGTTGCTAGCAAGAGGTGTGGCCCAGATTAAGGTGGATCTTCCCACCTCAAATGGATTAAAGGTATACCTTCCCACCTCAAAAGATCTGGATTAAAATTGGGATTTCTCACTTCAAATATTAAGAAAAAAAAATTCCTCACAAGTGTATTTAGCCCCTTGGGTTTTAGATCATTCCAGATGTAGTTGACAACCAAGAATGGCCATCAATCACAAGCCTGATGTTTGTCAACTTGACACATGATCACATCTCCTTATGTTAATTTCCAAGTAAGACCAGTGATCATGTCATAATTATACTTAACTTGATATAACTTCTATATACAACCACATTATATTTTTAAATAGGTCATAATTATGTTTCACATAACTATCCCTTGTACAACCTCAAACACATAAATTTTGCAACAGGTGGCAATGTCCCTAGAGAGACATTCTTTTGGTATTTCAAAACTTATATGTGATAAGCATTAATAGTCTCTTAATTGATGTTACATTACACAATAAAGAAATCAAGGAAAGGAAACACAGATATCTACACAAATATATTCTTAAAAATAATACAGCAATACTCATCAGTTATAATCCTCATTTCTGTAACTGATCACATGGCCTTAGCTGGTATTTATAACTACCTTCCTCTACTACTTCAATTCTGTATTTCCTCCACCATTTTAGCAAGCGCTCAGCAGGTCTTGGCTCTTTTCCTAGAGGAAGAAGAGTGTCTCATACCTTCATTCTTCTTGGGTCTGCACCCTTTGTCATCCTGCCTGGGATTGGTAGTGTCCCATTGACTCTAATCACAGGACTTGGTGGCACCAGAGACTCCCTAAAGGATCCCCTGCACCCCAGACACAATCTTTCTTACATCCATTGTGGAGAAGCAATGCAATTTCACCATGGCCATCTGGATCAGCCACCCTCTTCTATCACTGTTAGTCCTTTCTTAGCCTGTTGATTTTAGGGCATCAGAAGCCCAGAATGGCTAGGAGGAGTCTGAGCTTCCAGTTCATTGGAATGTTTGTTGTGTTTCCTGCCAGGAGTACCTTCCTTCTGGAACTCAAACTTCTAGGCCAGCAGAACTTAGTGGTTGTGGGAACAGCAAGCAAAATTTTCCTAGTGGTTCATTATGGGTGATAGTGAGTGGAACTAGTCCCTTTTCTACCCCTTGATTGCTGGACCTATGGGTTGTGGCTATAGAAGAAACTGTACCATATATTGGGCACTGATTCAAAGCATATACTGCTTTGTGGAAAACCCTACCTCAGCCCTCCAGGCTGCAGCTACCTAACTGGAGTTGTAACAGTGTTTTCCAAAGGCCACTCCATTTTTCTGACAGGCTAGTTGCTTCATGATGGTGGGTACCATGGTAACACCAGTGGATTCCATGATTGTGGACCCACTGTCACACTATTCTAGCTGTGAGTGGTTCCTTGGTCAGAAGTGATACTGTGCCGCGTACCATGGTGGTGGATAAGGCGTTCTGCAAGTCCACAGATAGTTTTGTTAGAAGTATTACACTCAGGAAAGACCTATAACCAGAATAGCTATCTACTCAATAAAGACAAAACAAAGTGTTGACTTTTTCACAGAGGAAGTGGTCCAATGTAGTCACCCTGCCACCAGGTCACCAGAGTCAGCATCAATTCGGGACCAGTACCCAATAGATCCCAGAAAGTCTTTTCCCTTCACCAATTGTACAGTTACAGTTGTAAAAGGCCACAGGTCCCTCTGGGGAAAGATTAACAGTAGGACTGGAGAAGGCTAGCAGTAAAACTCTTAGGTATTTTTATCAAGGTCCTTGTCAGTCCTTTTAAGGGGTTCTGGGTCTGCAAACTGGCTCAAATCTGGAAATTGGTTCGTGGATTGTTATTCCCTTTTGCCATGATCCAGTGGAACTTTTCTTTCATTTGAGATTTTTTTTCACTTCTACAAATAAACAAATGAGGCATCATGATTGATTAGCCAATGCCAAAGGCCCGTATAAGTCATGGCACCACTAACATCACTTTGCCTGTGCTGCCTCTTCCTGGTTAGGCCGTTATGGATGTTGCATTGTCTGTGCTGTCTATTACGATAACTATAATCACTTCTCTTTGGTGATTCAGTGCTGATACCTGGCCCCTGCTACTTGGAGGCCAATTAAACCCATTGCATTTAATCCAGCCAGCTGAGCAGCAGCATCTTCAACCTTCAGGTCTGTCACAAGGAGAAGAGTGACAACAAAGAGTTTCAAATGTGCTTTCACCACTTTGCATTTTATAGGATTCGTGAAGGGCTTGTCATCTGGGCCTTCCCATTGTGGAGGATGAGACTTTACACAGCACACACACTCAAGCATTGCAATTTCCCTGGTCCTTAGAGTCCCTTTGTCAACACTAAGCCAAGGATATCAGCATCTCCAGCTACTTTTCAGTAGGCTGCCCTTTGACAAATGCTTTAGCTAACCATTGAGACAAACTGACAGCTTTTTCAATTGTGCGGGCTTCCATAGTAAACCTCGAGTCTACTCAGAGGGCCCATACGAGTAAACTCAGCCTGATCAAGTTTTATGTTCCTTTCACAATCATTGCACACTCTTACAATCCATTTCCCACACATATCTCCATACTTCTGGTTGAATGAATTAGCAGTCTCATTAAGCTCTTTAGTAGTGTATACCTCCTCATGTACTTTTTACCTCCCGTATAGGAGTCCGCTTAGCCTGAAGTTTGCTTACAGGTTAAGAGACAACTGTCTGAAGGCCCTGAGGGATTTTAGTATTGTCTTGCCTGGCATCTCCTTCAGAGGAAGCCACTGCTGTTTTAACAGACAACGAAGGGTTAATTTCCTCAGTCAGAGGCAGAAAAGGCAATATTGCCCATGGGAGGTGGTGGGGGGTGAAGGAGTGGGGATAATAGGAGGAGGATGGTAGGAGTACTTCTGTGAGGATGGAGAGACTACTTCCTCCAGTGACATAAACCCTTGAGCATCCCAGAGTTCAAATCTCTCATCTTTAGTAGGGTTCTCTCATACATCTCCACCCCACATTACAGGATCCCATTCCCTACCAACTAGTGCCCCTACTTTGACTGCTGACACTCTCTGAGCCTGGGGCTTGAATTTTGGATCTAATTCAGCTAACCTTAGGATGAGGGCTCATGTTTGATTTTCCACAGCTTTACACAACAGGTCTGTGGCTGCTGGAGAGAAGCGTCTCTTCTAGACCATGCTTCCTTTAGACAGTTTATGCGCCTGTAGAGCTGGTCAGTAACTGAGCTCATTGCTGCCTTCACCATATTCTGAGACTTTAAAAGTTGGTTGTTTTTGTTGTTGTTGTTGTTTTTTATCACAGAGCTCATTCTTTTTCTTTATCAATTTATCCAGAGATGCTGGGAGCAACTGACCAGCATCATCATTTTCCTTATTTTTCCCTAAATTGTCAAACGTTTTATATAGTCAGCAAATTCATTGCCTTTCACAATTAGTAAATCAGGATAATCAAATGTGTTTGTCTCCTTAGGTTTGTAAAATAGTTCACACAATGGGCCTTTAATACTCTCCTAGATGGAGGGGCTTCAGTAACTGTAGGTACTGGCAAAATGTAAGGCCTATTTTACATACTTACAAAATATATCTGTATACTTCTGCTGGCCTAGAACCACTTCTGGTACCAAAATCTGTATTTGTCAGGGTTCTCTACAGTAATGGTTCTCAACCTTCCTAATAATGTAATCCTTTCATACAGTTCCTCATGTTGTCTTGACACCCAACCATAAAATTATTTTTGTTGTTACTTCATAGCTAATTTTGCAACTGTTATAAACCATAATGTAAATATTTTTGGAGATAGAAGTTTGCTTAAAGGATTGAGGCACACAAGTTGAGAATAGGTGTCCTAGAGGAATAGAATTTATAGAATAAATATATCTATGTGTCTGTGTGTCTGTCTGTCTGACTGTCTATCCATCTATCCATCCATCAAAAGAGAGGTGCTTATGGGATGTGGTCCAGCTACTCTAACAATGGCTACCTACAAATTGAAAATCCAAGAATCCAGTTGTTGTTGTTCAGTCCATGAGACTGGACGTCTCAGCTGGATTTGCCCCTGAGAATGAGAGCAAGCAGCCAAAGAGAGCAAGCTTCCTTCTTCCATGTCCTTTATAGTGACTGCCAGCAGAAAGTGTGGCTCAGATTAAAGGTGGCTCATCCCCCCTCAAAAAAAAAAAAACCTGGATTAAAAGTGGGTCTTCCCACTTCAAATCATTTAATTAAGAAAAAACTCCCTCACCCAGGTGTACCCAGGCCCTTGGGTTTTAGTTAATTCCAGATGTAATCAAGTTGACACCCAAGAATAGCTCTCACAGTTCATCAGTCCCTAGGAAGAATTGAGCAGTCAGCATTGGATTCAAGGGGTTTGGATTTCAGAGCTGGGGCCTGTCTGCCATCTCTCTTCCTACTGTGGGGGCTGAGCCAGAAGATCAATTTGTGTTTTCCCTTAAAGTGGTAGAACCGATCTGCTGTGTTGTGGGTGAACCACGCAGAGCAGCGAGTCCTTTCTGAGTGAATCGCCATCGGCTTCAGCATGTGCCTGTGTCCTTGCTTCTGCTTTTTTTGGTGCCAATGCTGCTTCTGTTTGAATTTCTTGTTTTTACTTAATTCTGTAGGGTACTTTCTTTACTTTTCATTTGGGTTTGGGTCTTGACCAGCTCTTGATGCCACACAAAATTCCTTTAGCCCACCTTTCGGACCTCACAGAGAATCACTGTCACTGAGGTTCTCTTCCGCCCTTCTTTTGACGTGGAAGCAAAAGGAGGAGCCTGCTTGCAGGAGAGTTAAGGAGGAGGAGCAGTTGTGCCTATATTCACAGAGTCTGGGGACACTCGGGGTTACAGCCCTCAAAGAACACTGTCACAGCTTATGTCAAATGAAATAGAAATTGTTAGTCATTCACAGTAGCTGATGTTGCGAAGTAAGTCCACCAGAGAACACACAGTAACACTCTTACTGTATTGCTGGCTGACAGCTGCATGGAGAACTTGCCCAGATCTTGGAGCCCAGACCCACACCGCTCTGTCTTTTCATTCACAGGAACCTCATTCTTATTAAATTGTAGTTAGCAAGAAGCATAACTACAGAAGCCAAAAAGCAGAGCTAGTACATTTAGGGTCTTTCCACTGGGGAACTTTTCCTAGTACCATTGACCTAGCCTTTGCTCCTGTTTTGACAGATGGTATAGCCTACATGGTGGGTTTTAAAGCCCAAATGGGACTTCTAAAGTGGCTTCAGTTCTGCTAAGGTCTGGGGCCTGCTAAGGTCTGAGATATGGCAGAAACAGGCCAGGGAAGTAAAGAGGGACATATGTCATGATACGGTAAGGGTGAATGTTGAGGGCATTGTAGTGTATGACACACATCATAATAGTTTGTGTGTTTGCATATGTGAGATAGCCTCAGCCAGCCCTGCATTCATAGGACAGAAAGTAGCCAGGGGCAGTGGAGAAAAGGGCCTGTAGGAAGTGATCATCGAACAGGTGTACTGTTCCATCTCTGCAGAGGAAGAAAAGTTTGTGTTCTGTAACAGTGAGAGTGTGCTTCACAAGACTGAACTGCACACTCAAAACTGGAATACTTAAGCATGGTAAAACCCATATGTATTCTTTAGAGTAAAGAGAAAGTGGAGACTTGGCCCCTAATAGCAGAGCACTGGAGTTCTGATTCCTCCTTAGCCTGCCCTGGGCATCCTGCTCTGGAAAACAGTGTAAGAAATGGAAACTTCTAGAATGGAAAGAGAATCCACAGGCCTGTACATGATGAGTCATCATCCCCAAAGTCATAATAATCAGGTCGGTATTGTGCTTTCCCACCGCTTCACTGTGTCTCCTTGCCTTTGCTGTGTGGCTTTATGTGTACCCAGACCAAATGGAGCTTTGTTAGACCTATCCCATACTTTTCTGATTGCCAGAGGCTTTACATGTCTGCTGCTTTACACCTTCCCTGCCACTCTGTCCCTCAGAGGTGGTAGACAGACCTCTTTGTCCTCTGGTCTCTTGTTATGTTCATAACCATATGGCTTCTCCTACCAGCAAAGATGGGCAGCAAGGAGCAGAGGTGACCTCAGAATATTTCATTTCTTTGTTCTCCCTGTGGTGTTCCTGAGTTTGACTGCTTCTGTGCAAGTTCATGGCTCCTGCCGGTGCTTCTCTTGTAGTGGGTGCTTCTCCCCATCTCCCCCACTTCTGTCTCCCATCCTGTCTTCTTCTTCCTTTTTATGTCTTAGCCCAGACCCTCCTCTGCCCTTGCTCCCTCACTACACCCCATTTTAACCCCAAGTCCTCCTTAATTCTTCATTGCTCTGGTTACTCATACCTTTGTTGGGGTTTTAAAAGAAGATTTAGTTTTATTTTATGTGTTTGGATGTTTTCCCTGCATATATGTTAGTACATGGAGCGCATGCCTGGTCCCCACAGATGCCGAAGTGAGTAGGGTTCCCTCAGAACTCGACTTAATGGATGAGTGTGAGCCACCATGTGTGTTGGGAACCCAACCCAGGTTTCTTACAAGAGAAGCAAGTGCTTGTAAACACTGAACCATCTCTCCAGCCCCACGCTTTTGTGTGCAGCCCTTTATCAAACTGTTCAGCTGTCTCAAATTACCCTTTTCTTTCTGGAATCCCACTTTCCAGGTTAGTTACTCAACAAGAAAGAAACTCCAGGAAGGCCAGGTTGAAGTGTGAGAGTTTCAAACTAATGTGTTTCCTACAGAAGTGCACATTCTATGTGCGCTCAGCCTAGGAACTTGTTGCTTCCTGAATACTTGCCTTTCCATTCTCGTTTATAACAACAATCTACAACCCGTCTCCCAATACACACATAACACACAATTCACAAGTTTCATTGGTTTGACTGTTCCCTCAATATAAACATATGAATGACCTGTTGTTAATACATGTTAGGGGAGGCCTAGAGTTTGAGTTCTGACTCTCTTACTAATTATGTGATTTTTAGAAATTGTCATGGAAAACTGTGACTAACATCCAACTGAGACACTGGGGTGGAGTGAGAGCAAGCAGCTGAGATAGTATGCAAGTGTAGGTGATGCAAATGCTGAGTCATCATCATCTCTATCTGAGCTGCTAGGATGGAGTGAGAGCAAACACCCGAGACAGTAAGCAGGTGTAGGTGATGCTAAGACTGCAGAGTCAGTGTTATCCCCATTATTTGAAACTCACATGTGAGGCATGCTGAAGGTGTGGGCACTGTGAAGTATTGGGAAAGCAGTCTGCTGGGTACGACAGACATTAAATAGGAACTAATAGCTGAGGAATCATCAAAGAACAATGTTCAGGTACTTGAAGGTTGTCTCAGTAGAAAGTGGGATTTCGACTAGACACAGTGCTTCATGTTCCAGTATAGAAAACAAGGCTGACATCGCACCTTGTGTCCAGTATAGGAAGCAAGGCTAACCACACAGTGCATCAGTGTGTTCCAGTGTAGAAAGCAAGGCTAACCACACAGAGCATCAGTGTGTCCCAGTGTAGGAAGCAAAGGTGAATGCCTCAGACGTGGTGGGTGGTCATGATTGTACACTACAGGGAAGAGTGGAAGGGAGGCCGAGTGTGGAGACATCCCTTTGTGGTCACTTCAACAGGACATTCAGTATTAGGTTCCATGCTTCTTTGAACATGATGTGTACCTCCTTATCAGCTCTCTCAATCAGTCCTCTGTCCGCTCTTAAATGAACCAGGTTCATCTCCCATTTGCTGCTAATTCCAACAGTTAACTTATCCCCTTTCTGTGTCTGCCCATCGTATCTCTTGACCTGCCTGCTTTTCACTTTCTATGTACTGCCCAGTCTCCTTTCCTTTAGGATGCTTCTGCTGCACCAGCTGACATTTAGAGTAACTCCCTATTTGTTACTGAACTGTCAGTCACTATTTCATGTTGACGTTAAGAACCTGGCCTGCCTTCTCATGCCTTTGTCCTCATCCCTCCTAACAGATTCATCCTTCCGCCTTGATCTGCCCAGCGTTCTGTGAGAACCCAGGGCCAGGCATCAGAACCTCTGTGATTGTAAGATTTTGTAACATTATAAGAAAATCCGTAAGACCTTAGTAAAAGTTGGGATTCTGAGCGTGTAGATGAGCACCCTTGCAGTAGTATCTCCTGGGGCAGCACCCCCCTTACTGAGAAATCTATACTCCTTTGCCTATAATTCTTCTTCACCAGACCTTTTAAGAATTTAGGCCTGAATTTTTCTGATTTTTAAGTAATCTTGCACATCTCAAAGCAGTCGCTCCTTTCTTTTAGGGTTTTGTGCATAATATTACGTTTGTCTCTGCCTTGCTCTGTGGATTCTCTTCGTACATAGTATCTCAGAACTTAATAGACTTTAGGTAAATGCTAGTTGGTATTCTCTCAGTACAGGTGAATGTTAGTTCATTAAAATATTACTGATTCTCCAAGAACTCTGCATGTAGTTTCCAAACCTGTCTGAATTTAAGTGAGATGCATTCCAGGTGGATTCCCCTCCCTGGCTCCAGTGAAGAAGCCCAGGGAGAGCACTAAGTGAGCTGTGAAGGGCTTTTCATTCCCAGCCACAGTGTAAAACTTGAGTGTGGCCATCTCTTTATACATTTTACTTATAAAATTTATTTATTAAAAGTGTCTTTTGAATTTAAAACAATTCTCTAAAGCTTAATTTAAATTTTATACTTTTAAATTAATAATAGTCACATAATTTAAAAATACAAAGCTACTCATTTCCCCTCTATACAACATTTTACTTTGGTTACCATTTTCTTATTTACTGTAGGGAAATAATGTGTATACACAGTGAACTTACATCTTTGGATGTATTTTTAGAGGATTTGTATATATTGGTATATTTTATGTATTGGGTTAAAAAGAGGCCATTGCTTCAGAAGCTCTGGGCTAGGAAATAACCAGATTGACAAACAGTATTAGTTACTTTTCTCATTGCTTTGATCAAATACCTGATAGGAAGCAACCTGAAAGAGGAAGAGTTAATATAGCCCATCGTTCTAGGGGATATAGTGTATCCATGTAGCATGGTAACACAAGGTACCAGTGTATGGCTGCTGATCCCTTGTACCTTCAATCTGCGAGTGGAGAGCGCATACAAAGTTAAGCACAGTCTAAATTCTCAAGCCCTCCCCGACCCGTGACCCACTTCCTGTAGCAAGACTCCCATCTCCTACTCTTATACACCATGCTAAAGCATGCAAACATCTAAGGACCAAAGATTCAATCACGCGAACCAATGGGGACATTTCACATTCAAACAAAGCACAAACTGAGACTAAAGCAGATGTTGTTACTGGAACCGTTTCTGAAATAACAGTGGTTTGGGTCTGTCACTTGAAAACAGCATTACCTACCTTTGTATTCTCCAAAACCTCCATCACACGTTGGTTTGCTTCTGAGTGGGAAGGTGGCTGTGGATTCAGTGAAGGTGTGTGACACCAGATGTGAGCTGAGAGCAGTGAAAGTCAGAGCCCAGTGCATCTTTTCAGGAACTCTGATGGGATCCTTGCTTGCTGACTTCATTTTTATAGCCAGTAAAAGGGACACAGGAATCTGTGGGGAGCTTCAGGAATCTGAGCTACTTTTCTGTCCTGAGTAGCATAGGCTAGGCATCCAATCATAGACAACTGTCTTGATTTTGCAGGATGTCTGGTACAGTTGTACACACACCCCCACCCCCACCCATTGTATTTTGCTGGATTTCTTGAAAACATCAGAACTACTCATAATCATTAAATAAACATAATAAAATTGTAGTTGATTGGCTTACAGAGATGAGATAGTTCAGTAGTTTAAGTGATTGCCTTGAAAATGTGAGGACCAGAGTTCAGATCGCTAGACACTCATGTAAATGCCACAGATGCAGACAGGATCCCCAGAGCAGCTTGGCTAACAAGACTAGTAATATCAGTGAGCTCTGGGTTTGATTGAGACACCTTGCTTCAGTGAGTAAGTCAGGGTGGGGGCGGACTATCAAGGATGATTCTGACCTAACCTCAATATGCACTTTGAAATGTGAGGATGTACACCCAGGCTCCTTATACTCACACTCTATCAAAGCATGCACGCATTCCACACAGACGTGAAAAATGGGGAACAGTCTAGTTGTTTTAAAGGAAATTTTAGTTTACCTAGTTTGTTAACTCTTTTGTCAAAGATTATTTCTAATTGTTACATGAATAGATAATAAATTGCAGCTACTAATGAAAGCTAACCAGTAGTGAGGAAGTTTCTTTGTAGGATATTAATTTATGTTCTTTGGCCAACATATGTGATGTTTTCAGCAATTGGGTCTTGCTTTGTGGCTATGGTGGGCAACCAAGAACGATGCTGTAGCCTGTGTTGTTTAGGAGACCTCTGGCGAGATGTCTTGCGTCTGGTGATGCAGTTTTTGTTTAATAGCCATGTCTTCCTGGAGCAGCACTGTCCATTTATGCAGACTTCTTCCATTTGAATTACTACTTAAAAAGTACATTTTTAAATTATCTTACTAACTGGTAAGCTTCCATAAAGTGTTTTCATTACCCTTAGCTTTGGTTAATTCATCTCCTCCTACCCCCACCTCCTTTTATACTCATCACTCTTAACACCCACTGTGTTACAGGTCAATAAATATGTTTCCATATACCCTTCCTCTAGGTTACTACAAAGGACTTAGTGCTTTTTATTGAAGAATAAAAATTATTAGTTTATCACACCATTGACTCTGAAATTTTCCAACTTGGTGTTTATTTATGGGAAATGCCTGAGCGTTTCTCACCTGCAGATCCTTTCCTTCCTCTCATATCCTTCCCCAGCACTCTAGTTCCTGTTGCAGTGTCTCCTAGCACCATCAGACCTCTAACGCCAGCCAGGTACCCAGTGATCCTGCCTGGAGCTGGAGCAAGAGCGGGAGGCATGCATGCATACCCCGCCGACTGCACCTGCAGTCTCCCAGGACAGACAGAGAGACAGACAGACAGACACACACACACACACAGAGTTAAATAAGCAAGCCATCCCCCTTCGTGCACTCCTCTCACCCCAGCTCTTGCTCTTTCTCTGAGCCTGTATCTTGCAGTTGTTGGGGGTGAAAGGTCATAAAGGTACTTGCAGTGGAAGCACCTAAACGAGGGACTGTAGACGATATACAGAGTGAATTGTATGCTCTTTCTAGATTCTGAGCCTTGTCCGTGGCAGGTGCTGGACAGTAGATGTTTGTAGAAATAGGATTTCCAAACCAACGTAGAGACAGTTTTTTAAAAAATTACAAAAAATTGAAACAAAGCTATGATTAAATAATTTTCCACCTTCCCTTTCCTCCCTTCAACCCCTCTTATGCCCCTCCTTGTTCTTCTGATTTGTGTCTTTGAGCCAATTCTTGACAGTACAAGATTTAGAATGCCAAGCAAGAGCAGTAATTAGGGCACTGGTGCTGAGCTGAGAACAGGACGTGGGAACTCCCAGGGGGCTTAATTATTAATTTCTGTTTAATTGTTTGATTTTGTCTTTGTCCATTTTTACCTTCGTTAGCACGTATCGCTGAGGGCTGCTTTGAGAGCTGTGCTTTGTGCCTTTTTCATCTGTGAAGATTTCACTGGTAAAATAGGAGATGTGTCATTACTAGAAAAAATGATGTCAATTTAACAGTCTGTATTTCTGCCTTTGGTTTCCTTCCACAGTTAGCTAACCATACCTGCAGGCCTGCATCACATGCTTCATGGCTCTCTTTTTGCCTCCACAGAAATAGAAAAGTTTCAGAAAGGAGAAGGCAAGGATGAAGAGAAGTACATTGATGTGGTGATAAACAAGAACATGAAGCTGGGACAGAAAGTGCTGATTCCTGT
Source organism: Ondatra zibethicus (assembly GCA_004026605.1). Lineage (NCBI taxonomy): Eukaryota > Metazoa > Chordata > Mammalia > Rodentia > Cricetidae > Ondatra > Ondatra zibethicus. The sequence continues at coordinate 90,486 of PVIU01001193.1, read as the reverse complement.
GAAGCAGTTTCCCAAGGTAAGGTGTGAACCGTGGGCTGCTGTTGTCCTGAACCCCTGGGAGCAGAGGCTCTTTGGCTCACACACTTTTGAAGCTAGTTCAGACTTTACAGTGAACTTAGTGATTTGATTCCTTTGCTTGTTTGATGTCAGAATAAATTGTGGAATCATGTCATCCTAGCCAAGTACACAACCTGCCTTTCTTTTCAGTTTCCTCAAGTGGTTTAGAACTATGACTGTTTATGTGAAATGCATAGAACTGCGTCAGGCATGTACATGCGTAAGCACTTGTTGGCACAGACTTTCTTTCAGGTGTCATATGTGGTCATATATAGGTTTATTCATAGGTTTATATAGTGTTCAGTTCTTTGAGTTGCAGAGTGATGATCCCTAACCACTGTGCTGGTGCTACTTTAGACAGTTTTCACTTTGATGTTATTATACATTGCATTGCAGGAATGTTGTATTTATTACAAGTCATTTTCTGCAGGTAGGTTTATTTATCAGGCCAAATGCCAAGTATTGAAATGGACCTATGTTCAATTTTTCAAAGAATTCCCGTTCTTTTTCCCCCAAAGTAGTTGCACAGTGTGTGGTATCTGTAGGTAAAGAAGTTGGATGGTGCCTGCCTGTGCTTTGTCTGCAGTGTGTTGCACTCTCGGGGTTCTGTTATTCATTCTGTTGTTACATTGGTCTTTTCTTGTGCTCTGATGACTAACAGCTCTGGGTACTTGTGCCTGCTGTAGTGAAGGGCACATTGTTTGACCCCTGTTTATGTTTTGGCTGCATGTGTTTTGATGACTGACTGGTAGGAGCTATTTACAGGTCATAGGTACAAATCTTTTCTTATCATTTTAACTTTTACATTAAGGGTGGTATTGCATCTCAAATGAGTTTTGTAAATTGTGTAACTTAGAGGTTTGCTGTGTCCTTCAGCAGCCCCTTGTTGGAAACTTAACCCTAGACTTGACTGTTCATCATGTTTGGAGGTGAGACCTTTGGAAAGGTGCTAGAATTAGACAGTTCATGAAGGTGGGACCACTTTGATGGCATTCATGGCTTATAAAAACAGGTAGAGAGACTGAGGAGGTGACTAGTGGGTAACATGTTTGTTGCTCAGGCATGAGACCTTGAGTTTAGCCCCCTTGTAAAGGCTGGCCCTAACAGCATACTTTAGCTTTAGCAGTAGGTACAGAAAGCCAGCTACTCTATAGGAGGAGGGCCCGCTTGTTTGTCCCAGTTTCCCGGCTAGTTTACACCTGAAATAACCACACAGAAATTGTATTCATTAAAACACTGCTTGGCCCATTAGCTCTAGCTTCTTATTGGCTAAGTCTTACATCTTAATTTAACCCATTTCTATTAATCTGTGTATTGCCTTGTGGCAGTGGCTTACCAGCAAAGCATGTCTATCTCTGGCCATGGATCCATGGCGTCTCCTTGATTCTGCTTTTTTCCTCCCAGAATTCAGTTCCGTCTTCCCTGCCTACCTAAGTTCTGCCCTATCAAAGATTCCAGAAGGATATAATATTACCTAAGTAAACAGGAAGTGCATTCTAAGCAACTTCCAAAACTCTAGAAATGATAGAGACATCTCGCTGCCTGGACAGTCACCCAAAGTTCTTCTGTACCATTGGGGCATCCAATCTTTAGCCCACAGGCCCACAGTATCCAGCAGACTTTTCCAGCGGAAATTTCAAAGACAGGTCAGTCACTTTCTTTTGTGTCCTGCAGAACATCTCGCAGACTCTTTCATGAAGCAGGAACCCCGAAGGATTATCTCATCTTTAGGCAAGTTCAGCAGTCATTTCTCTGCGGGACCTGCAAGAGCAGTTTCTTGCCCAAATGGCTAAGGAGTGTCTTCGATGCCCATCTTCCTCTTGAAATAATTGGTGCTGCCAGGAGCAGACGTGCCTCACCGTCATAAAAAGTCCTAAATTTTAAAACATTTAAATGCTATATTCTGAAGGTCTCTGAAAGATTTGAGGAATACCTATCTAACCAAAATATATCTCTATACATCTAGAAAATCTAACTAACATGACTACAAGCTTGATTATTAAAGATGACTCTCTATTAACCTATATTTCTTAATTATACATTACATTTTTAAATGAGCTACACAATCACAATACCTTAATCAAGATCAGAAATACATATACATATAATGAAATTGACCTTAAATTTGTATCAGTAAACCAAAATCTTTACCAAAGCAAATTACTCATCTTTATAGCATATCCCTCTTTAAATGTAAACAAACAATTATAAACTATTTGGGAATATGGGCATAGTTCTGTCCATACTACTTCCTGCTATTTGGGGGCACTATTAATCAGATCTTTCATGGTGTATTCTGTGTGCTAGGTTCATCTCAGTCAGCAGTTGGGTGAAGTAATGTTTTGGGGGTGTTCTTGACAACCTTTCAGGGGATCTTGGTATATGAAACCATATTGGTCTGGAAGCAGTCCACAGGTTCTCATCTTCTGTGAAAACAAAAGAAGAACCTCTTTTCCCAAGCAACATGTCCTTAGACCCAAATTCTGAAGCCAAGATGCTTTTACAGTATACATGCTGGTTTAGCTTAGCAGCCCATACAATGAAATGTCTCTCTGTACTTAGCTCCTTTGCAGTCAAAGAAAACACAATAATATACATAATTCAGACTCACTGTGAATTTTCCATTTTTACATGGCTTATTTTTCTTTACTCCTTTTAATCTATGACTATCTGTACTGTCTCTTTATAGACTTTACCCTTTTCTTTTAAAGCATTAACTTTATTTTATGACTCTCTATACTCTTTTTCTTCTCTCTTCCAAGCCTATGTACATTTATCCAGCAGTGTGACCCATTTATAGGTCTTTTATGTCTGAATTTGTCCTATTGTGAATCTGTAATTCTTTACTGTCCAGGAGCACTTCTTAAAATGCTAAGCACTTCTTAAAAACTTCAGCTGTACCATTGTTAGGGGTAATATGATACCACCTGTTTGCCTGCCCAGTCTAAAAACTTAAGCTGCGGTATTAGTATGGCATATACGGTACTGCCTGTTTGCTCCACACAGTCTATCATGGCAGAGCTGCTTGTGCCTCTGAGCCGCACACACCACCCCAGTTCCAGGCACAAAGCTGGTCCACATTGCCATCAAGCAGGTTGCAGCATGCTGCTCACAAACCCTACTCAAATGCTCCGTCTCCCAAAAGAGTCAGAGGTTGCACTGGCAGTACAACCCAAGAAAGCTGGCATTTCAAAACCACTGCTTTTTTTGTACTGCGACTGAGTCAGGAAACCCTCTCTTAAAGGAGCTGTGGCAAGCCGCCAGCAAACAGCGAGAAGCTGTGTTAAACTCTCTATTTTTTTTTCTAGAATTCCTTTTCAAGCTTTTTCAGGTTTTACGTGGATATAGTCGACTATGTTGGAGCCCCATAATAATGAGCTGTGGATTCCCTAAGAGAGCCTGTCTCAAAAACTAAGGAGAAAACAGCTGAGGAAGGCAGCAGACATTACCCTCTGTCCAGACACTCTTGGACACTTGACTCACACACATACAGAAATAAAATAAAAAGGAGAAGGAGGAAAAGAAACCCAAACCTCTGTGCTTTCTCTCTCCATGTTGTGTTTGCATCTGTGTTGTATAGTAGCATGAGGGCCCTGAAATGCTAAGTTGACCACTTTCCAGTGGAAAGCCACATAACCAGGGATATGTAGGGAACATGAATTGGTCTTGGGGAAACACAGAGAAGGGTGGGTGGGAAGGGGTATGTGTGTGAAGGACCAATAAGAATAACATGCACATACACAATTGCAAATTCTGGTACTCTGCCCTTGGATGTCTGAGCCTACAGAAATGTTAGCCAATAAACTTCATTCATTGTAAGTTATCTATGCTCAGGTATTTTGGTCTAGCAGCAGAAATGGAATGAGGCAGAAGTCAAGCTTGTTGTTTGCCTATGAGAGTATTTGCTTTTCTCTTCAGGATCTGATGCTTTGTGTTCATGGATTGATTTAACACCTTTGATGGAAATCAAATGGCTGTGCAAGTGAGGTTTATTTCTGAGTGCTTTGTTCTGTTCCATTGATGTATTTATGGATCCTTATGCCAGGACCATAGTCTTGTTTACTGCAGCTTTTCATGGAGAGATGTGAATTTAAAATTTCTCCAGCGTTGACCTTCTTTTTTTGGATTACTTACATATTCTGGATTTTTTACAATTCCATATAAATTTATGAATTCATTCATGGATTTCTACACAATGGCCTGCTGTGTTCTGGCTGCATTTGTGTTGTGTCTGCAGAGTGCTCTGGGGACACTACCTTCTTCCCAGCTCTTACTTTTCTGTGTCTGACTGTGATGTGGCTGTTCGTTTATGTAGACATGCTCCTCTTCCTCTCAACAGCATTGCTTACCTTCCTAGTTCACTGTCTGTCTGATATTTATGATTAATCATTATCAGAAATTGGGTGCTTCCAACTATTTATCTTCTACGTTTCTAATACAGCATTTTTTATCTTACTATCTAGTTTTTCTTTCTTTTGTTAAATTCCTAGTTTTGTTAATTTGTGTGATAGATCTGTTGGGATTTCTGCTTACATAACCATAGTATCTGCATATGTAGCTCTACCTCTTCTTTACAACATTCAGGCATCTTATAGTTCTGGTATAATACTGAACACAGACAGTAGGGGGAGGAGCCCTCTGCGTCCCCAAGAGGAGAAAAGTGTATGATTCTATTTTAGCTCTCATCATTGCTTTACTTTTATTGGTGAAAATTGTAAAATGAATGAGTTTTTAAGTTTCATGTCATTGCTTCTCCTATGTACCCTGCTGTTAAGCAAGCCTGTCCCTAATGTTTTGGTATAATCAGAACAGACCTGTGCTGTTGTTCCGAACTCTCCTCGGCTGCATCTGTTACCTAATTTTGTCACAAGTGTTGTGTTCCATTTTTATAACTGGGGAAGGTTATTCACTTAGCAGATTAAGACAATCTTAAAAGAAAAATATTAGCCTTTTAAAATATAAGGTAATCTGTATGATTTTTACTTAGATTTCTGATTGGTTCAAACTTAGAGTCTAATGCAGTGAGTGGTTCTCAACCTTCCGAATGCTGTTACCCTTTAATACTGTCCCTCATCTTGTGGTGACCCCTAACCATGAAATTATTTTCGTTGCTACTTCATAACTGTAAGGCAGATATATTTGTATTTAGTGTTTTAGAAGTGCCAATGTGCCAGGCGGTGTAGCTCCCAGCACTCTAGAGGCAGAGGCAGTTCTGAGTTCAAGACCAGCCTGGTCTACAGAGCAAGTTACAGGATAACTGGGACTATTATAGAGAAACTCTGTCTTGAAAAACAAAACAAAGGTGTCAGTTTATTGCTGTGTTGAGTTTGGTTTGTCTTGAAAACAAATTATTTGTTACACTCTTAAGGCTGGAAATGCAAATTGATGGAATTCTCTGGGCCCAGCAGATCTAGGTAGGCCTTTGGCACTACCATCCCTGAGCACTTGTGAGCATGCTTTAAATCGTGCCTGCATTAGCTCCCAGCTTCTCCTAGGCCCTTCTTTCTAGGTAGGAGTCAGGAGCTGCTTCCTTCCCTTTCATCTTTTCTGAGAATTTTGATCCACATTGACTACGAATTTTGCTGAATGTTTTCTTGCCTTTGTTGAGGTAAATACTAAGTATTGCTTACCTTGTTTACAGACTAAAGTTTTGATTGCTCTGAATCCTTTGTTAAAGGCTACTTGATAAAGATATTGATTTGCATACTTCTGGAGTCAGAATCATATATATTCTCCAGTGATAATGTCCTACAACTTGTATGTAATGTTTTTGTGGGATTTTGTTATTGGTTTTATGTTGTTTCTATAAAGTGAGTGAGAAAGTGCTCTTCGTTGCTGTCTCTTTCAAAGACTTGGGTAGAGTTCACTCACAGCTGCCTGGCCTGATGCTTGGTGATGAATTCATTGACTGTTGTGACACTAGTTATATTTGCTAATTGGGTTTTTCTGAAAAAGTCATTTTTATGGGGCTTGTCCATTTCATCATATTTTAAATACTGTTCCTTCACATACATCTCGTGACTCTCTCTCTAGAGTTCAATGGGCCCAGTGCACTCCCTCTGATGTCCTCAATCATTCCTAGCATTCTGCTTGCTTGCTTTTGTTAGCTACATTTTTGTTTGATGGTTGCTTTTTTCCCCTGTTTTTCAGATTAGATTTTCATTGTTGTATTTATTTTCTCTGTTGTATTCATTTTGCTATTAATTCCACCAGGTAAATGTTTTTAATGTCAGCTACAGTAATTAACATGTATGTTACACTTTTCTCTTGCCTGTTTTTTTTTAACCCCATTTACTCCAAGTGTTATTTGCATATTTTTCTGGGGTGTGTATGTGTAAGATGGTGGCTCTTGATGAATGTGTGAGTGCACCACTGTGTGTGTGGAATTCAGAGAAAAACCTTGGGTGTGGGTCCTGGCCTTTGACCTTGTTTGAGACAGACTGGTTCTTGTGGTTGGTCCCAGCTGCTTACTTCAACTAGCTGGCCCACAGCTGCTGGGGATTCTTCTGCCTCAGCTTCCTGTCTCTGGGGATTGCAGATGGATGCTTCTGTGCCCAGCTTGGGGCTCACAGTCAGGTCTCCAGCCTGTCAGATGTTAGCTTCTTTTTTTATTTTATTTTATTTATTTATTTATTTATTTATTTATTTATTTATTTATTTATTTATTTATTTATTTATTTTGGTTTTTCGAGACAGGGTTTCTCTGTGGCTTTGGAGCCTGTCCTGGAACTAGCTCTTGTAGACCAGGCTGGGCTCGAGCTCACAGAGATCCACCTGTCTCTGCCTCCCGAGTGCTGGGATTAAAGGCGTGCGCCACCACCGCCCGGCCAAATGTTAGCTTCTTTGCACCATCAATTTAAGCAGATGCTTGGAACTCTTGGTCGGTTCTGAAGTCTTGGTAATGTCATGAGATTAGGCTAGCACTCTCTTAACTTGAAGAGTTGTGCTATCTGTTGTGCTGAGTAATTTTAGATTGTATCCCCGACATTATGAATGTCCATTCTGGCAAGGCTCAGCTCTGTTACAGTTTTCTGAACTACACTGATGCCTTGGTAGTAGCTAATTAACCAGATTCTATTCAGACTGTAATTAATAAGAGTTAAACCTTTTTTTTTTTTTTTTTTTTTTTTTTTTAGCTTGACTTTGCATCTAATGCTAGAGTATACGGTAACAGGCAGCCTGAGATCTTTGCAGATCTTCTGTTCTAACCCTTTCGGGGTTTCTTCCTTCAGAATGTGCTTGTTTTCTGTTGCTTTCCAGGGCTCACAATAGTTGACTTTGAAATTTTTGTTCAGACATGGAAAGTTTATGGTTGACGCCTGTAGGTTTCACACTGTGACCAGCTTTACTCTTTACAGAGTTAGGCAGGTACATTTTTATATAAATAGAAAGTGTGGACGTTATTAAACAAAAATGGCACATGGAATGGATAGGATGATGAGCAGACACAGCAACTCCTTTTAATAATATTTGGGTACATGATAATTTCTTTGAAACTGATACTTAATTATATATGAGTTCATGTGTAGAGTAATACACAAATATAGTATCTTAAAATTAATATTCCTTTTCAGTATCAACTTTGAGATAGGAAGACATGTAATTTCTGTGAATAACAGATTCAGGCACAGTCCATTTTTTTACAGTGTCTGGGGCAGGCTGGATGTCTCCCATCAGCATCACCTAGCCACCCCCTGCAAGCAGCTTTGTAGGAATGTGTGTAGAGAGCTATATAGAAGCTCTGGTGCTACTGTCAGTTAGCTCTCAACTGGAGGAGAGTGGAAGACTGTCCCTCGGGAGTAGCTATAGGGACAAGTGCAGTTCCTTATGGAGTTGATACTGGCTGTAGGCTTTGAGCTTTTGCAGCAAGAGAGAACTGTTGGGTGTGTAATTCTATCTAGTTTATAAAGAGCCTTAACCTTACTGAATTATTTTCTCCTGGCACTGGTTTTGTGTCTGACATTTGAGGATCTTTCCTGAGCTGAGTTTGTTATGGGAAAACTACAGCGATTCAGTTATTGTCTCAAACTTACTTGAGTGGGAAATACAGGTGACTAGAGGACAGGAGGGTCATTTGGGCACATTTATAGTGTTGCTTTGAGGAGGTCATCTCTTGCAGAGGTCAGCCGTGCCAGGATCACATGTAAGGCATGCTGACATTTGGTGTTTCCTCCAGGTGCTGAGCATGGATATAGGTCAGATGCATTGGAAATTACAAGCCATTTATTTCATTTGGTCATAAAGATTATTTCCACAAGATATAATTATCTTGTGGATTTGAATAGAAGACATGAAGGAATTGGTTAAGGACGAGAGTATAGGGTCTACTTAAGCTAGAGGGACTGCATACTTTTCTAGACTAGAGTGACTTTTGAGCTCTCTTAGAGGATGTGGGGTTCTGTTTCAGGAAGCATGGCCCAAGCAATCTCGTGTTGAAGAGAATGCTGTAGACCATGTTAAAAGGCCTGTCTTAATGTTTACTGACTTCTTCCTTTTTTCTCCCTTGGAGTATATTGCAGGCAGTTTCAGATCCGGCTATTCAGTAGTTTACCCCATGGAAGTTGTTGGTCTAGTGTGTGTATGTGGTGAATATATGATGCTTGAATACATCAAAGGTTGTGATTTCAGAGGCAGCTTTTTCCCCAGAGGACTTATGTGAAACTCTTGTTTTAGGTGTAAAACTGACAGTTTCCCTGTAGAAATAAGATGGTACCATTTGTACTTAATTATCTTTATACTTTGTCTGGGGGTTAGTTTATTTGTATGAATATGTTTTGGGACCTGATGCTGAGCCCCATCCTGAGCAGCCCTCTGTGGTCCTGCAACCTCACTCATACAGCATGGTTCTTGAAAATATGTGGGAATACAGTGTTATTTATGATCACATGCAGCAAATTGGCCCTCACTTTAAACACTGTCATTTCTCTGTTGTAACATGAAAAACCCTGACTTCTAACATTTTGATACATGCATTGGTAATTACATCACCTCGCTGTACAGTCGATCACACAAACTAATTCCTCCTGGTTAACTAAAACTTGTTACCAGCATTGCCCCTGCCTTGCCTCCCCTTCCTACCCACTCTTTCTGTACTAACCTCTTTTAGAGACCACACAGGTCATGGGGTTTGTGTCTCTGTAGCTGGTGTATTTTATTTAGCATAAATCTCTTTCTATTAGACTATGTTGTCACAGTGATGTGTTTTTTTTATTGCGTCACCATGTTCCATTCTGTATATATCTCACTTTTTAAATCCTTTATTCCCTGATGGACATTTTGGTGGTTTCTATCCTTGGCAGTTGTGACTAAAGCAGTGAAGTTGGGACCACAGGCCTCTCATTAAGATGCTGATGGGATCAGCATCTGCATTAGAATTTACAGTGCAGTGATGGAATACCCCTATCTGCAGGGCTGTAGGGAATGAGGATTGGAGCCACAGCTACAAAGGTTCCATCCATCCTGGTGGGCTGGAGTGACAGAGCAGAGCTTCCACCGTGGGGCCCAGAAGCAGACACACAGGTGGAGATGGAGAGATGGAGAGGCAGCATATCTGCACCACGTGACTCCCTTTTCACACTGTACTGTCTACCATGAACAAAATCCCGAATGTTCATGCAAACAAGTAATACGTATAACTACACTGCTGTTAGAAGGTGCATGAAGTATGTATGCTCAGAAGCCTGTTTGCAGAGTGGAAGAAGAGTTGGCGTTAGGAGCTAGTGTGACTTTGTTTTGTATGCTGCTCTTGTGTCCATCAGCTCTGAGCCTGTCAGCTGTTCTCTAAATGTCCTGCCAAATACCTGTTGGCTCTTCCATTTGGATGCAGTGTAGACAGACTTGATGGCTGAAACTGAGCCTGTAGGTGCTTATGACTGTTTTGGATCTTTTCCTTCAGCTGATACAGATGCCAGGACAAGTTTCTGTAAGGGACCAGGTAAACATTGCTGAGAATGTATACAGAATGTGTACAGAAAAACTGTTTTGTTTTTCTTTATTACAGTAAACAAGTACTGCAGTCTATTTAAGAGTCTGTGCCCCAGCCCAGGATGTCGTTTTTGCCTGCTTGCTACCCCTACATTAGCCCCAACCCCAGTCACCCCTCGCGCATTTCCTACCTCGACTCCCTTCATCTTTCTCTCTCTCTTTCTTGTCTTACTTTGTGGATGCTGCCCTCCCTCACCCACACCAGAGTAAGAGCCTCTTATCCACATCTGCTTCTTGCCTTTGATTTTAAATCCTCTGGTTAATCCCCTGCATTTCTAACCTAGCATGATCTTTGATTTTCTGAATTAACATTTTCCAGCTATCTTACATACATCTTCCACTGGCAAATTCAACTGTGATCGAATAGTGATGAGAAGTATGTAAGCTAGGAGTCTCTAAGTGTGTGTCACCTGCACATCACTGCCTACATCTTTGCCCCCTTGCTCATATAATCTGGAGAAGTTACTTGTAATCCCCATTGATTTTTTTTTTTTTAAGATTTGGTAATGTCTGAGTACATTGGGTTCTCTAGCATTTGCAAATCCCATGTTAAAAGCAACTCTTGATGGAGCAGGGGGGTACTTTACCACAAATTATATTTGCTAGGAAAAGTAAGACATTGGAATAATAGCATTTATTGGCAGCTTAAATATGTTGCAATAATCTTAGCAGCAAAGAAAATTGACATAAACTGTTGAGCGGCACTATTAGATTTGAGGGGCAAATAAGCCTTAATTTCATAAGTATTTACTGAGAAGCTATTACAGGAAAGATAGAAAATCGAAGTAGGTTTTGCATAGTCTAAAAGAATTTATAATGTTAACAGTGGAAAGCATTCATCTCATTAAATAATACAGGCTGAAGGCTGAATTAATGTCAGAGAGATGGTGGGCCAGAATCTGAAGGAGTGATGGGAGGTGACTTGGAGAGTGCCAGGTTCAGTGGGAATGTGATGAGAACAGTTTCCTCAGCTGAAATTACCTCTGCATCCAGTTTATTCTGCCGAGTCCCACACCCATTGTCTTCAACCAGTGGTAGTACAGATGTAAATTTAAATTTAAAGATGTAAATGTGTATTTTTACAAACCTTCATACCTGGGAGGTATAGGAGCCTGGGCATGCCTGAAGTGATGATGCGCAGGAGGTATTGATCGTGGCCATCCCTGTGAAATACACCGATCCATGGGCCTGCTTCACCTGCTTCTTAGTCTATTGGTTTCTCAAATTAGTTTTCAATGCATACTTTATACTATGTTCAAACACCAAAAAATTACCTGAAGCCTCTTGTTCTTTAACATAATTCAGCTTCATCTCTAGAGAATATGTTAACATTGTTTGATCTGAACCTCAATTGTTTTATATTGTCCTGGGATATATATTCTTTTTAAGAATTTTAAATGCACATTAAAATTTTATAATGTCCTTGAGTAGAAGACACTCTTGGTCTGTTAGCACGTATAGTCCAGAAATTTGGGTCCTGCCATCTGTCTCTGTTGTGTATTCTATGCTTGGTTGTATTTAAGGCCCCAGTAGTTACAGATAGAACTTGAGTATTAATTTGGGTTTGTATTTTCCACTCAGTTTTGTATGTATGAAACTGCCCAGTGACAGTGAGCTCACAAGTTGTTCCCTGTTGTCAGTGTCAGTTTACCAAGTAGTCCCATTTCTGTGCCTGTGTGGTCCCTGGTGACCCTAAGCTCTTTATTCTAGTGCCCATTTCTAATGCTCACTTTAGACTCTGTATAGTGATGTGTACTGGTGTTGCAGAATGACAGAGGGATTGTTGAAGAAGAGACAGGGCTCGAGGTTACTGAAGGCAAATACAGAGCTGATACAGATGCCAGGACAAGTTTCTGTAAGGGACCAGGTAAACATTGCTGAGAATGTGTACAGAATGGACAAGGTGAGAAGGACATGTGTTTGGATGGTCTGCTGAGGGGTAGATGGCTCTTCCTGTGTTCCCCTAGCACAGGCATATCATTACTGTGTGCCTGTAAGTATTTTTGAGTCCTTTTTATTTTTTTAATGTATGAGTGCTGTGCATGGGCATCAGGTCCTATTATGGATGGTTGTGAGCCACCATATGTTTGCTGGGAATTGAACTCAGGATCTCTGGAAGAGCAGCCAGTGCTCTTACCTCTCTAGCACTTTATTTAAGTTTTTTTTTAATTAAATTTTTATTGTGTGTATGTGTGTTTATGAACACATGTGTGAGCAGTTGTGAAGTCCAGAAGAGAAACACTTGTAAGCAATTGTACAGTCTAGAAGAAAACTTTTGAAACTCTGTTCATCTCTTCTATGTAGATCTAGAAGATTGAAAGATTGATTACAGGTGGAGAAAGACTTTCTCAACATAAATGACAAAAGGAAGATACTAAGGTATCCTCCTCTTCCATGATTTTGCATCCATCCTTGGTCTGGTGTATTCAGGTTTGAGTTTTCTGATATATGTCCGTGTGTGGGTGACTTCTGGTTGTGTTTGGTAAGTTATAGGTGGTAATGCCTTACTTTTGTGAATACCATAGCTATTGGTCTGCACGGTGGTTTGTTTTGCTCTGCACAGAAGATAGTTGTTGCTGCCATAGCAAGATGCAGAGTAAGTCTCTGAGCATGGCACGGCCTGGAAGCCGTGGAAGAGCTCAGAGCTAGCAGAAGGACTCAACACTGGAAGCACACTTATGGTTTTTACATTTTTGTTTGTTTTGTGCTGTCAGTGATCAGATCCAAGACCTTTTGCATTCTAAGCAAGTGCTCTCCCTCTGAGCATCAGCCCCAGTGACAGGACCTTCGTGTTCTGAAGTCCTCTTTTACTTCTTGTCCAAAGGGTGTTTTTATGTTCTACAGCTTTACTGATTTAGATGTGGCTTTCCCAACATAACCAACAAAAGATGGCAGGTGCTCAGGTTCCTGATCCTAAGGTCATTACTTCATTGCTTCCCCCTCCCCCACACACTTTGTTCACTTTAGGGTTAGATTGTATGGAGGGTTAGAAAAGGGACTTGGGGTGGAGATTTCAGAGCTGAATAAAGTATGTTCTCCAGTACCAAGCTTCCAAGGAAATGTTTTCAAACAGTTTGGTTTATATAGCAAGAAATGCAGGAGCGAGTGGCTTCAGAATGTTGAGAGGCTTTTAGAAAAGTGAATGGGGACCCGCAGAGAGTGAAGGAGCTCCAAGGAAGGCCTAGGCTCCACATGGCTTTGAATTTACACGATGTTTGTTCCTTTCATGTACTTGCTGTTGTTAAACTGTTAAATCCATAGTAATGTGGAAAATTTTAGGTAGTGACCTAAACACAATGAGGAATTCATTTCTGAACTTCTGGGCAGAGGAGATGGGCTGAGGTCTTGGCTGAAATGTGTCTGTGCTCTGCTCTTCCCTTCTCTGTCCCAGAGTCACTGACTCTGCTCACTCCCGTCTCCTCTCCTGTTCTCCTTCTGATTCCTGTCTGAGAAGCTCCTCAGTGCCTGAGGCTTTGCCTGTGCCCATGACTTCTCACTGGGACAAGCCACTCACACACAGCTTAGCTCATGCGTAACTGTCCTGGAGGCCATCCATGTTTGCTCTCTGTCTGTGTACATGTCTCAGTTTTCATTGAGCAGACCTCAGTACTGGCATCAGGGCTCTGGACTGCTTTTGTTTCTCACTCAGCACTTGGACAGTTTTTTGCCCGTCTTCCTAGAAGTGAATGATGGGTTAGATGGTTCTAGGTGTATTTCAGGAGTGACTGTTTGCTGCTTCTCCCCAGTTCATTAGAGAATTGCAGATTAAGTATTCTCACCTTCCTTCCCTATGGGCTCTGGGAACAGAATTATCCTTCAAGAAAATATCAGTCTTTATTCCCAGTGACTGAACTATGCCATCATGCTATCACAGTTGCCTGAGTATCGTGGCTTTCTTTGTGTGCCAGGGATGCTGTGGGGCTAGAGTTTTGTAGGATATATCATTTGCAGCAAACAGCTATTTTTTCCATTGTCAGTGACAGAGTAACTTTCTCTCCATCTCTCTCTGGCCAAGCTGCATGGGCTGTGTTGAGGCATGGTGGCTCAGCTTTGATGACTCTGTGAGGGAGAATGCTAAATGTTAGGACATAAACATTCACAGAGAATGCTAAACATCAGGTCATAGTTTCTAGGAAGAGTGGTACCACTGTGTTCTAGTCAAAGACCTGCTGTGGTCAACTCTCTTTGACCACTCTCTGTTGGTTTCCACCAACAGAGATGTAGAGAAAGGCCTCTAGTCATTGTGTCTGAGAGGAGATAGATGGCTAGTCAATGTAGGACTGAAGAAAAATGAACAGATTAAACATATTCCAACATAAGCTTGTTAGCATTTAATTAATTAGTTCCTGAATTAGTTGTTAGTATGCTCCCTGCACAGGCATTGTAAATAGATCAGTGCACACAGAAGTCCAGGACCACAGGGAAAGTCAGTCTGGAGGCTTGAGCCACTGAGGGACAGGGAGGTAGTTAGTGCCTCTTGTTTGGCTTGGGACTCTGAAGAAGAATGCTTTTGCAACTGGAGCAAGGCAGTCAAAGTCAGTTCTCAGTGTTGACTTAGAGTCAGTAAAACTTCCATGTGGGCTAGTCAACTCTTGGGTGAGTACCCAAACAAGGGAAGCCTCTTAACAGAAGCCCCATGCGCTCTTGAAGTTTTGTTTTGATTGTCCCCAGGGCATAGTTTCAGATCATCTATCTAGAAGGGCAGCTGGTCTTCGCCAGTGAAAATCATGATTATTGCAGCTCATATGCACTCTCTGTAGGGAAACACTTTCTATGTCCATTTGCCATCCTGGCAGTTGCAGAACTTTGCCTGTTTGTGTGTGTGTGTGTGTAAAGGAATCATTGCTTCTAGAAATGATAGCAGTTTCATTTTTTAAATGCAGATGAACAAATGAAATTGTTCAATACATGTTGACTTAATGGAGAAATAAATGCTGAAATACATTAGTTCTTACTTGTAGATCTGGCTCCAAATCTTTAGATGTCACCTGGAGTAACTAAGGAAGCCAGGAAAGAAGAACAGGACCATGATAGGGGCTGAAATGATGGAGAATAGTGGGGCATGTGTGCTGTGAAATGATGAAGGGGAAAACTGTGGTGGGGGCTTCATTGCAGGTCAGGGAAGGGGGTAATACAGAAGGAGGGGTAGGAAGGTAGTTGGAAAGTGCATGGAGGGTGGGGAAGGAATCCATAGATGTTTTATGGTCTTTAAAATACATACATATAGACATACCTACACACGTACGTACATATACACGTGCATGTATGCATACTTTCATACAGTGTGTTTGTGCACACATATATGTGTAATTTCAATGGAGTTCCACTACACAGGGTGCCAGTGTTCCCCTAGGAGGCATAGACCATCTAACAAAGACCCTAGTGCCAGGCAAGGAAAGCCTCCGTTCTAGTTGTTTGTCCAGGGAGTCCAAGAGACTCCAGAAATAATAGAGACCATTGTCATAGCTCTTGGTTACCTCCCTTAACTTGTACATTAGACCCTATGGCTGAAGACACCACATACTTTGGGCAAAGTTAAAACTAATGTGGCAGCCTCCTCCCTGAGGACTGGCTCCCACAGTATCAGAAGGAGTTTCACTAGTTGCCAAGGGAGAAACATGACCCGTAGTTCTCCCCAGCTGTAAAGCCTGAGACTGGAGATGATGGTTGGCCACAAAGTTGCCTCCAGTGATTCCGTGGTGACGTGGTGACATATTTTCAGGGTAATCAATAACTATCCAGTTAGACTCAACATAGGAAG
Source organism: Ondatra zibethicus (assembly GCA_004026605.1). Classification (NCBI taxonomy): domain Eukaryota; kingdom Metazoa; phylum Chordata; class Mammalia; order Rodentia; family Cricetidae; genus Ondatra; species Ondatra zibethicus. The sequence goes on along the minus strand of PVIU01001193.1, from coordinate 74,684 downwards.
TAACTGTTGCTTGTTACTGTAACCCTACCCAACTGTTACCCATGGCTGGTGTGATCATGGATCCTAGAGGAGGACTTTTCTAACTTCTAACTGCATCCTAAATACTTACCCATACACCCATACATACGTGGCTCTCACCCCTCAACTAGGAAGCTTTTTGTAATACATGGGTGCCTCTGCAGAGATCCACAACTGGTCAAGATGGAGGGAAGAAGTGACTGTGAGAGCCCAGCTTCAGCTGGCACATCTGTAATGTAGCTTCTCTTCTTAGTGCTCAGGGGACATGAAGGAAGATGGAGTGGACCAGGACTTATCTGTGAGGCAGTGTTTTATAGACATGACAGGGAAGCTGCACACATGGAATAGTAACAAAATGGCTGTGTAAACAAGACTTGAAAAATGACAGTGCCCATTAACATGCTATCCTGCATTGGGGAAATCCCACAAGGTTCCACCCCCAGATGAAGAAATAGATACAGGCTATCAGTGGCTACTGGGAGAGGAAGAGTCAGTCTCCTGTGATGAAGGAGAAGGTAGGTTATCCAATCCCAACTGGTCAGCTCTCAACACATTCTTCACACATGTACATATGAGCAGTTTCAAATGGACTCAGTAGATTGTGTGTGTTCATACACATGCGTAAGAAGGGATGGTGGATGTAACAATAAGTAGATTGTGGATTTGAAATGGGTGAGTGAGGGATGTGTGAAAATCAAAAAAAATTCAAAAGAGAAAACCTTGTTTATTAATTGGACATTCTATAAAGGAAATCAAAGAATCAACATTATGCAAGAAATATAGTTGCATTCTTCAAAAAGGCAAATCAGGAAAAATAATAGAAACTTGGAGGTCCAGCTCAGGGGATCCACTGTCTAAACTTGGAGGCCCAACTCAGGGGATCCACTATCTAAACTTGGAGATCCAGCTCAGGGGATCCACTGTCTAAACTTGGAGATCCAGCTCAGGGGATCCACTGTCTAAACTTAGAGATCCAGCTCAGGGGTTCACTGTTCAAACAGTAGAAACTTGTAAGAAGATGATGCAGAGTGGATGGCAAGAGCAGGCAGACACAAATGGGTCAGGAGGCTGATACCCCTGCCATGTGATTCCTTTGAAAATTTAAACTATATTTGATTTTTGTATTTTCAAAACATACTTAAATTTCAAAAGTAAGGAATAATTCCATGTGAAGATGAAACTGTTTGAATTTTGAAGACCCATAAAATTAAAAATGCGTATGAAAAATGCCATTTCGACTTTAGAAGTTTTCTGATTTCAAGGAAGTCACTTGAACTGCCATAGTTAGATCAGTTGCTGAGTGTTGTTCCTCCCATAAGACAGCAACAGCCATGGCATAGATCACTAAGACAGCAGTTAGTGTCCTGAGTGTGGTCTCAGAATGCATACCAAAGAGAAATGGTGAGCTGTTTGAGTTTCTGGTTTGTGACACAAATGAAACTTAGTCCACATTTCTCATTAGCACACCTTTGTTCAAGGTGTTTCTTGCATGTGTGTTATATGCTAAGTATGTTAGAATGACTGATTGTCACCGAACCACCCCGTCCTCAGATGACCCTGGGAGAGTGGCTCCTTTCCTCTTGTCCTTTGCACAAGAGAGTGAAGCGAGGACATAGAGGACGGATGCTTTCTCAGTGCGCACCACGACAGTCTAGGCTCCAAGCCTGTGTGCAGTAACTAACTCTCTTCTTCCCTGCTTGTCCAATTAGAAACCATAGCTTTCCGATTCCATGATTCCTGAGTTCTCACAGCTGCTTACTCTGGGAGAAGCGTACTCTTTTGTGACTCCTCTGTCAGTGTCTGAGAACTCGCCTGGGTTAGTCCATTCATTGGGTGAACAAACTCTAAGTGCTGACAAACCCAGGAACCCATAGGTTCCTTTCCAGGACCGTTTTTCTCTTCTGGATGTTCATCCTAACCCTGTTTGTGGTTGATAGGAAATTCATAATTACCGCTGTCACTGAAATGGCTAGTTTAAAAGGTTCTTTTTAAACTTTACATCTTTGGTATCACTTTATGTGGTTTGTGGAAAACATCACAGTATGATTTATGTAGCAGGAAGATAATGCTTGTTAGTGATAAGTGGTGTTTGGCAGTGTTTCCCAATGTTCAAGGCTGGTAAACTACTTTAAGACTTGAATGTTACAAATATGGCTGGTTTGTTTTTTCTAGTTCAACTTTGTGGGGAAGCTTTTGGGTCCGCGTGGCAATTCTCTGAAGCGCTTACAAGAAGAAACGTTGACAAAAATGTCCATCCTTGGAAAAGGTTCCATGAGAGACAAGGCAAAGGTAATATTGATCATAGAAAATGGAGACCTTGTTGGTCATGTCTGTCTGTCACCTGTTGTGTTAATGTTAATGCCTAGTGACTAAGAGCTAAGTAGAAGCTCAAATGGAATTATGGGAAAATGTTGTATAAGATGATATATTTTGATGCTCTGTAGAAGGTTAAGTTTCTCTGGCCAGTTCCAAAACACATAGTATCTTACTACTTGTGACTATTTAAGACTCATGTACAAAATTAAACAGTAGTTCTTATAGTTTTCATTCTGAATGCAGCATGTCACCTTTTATAATGAAGAAAAAGAAAAGTTACCTATAGTCTCCCCCACCTTTGTATATTAAATTAGCTCCTTTGGAACATTTTTACTGTATAGATCTGTCACCTACTTCCACATGCAACATAAGGATGTGTGGTCAACAGTGACCATGTATGGCTGTGGTCTCTTAAGATTCCTCTGTCCAGTGCTCTGGCTGTGTTAGCTTGTGGGACACTTCACAGTGCCCCGATAATGCATTCTCACAACGCCTTCTGGCCATTCAGTGGTACATGGTTGGACTTGACTACAGTATGGGTACAGTGACTTCCTGCCCTTTATTTGATATACTCATTTTATGAAATTTAAAAGATGGCTTTATGGTTTAATAATTGCTTCATATTCTAAAAATTATTTGTTCTACGTAGAAGTATTTGTGTTATATGCTCTGTTGTTTGAGAAGTTAAAAATTACTGAGTTACTCTATTAATTAGTTTCTTTAACTTCTGAGAGGGATTTTCACATACTAGCACCTCTGACATCGTTCTCCATTGTCACAGTCTTACTGGTAGAGATTTACATTACCAAGTCCACAGTCCAGAATTACCCACTCTGAAACGTTAAACAATGAGTTTTAGATGTAAAGTTACTCAAGTAAAGTAAGTGTTGCCTCTTAACAAGCCAAGTCCATCTGAATGTAGTTTTCCTAATATAAGAAATCTGCCATGTTGTACTTAGGAAATATGAAAGATGCTAATATTTTCTTTGCGTACCTGTAATAAAACCAAGGCTTGGTAACTTAGGCCATTCTCTGGATGACCCAGAAGAATCAGTTATACTGTTAGGTTAGTACAGTGAAGCCTTGCGGCTCTGAGAGCAGCACTAATGGAAGTGGAAAACACGTCTATCAGACTCATACCAAGTTTAAGATAGAGGTTCCAGGACCCCAAAAGTTTAGTGTAGAAATTCAGTGTTTCCAGCGTCAGTGTGAAGCTAACCTAGTGGGCACGTTATCATCACGCCTCACCAGGTTTGGGAAGAAGCGAGGATGGCAGCTCTCACCCAGTTATGCTTGTGTATGCAGTCACAGTCATAGTTTGCCTGGCTGTCCATGCAGTAAATGCGATCCTAACACCACCAGCTTGCTATCAAAGTTTAGTGATCCTTTCTGAGTATTCTGTCTAATAAGGCTGCGGGTGTTCTCTGCTGCTGGCATATTTGGCACCTTAGAATGACAGTAACCAGTCATCCTCAAGAAATAACAATCTGTGTTGTGAAATAACGAATAACCCCAGCCCTGTCACTCTGGTGACTTTGTGTATTACCTGAGCAGCACTGAGCTGTCTGGAGAAGGGAGCACCAAGACATTTGCCCCTGTAGTCCTCATGATACCTGTCACTGAGTGTCTGCCCTGCATCTGCTATACAGGTGCACTGTTTACAAGATTAGACCTCTGTCCCAGAGCATGTCCCACCCACTCAGCAGTTCTCCCGGTTCTGTCTCTAACCACATGGATCCCTCACCAAATATGTTGATGGTTGTGCATTTCGCTGATGAATCTTTCAAGCCACAGAGTAACTAGAGGAGGAGAATATATTGTACATTTTCCGCTCCACCCACCCACTGTCGGTGAAATAGAACCAGAAGTAATTGTCCTTTGATTTCATGAGCCCTACTGTGCATGGTGGCTCTTAGGAGAGCAGAGTTAGAGTCAGGTCTGCTAATTCTCAATCTCTTCAGAGATTTTTTTTTTCTTATTACTTCACATCCTCATCCCATCCCTCTAGAAAAATGTTTCAGATCCTGGGAAGACAAGGGATGTGACTATCATCGTATACCTATACCCCATTCGTCTAGACTCAAGGAACAAGCAGAAGTGTGAACATGGGCTGGGAGGTAACAAGAGGGAGAAATAACCTTGAAAAGTATGGTCTCCTTTCAGGGAGCTACCTCCATGGTTCAGGCAATGAAGATGCTAACTAGATAAATATCCTGGGTGAGAAGGACTCAGTTTTGTTTTGGCATCTGGGTATTTAATTTGAATCTCTGTTCAAATGCTCCCAGTACAGTTCCCAGGTTTTACTAGTATCCAGCTATCAACCCGAATCTCATAGAGACTGAACTGTATATCTTTTGTGTTGGATCTAGTACCCTTTTTTTGGCTATGTGCACTAAAACCTCCATGGGCACTTCTGACTCATCTGTGTTAGCTTGCAGCTTGCTATCACAGTAGCAAACACTTGAAATCACCAGCTTACAAAAGAGGAAGGGCTTATTCTTGCCCCAGTTTTGGGGTATCACTCTATGATGGGTTGACCTCATTGTTTGGGGATCTATAGCAAGACTACATATCATGTGTAGAGTGTAGATCAGCAAAAACACCCACTTATGGCCAGGAAGCACAAGAAAGGATGGGATTGGTACCTGCTGTTTCTTCCAAGGCACACTTCCAGTGATGTGAAGATCTTGCCTCCAAGTCACCTTTCAGTCATCTTTCTGGGGACATGGACTTGTGAGGGACACCCAAGATCCAAACTGTAGCAAGCTCTATGCTGTACTTACCCTTTCAAAGCTTCCTCTTCACTGCACCCTAGCAGCTTTTTCTTTCTCCTCCTCCTTGCCATGCTTGCTTCTTCCATCATGTGGTCCATCAGTTAAACCTTCACAGACATTTCACCAAAAGCAACCACAGCTGATAGTTTAAGGAACAGGTTTCCCTTTAGGTGTGCACCATCAGTATACCATTTGCTGGCCTGGAGCTAGCTCTTCCCTGCTGGAACGCATGGCTGTTGATTGCACTTGATCTTTTTAGTACTTTAACTTTAGCCTGCATAAATTCTCAGTTACTCATGCTTGTTTCTGAGGAGATACCCCTTACTTTTTAAAACTCTCACTTGAAAAAAAAAATCACATTAAATTCTACTATAGCAAATTTAACAAGAGCTCATTACGTTCATTTATTTGCTATACTGCTGAAGCTACAGTCAGGCTGACACTGCCAGTGGCTGCCCTCCTGTAATTGCAGTGGTGCTGTGCTCTGTTGGGCCGTCATTGGTGTCAGTTATATCGCCTGTGTCATAGGTGTGTCCCACTGTAGATAGCATGCTGGATGCTATCCTGAGGAGTCTGACTTCAGCAGGCCCATGAGATGACAGTGTGCTAGTGCTGCCCCATGTTAAAATCCTTCCTGAGAAGATAAAGGCACCTACCCAACATCCTGCAGTCAAGTCTGCACCCTTCCACAAGCAGTACACTTCCCTTCATTATGAAGCCATGGGACAACTTTTTGGAACTCACTCTTGTAGCATGAAGGCCTGCTTCTTGGGGTTTATGTCTCACCCAGTCCCCACAGCCGTTTAGTCCCAGAGAAAATCACACAGAGTCTATACTAGGTTATAAACTGATTGGCTCATTAGCTCAGGCTTCTTATTAGCTCTTATAGCTTATATTAACCCATTATTCTTATCTATGTTAGCCACATGGCTCGGTACCCTTCACAGCGGGGCAGGTCACATCCTGCTTCTTCTGTGGTCTGGGCAGGAGTCAGGGGGAGCTTCCTGCTTCCCAGAATTCTCCTATTCTCCTTTCCCTGCCTCTACTTCCTGTCTGGTTGTCCAACCTGTATATCCTGGCTAATGGCCAATCAGTGTTTATTTAAATCATAATTGACAGAATACAGACAATTCTCCCATACCACACTCTGGATTGCACAGTGATGAGTCACATGACATCCTTCACAATCCAGCTGAATTTGGGGATAAAAATGAAAGCATAATTCAGCCTTTCATACATAATCAGGCAAGATGGGCACACAGGGTCTGCTCTCTGGCAGTTGCCTGCTAATGAGGGAAAACCAGGAAGAATGAATTGAGGTTGAAACATTTTTGGATGTTTTGAATTGTGGTAAAGCTTGGTGTTAGCCTCCATTATTCAACGAGCATCGATAGTGCAGAAGTGAGCTGGGCACTTAGCCAAGTAGAAGAGAGGTTTATATGTAGCTAAGGTAGATAATGGGACAGGCAGGAGCAGACAAGAGTGAGCAGGTGGCCAAGGGCAGATGATTCCCTGGGGCGGCATCGGACAGGAGACTGTATCCCAGCAGGGTAGGCTGCCTGTCCAGGGTTCCTGAGAACCCAGGAAACAGTTTTAAATGTGTAGTTTAAAACCATCCTGGGGTGCTATTTGTTGCGGAGTCTTCCATGACAAGCATGTGTCAAATGCGTTTTGGGTAATTTTTGCTTTATTTTGTTTTTCCTGTTTTAACATGCCACATTTTAAACGGGATTTTCTTTAGGAGGAAGAGCTGAGGAAAAGTGGAGAAGCAAAATACTTCCACCTCAATGACGACTTGCACGTGCTCATCGAAGTGTTCGCGCCCCCAGCGGAAGCTTATGCCCGAATGGGACATGCCTTGGAAGAGATCAAGAAGTTCCTCATCCCTGTCAGTACTTTCCACTGATCATTGATTTGTATCTTAAGGTTGTGGTTGTGTCTTTCCCCAAAGCCCCGATGATCTAGTTCCTAGTTGTTATTGATGTAACTGTCCTTAAGAGCTTCCTATATGTCCTGTATTGCAGACCTCACGGTGCTTCTTTTTAAAACAGTGAAATATTAGACATATAAATACTGCCATCAAGCTTATAAGACTAAAATATTGGGAGAGCAGAATCATTAATTCAGATTTTGGGACTCCAAGGTTAATTTTTATGTGATCCTGAAAATGCCACATAAATTCCATGCTGTTCCTTAGTCACTAATGTCCTTCATATGCCTAGCCTGTGAGTGATATGAGACATGCAGACTTAAATAAAAGCAGTCCCTGTTCCTTAGGAATTTGTCATTTAGGGGAAAATAGTGGATGGTTGAGTATAGTATCCAGACATGATGCTTGTGATAATGCTCAGAGTACAAGGGCTTCCAGACGTGTGCTCTATTGGGACTTTCAGACACCAGGCACTGCTATGAAGTGATGAATTAAAGGGAATATTGTAGTTGGAGGCTGCTTGTTCCCTCTCTATAGCAGAATGTATCCCTACCTTCGCTAGCCACGAAAAGAGCCTTTTGTGTGCTCATGAGAAGCTTAACTTATTGTCTCTATGGACAAATGCTTGAGAGAAGCCACCGCATCTGCCAGGCAACTGACTGCAGTGAGACTGTACTGAGTAGTGCTGGGCTCTGCTGGAAGATTGACTTTATATCCAGTGTGGATCATGTTCATAAGTGTTAAAAAGGAACCAACTATTACATTTATGTTGAAGTGGGAGACACTTGTAAGCCAATGATGAGAGTCCCTTCCCTCCAGAGTTTGTAGTTTGACAGAGAGGCCATTGGGAACTGTCTACTCACATTCATGACAAACACTGCAGCTGTGGCACATAGGGCAGACTCCTTCTTCCACAGATGGCTGCGTTGGTACATCCCATGACCTGTATAGTCCTCCATCAGGAGATAGGGTCTTATTTTTCTAACCCGGAATCTGGGCTGGCTAAAAAAACTGTCTGTCAAAGCAAAGTTACTAGTATCTTCTGCTATCTCTTTATACACGTTTAATAGTATTTCATTTAAGGATCTTTTTGCCAGGTTTGATGGTATACCCCTTTAAACTCTTCACTTGGGTGGCAGGAAGGTCTCTGTCAGTTCAACTCCAGCCTGACCTTCATACCAGTTTCCAGGCCCACAAGGGCTACATACGGAGATGCTGTCCAAAAAACAAAACAGAACAAAACAAAAACACCTCATAAGATTTTTTTTATCACATTTAAATCACTTTGTATTGGTTTTTGTGTATGGTATGAGATTAGAATCTAAATTTGACTTTTTTCTGTTGTTCCTCTGTTGAATTGCCTAGCATGATTTGTATTTGGGACTCTCAGTTCTGCCCCATTGGTTTATAGTAAGCCTGCCCCAATCGAGTTGCACACTTTTCCTTAATCCTTTCCATGAACTTTGAAGTCTGGCTATGTAATTGTTCAACTTTGTGTTGATTTCCTCCTTTTTTAATTTTTTTTTAATCTCTCAGTAAGTTTAGCCCAGGCTTACCCCAAAACCTCTGTCTCTATGATATAAGTTGTGTCCTCTCCTCAGTGTAGGTGTGACAGGTGCCCTGGTTTGTTGTCCTTTCTCACAGTTGTCTGGGCTCCTTTGCATTCCCAAGTTTGCTTTAGGATCAGCTTCCAACTTCTAAGTGTTTAGCAAGGATTCTGGTAGATGTTTGTTGAATCTGTAGATGAGTTGGGAGTTAATTTTAACTTTGTGTCTTCTTTTCTATGAAAATGAAGTACTTATTTTCAAAAACAGTATTCTTTAAAGTCAAAAGTATTTTGTTTTTTTTTCAGAGTTCAGCCTGCCTTATTTTGTAAAAGCCATGTCCAAATATTAACAGAAAGATTTATTTTTATTTTATGTATATGAGTGTTTTGCCTGCATGTCTATGTGTATTATATGTGTGTGGTGCTCACAGAAGCCAGAAGAGGGTGTTGTGTCCTCTGGAACTCGAGTTACAGAAGGTTGTGAGTTTTTGTGTGGGTGCTGGGAATCAAACCCTTGTCCCCTGCAAGAACAACAGATACTCAAATTGCTGAGCCATTTCTCTAGCCTCATTTCCAAATATTTTATGTTTCTTGATAGTGTTGGGAATGGAACATTTATTTATAGGTACAATTGATCTTCTTCAAATTGATTTTGCTCTTTGATCTTGCTGGGTAGTTTTACTGTTTCTAGAGAGTGTTTTGAAAAAATAGAGGCATTAAAAAAATTGAAGGCAATTAAATAAAATCCAAGATAACTGAATTATTAGGATTCTTCTGTGACATACCTATCACACTGTTACTGAAGATTACTCCTGGCATTCCAGGTGCCTGTGGTATTTTCCTTGGTCTCTTTTGTCTCTGTGTCACCCCCACCACCACCTTGCTCCCCAGTCTTCCATCTACTGCTACTGAGATCAAAAGATCCTGTAGTTTTTCCTCTTTTATTCTGATAGGAGCACATCCCTCTGGTCAATCTATAAAGTCAAGTTTGCGTTTACTCCATCTTCATATATTGTCTGCTTCACTTGTTGCAAAATACTATTAGTTTGTTGAAGTTTGCATGCCGGTAACCAGGAAAGACTGGCTGATTGGAAGTGCTTTTACCCTTGTCCTTTCCGGTGGTACTTTCTGTGAGAATGGAACTGCCCTAGGTTTGAGTTTGAAGAACCAACTTTAGTCTTTCCGATAAAGTAGACCTGCTTCCTTTTCGATTTTCTGAGAGTGAGTTTACCTGCCCTACGTGGTGAAGAGTAGGCTTTATAAATCTTGGTTGGCAGTTCTTTGGTCATTCCTCTGTATGATTTGTGGCCCCTTACTTCCAGGAGTCACTTTGCTTCTGTCCTTGACACCTTGTTCTTTTGCTGTGTGTACAGTTTGGCTTTGAACATTGTGGCTATCACATGTCTGTCATGATTGTGATGGATAAGCTCTGTAGATCTGTAAGTTTATATTTTTCTTTACATGTGGGATGTTTTCAGTTGTTATTTCTTTGAGCTTTTCTTTTCCTGCTCCACCCTGAATGACCTACCCGTAAGTCCATGTTGGATTGCCTGTTCCTGTTCTATAGCTACAGGCTTGTTTTTCTTCTTCCTTTCTGTTGTTCAGGTGGGGTTATTTAAATGGCCTGCTTTCAGATTCCCTAGTTGCACTATCCCAGTTCTGCTGAGAGGCTTCTCCTGGGGATTTTGCCAGCAGTGGTTTTACTTTTTCATCTCTTCTTTTACAGTTGCCTTTGCCTGCTTTTCTTCTATAATTGTTCACATTTTCTTTGCTTGTCTCTTTATCTGTTGTTTTTGAGTTTAGATAACGTACCACAGAAAATCTGAATTTTGCGTATTTCACTTCCAAAAAGCTGCTGTTGCTGGCATTCTGTCTTCCATTTCTCCTATAATTATGTTGAACTAAATCCACGGGCTCTGTGCCCTTCATGCTTTTAGGTGTGTTTATATCTTTCTCTCTTGTTTTTATTTTTTTCTGTCCTTCCAGAAGAGAACATGCTGTGTCTATGTGGCTTAGTTGTCACCAATGGTTGGCCAAGGGATGTGTGCTCAGAGCCTGTTTTAAATTGATTTTCCTGTTGCTATGCTTTATGGAATCCAGCATGGTCCATTTTCATGTCTACCTTGCATTTCCTTCCTGCTGGGAATCCTTGATGTCTCCTCTGCACAGACTCGCTGTGAGGCAAGTGTGCACAAGAGCTAATCAAGGTCTTGCCTGGCTCTTTCCTGGGCTCTATTTTGTTACCCCCTGGTGAGCCAGTGTGTTGCTTGCCTCGAAAGGTGGCCATATCAGGCCTGCTGATCTGTTGCTCTTCCTCATTGATTTACTATTGAAATTTTGACTGCAGTGGCCATGTTACTGCTGGCAAGGGTGCTTTACCCTTTATTCCAGAGTAAGTGAGGTGTCTCCTTTTCAGAGCTATGGGTTCTTCATGCTCCAGCTGAAGTGGAGGAGTGATGTCATCCCCAGGCAAAAATGCCTCAGACTCTACTTCTCTCACCTGCAGTCTAACAATTTTTCATGAGTGATTTTATTGTATTTTCATCTTATTGTATGGTATGAATCCCTTCTCAGACTCCTTAGATGGTGTCTTTGAGCCATTTTACTTGCACTGTTCTTCATAGAGACACTTTACTCAGTATCTAAAATATACCATCTCTACTCATTATTTTTTGTTTCTTCAAATTTATGTGGTTTTGTATATTTGTTTCGGTGAAGTTTCATGATACTGTTTTTTTATATTTGTATTATATTGTATGCACATTTCAAAGTTTATTTAGCTGGTCTTCAAATAATGAGAGTTAAAGTTATTTCCTAAAGTTACAATATCAGCAATGATCCCAAGAAAACCTTAAACATAAATCTTGTGGTATTTTGGGAAATAATTATGAATAGTATTTTTTTTTGTCTGAGAAGACACTGAATTCCAGTGTTACTGTTAACTGTTGTGCAGTGCACGTGCTTCAGCTTGTGAACGTCATAGGACAACTAGCGAGAGTCATTTCTCTCCTTCCACCATATGGGGGAACCAGGGTTGAACTCAAGTCATCAGGCCTGAGGGCTGGCAGCCCTCCAGTCAGTGCTGAAGCAGTACTTTTAATGAGTCACTTAGAAACTTCCCTATTCTCCAGGTTCACATAACACACGAAATTCACTGGGTAGAAAAGTCATGTGCACATATGACTGGACACAGAGAGGGGGAGGGAAGGGGACTACAGTTCTAATCCCTTTCTACTCTTGACTAGTGATGCACATGTAAATGGTTCAGTGGTTTTATTTTCCCCTGGACAGTTAAAGTTGTGAGTCCATAAACCATCACTGATGTATCTGTCACACTTGCCCATCTGATATTACAAGTGTAAACCAACCAAATCTTTTTAAACTGCCTTAAAAAACACAGTCATACATCCAGTCATTTAGTATCTGTATTTTAAAATAGTTTTGCAAAGCTAATGTTTAATGTGGATTCTTATAAACATTTAATCTTACTTAGGGCAAATGATTTTAACCTGACTTTTCCAAATTTTTACTGATGTCTAAACAGTGTTTTAGTCATGATCTTTTAATCAAATCTATTTTTAGCCATCTACAACTATCACCCCTCCCAACAATTTTCCACAGGGCGAGTATTAGCATTTTTCTAGCACATTTTATTTAGAATGTGCTTTGCAAATTATTTATTAATCTTCACACATTTTTAGCAAAATGGCTGATAGGATATTAGCAGTCTTATTTTAGATGGTTGAGAACAATGGAAAGATGCGGATGACCGCTCTGAGGCACAGATAGGTCTGGGAGAGCATTTCTGTGTGTAGCCCCGCCCCTGTCTGCAACAGCAGTGGATTTCATTTCAGTGCGTCCCTTCCTTCAGCTGGTTTTTCGTAACTTTCTTCTTGACAGTGCTCATGGGATTCTTCTTACTCCATGGCACCTACAATTTTTTGCTTCGTACTTGGAGAAAGCCAAGGAGAAAAGACAGAGTTTTGGTTGTAAATGTACTGTTCATTTCAGATTTTTAACTCAGCTTATAAATACTTCAGGGCATACCTGAATTCCCCCTCCACACTGATGTGTGCCCATGGTTTTCCAGTTTGAAGTCCCCCTGCAGTTTCTGAACCTGTGAAGCCTTGTATCAGTGAGTATCTTTTTGTAGCCAAATGTCAGGAAACGCTCCTGCCTTCACTTTGCCTCTTAGCTGTCTTTCCCTCTATCTCACTGAGATGGAGTCCATGTAGGCTTTCTCCATCAATCCCATCTGGTCACAGGTGGCTTTTCTGTTAGCCAGTCCCCAGACTGCTCCCTGAGCTGTTTGATAGACTGTAATGCAGCATGGACTTTGTGACACCGTGGAGCTGTCTCATTCCTCTGCCTCTTCTACAGTGCGAAGGTTTGTTTTGTCCTCTCCAGAATGTAAACCTAAATCTGTAGTTTATGCCCTAAAACTTGTTAAATTGTCTCAGCAACTTTCCTTCTAATTATTGAAAGTTACCTTTAAAGTGACTTACAGCTTTACATGATTTAGTGTTTGCTTTTTCTTTTAGTCCCCTTTTTGTCTTTATAATTTGTACATATGGTGCTTTTTTGGTTTATTATTTGTTTATTCACTTTTGTGATACTCTACCTGTGTTCCAGGCTGACCTAGAGCACCATCTGACCTAGCTAGTATCTCTGTTTTCTGGAATTTAATACTCTTTGAGTCTTTTATCTCCTTCTCTGTGGAACTTTGAGCCACCTCTCTGATGACGTGGTCTCTCTTCCTCAGATGGGCCCTCTAGAGAAGTTCCTTTGACTACTAGACAGCTAAGTTAGACTTTCCTGTTTGTAAATATTGCACAGCAGTGATGATGCAGTTTAATCTGTTTATTCTGTGTCTTTGTTGACTATCAAATAGAACTGAGGATAGTTACAAAGTGGAAGGAAGCAGGATGGAGTTGTAGTTTCAGAGTTTAATGTATGGACATTGATGCTTTGTGAAAATAGTACAAACTTACAGGAATCAGATTGCTTAATCAACTTTATAAATCTGGAATTTTCTTGCTTGTGCTGCATAATGGTCAGTGGTAATTGTCAACTTGACATGGTTTAGAATTACCTCTCATGGGCCTCTGAACAGGTCTGTGCTAGGATTATTTAATAATCTTTGTTATCTTAATTGAGGTGGGAAGACCCTCCTGCTGTGATTGCCAGTATTCCCTAGGCAGGAAGTCCTGGAGTTGAGAAGTGTGAAAAAGTTAAGCATGCATGCGTGCGTGTGTGCACTGCTCTCTGCCTGATGTGAATGTGCTGTGACCGGCTCCCTCAGGCATGTGTGCGTGCATGTGTGCACTGCTCTCTGCCTGATGTGAATAGAACTGTGCGTAGCAATGTCCACGTCACAGCTATGTGGCCTTGTGTCATCACAGATATCTCAACTGGAAATTATGCACCAGAAAAGGAGAGACATTGGTTTACCTGTTATTTTAGACTGTGGTTTTCTCTTTTAAAACTTCATTTTTATTTCATTAAATTCATATTTTAACTGCTTTCCTGACCTCATTTTCTTAAAAAAAAAAAACTGCTTACTTTATAGTCTAAGTGCTTTTGTATTTTCAATATCTTTCCTGTGCAGGACTATAATGATGAAATCAGGCAAGCGCAGCTCCAAGAATTAACATATTTGAATGGAGGTTCAGAAAATGCAGATGTTCCAGTGGTTCGAGGAAAATCCACTTTGCGTACAAGAGGTGTAACAACACCAGCAATAACCAGGTAGGTATAATTACTTTTTGTTTTAGATTGGCAGACCATGGCAGTAGTTTGAATTTTGCTGTCATGAATAGATGGAAACAGTTGTCAGTATATCTGTACAAACCTGCATTCAGACACTGTGATGTCATAGTCAGGAGCCTGACTTTGGTGTGAGAAAGCTGAACTTAAGCTTGCGAACATCCTGCACTACTTCCTGGCACAGGTTCTCCAATTCCCTGAGATGGAGCTTGATTTTAAGTCCTTATGTAGCAGTGGCACCATGAGAGGATACCCTTTGCATGTACTGACTGCCCCCATTGGCTTGTGCCCCACCAGTGCTGAGCATACTGTCAGGCAGCGCGAGGCCCTCTGAAGGCCTCTGCCTTGTGTCCACTGTCCATAACCTGGGACTGATGAAAACTACTGAGCTAGCATGTAGACACAAAGATTATATTTCTGTCTCTGAATTGATGTCTAGTTTATAATAGGAAAAAAATGTTTCAAAGAAATAAGAGAAATCTGAGATGGTTATCTTAAAATTCTAGAGAAAGAGGCGGATTTTTTTGTTATGAAACTGTTTTGGGGGACAGTGATTTCCTGTGTCTCCTGAATTCTGGGATTGCAGTCTGCACTACCACCCATCCCCAGCTAGTAATTTCAACTTTTCTGTTAAGCTGACAACTTCAGATACATTATGTGTGGAAATTTAAAATAGCAGTTATTTTATATCTTCAAGTTCATTTGGGGATAAAGTTCCTTCCTTAGAGTGTGCTAGTCAGTAGCTGTTTGTGCTGCTATGTTGTAGGTAGGCACAGGCACCTTGGTTCCTAAGAAGAAAGAGCTAAGGGCTGCTATGGATAAGTAGTTACTTACTTGTTGTAACTGCCATGACCAGTTGCCACAGATCTGGTATCTTTTAGGTAGAATTTTCTTTCTTTTTTTTTTTTTCTCTTTTCTTTCCTCACAGAAACAGAAACCAGATATCCAAACTCAGTGTCATTAAGCCAAGGGTGAGGTCCTGGAAAGGAGTAAATCCTTCCCTTGTCACTTCTTTCTGTTCTGGTGACTGCAGGGTTTTATGATCTGGCCCATCACTCTGATCCCTTCATCTTTACACAGTCACATCCTCTTCTCTCACTTTTGAAAAGGGCGTGTGACTGTACGGAAGGCCTGCTTAGGTTCCATCAGGCCTTTACCCGCAATTCACATAACCTGCACAGGCTCCCATGATTCAGACAGCATCCTACTGCAGTTGGCTATGCTAGTTTTACCTTCATGTGACAGGAGCTACACGTTTTCCCAGACTACGTCATTTGTAAAAGTATGTTCAGTAGGTAATTTTGAAAGTTTTCCAACTTGTAATGTCTGTACATTACCACTTTCTGCTGTATGTTTCCCTATATGGGGGCCAGGTATTGTGTTTTAGGCTGAGTGTTACACTTGGGCAGATATAGAGTTCCCTTTGTGGACTGGAATGTCTTGTTCAGAGCTTTCTGCCAAAGGAAATAGCATATGTGCACAGATAAGAAACAGCGTCCCAGAGAATGGACATTCCTGTGCTGCCAGTGGTGTAGATGTGAGATGCAGTCCTGTAACATGGGAGATTGGTTTTACTAGATTATAATGCAGCTAAAACAAATCCCATAGCCTAGTGATGTGGTAACCATGGTGTAACAATGATATAAACAAGCTATTGTGTGGCCTGTCCTGTAATAGAACATGCACAGCAATGTACCCTAATCGTGCAGAAAGTTCTGTTCTTTAGTTTATGCAAGTGTACACCGACCACATCTAATGGATTCCTGCCACTAACCATCATTTAGGAAATTAGCCTGACCACCTGTGGATACAGAAATAGGTATCACCATGCTGGAATATAAGTCTATAAATGTTCTTATGAGTAACAGATACATAACCTTATGCAGGTAGATTTACTACACAAAAGCACATGTTCTGGTATTTATTATATTATATAAGTATATAATAAAAGTCATCATACTAATTAATAGCTCTTACATATCACATGTTCACATAGTAGCTCAAAATGAGTCTCCACTGACTAGAGAATGTCATGATGGAGTATGTCCAGTGACAGTGTTTGAAAACTTAGCGTTCCTTAAATCACTAGTAGATTATAACTTGTTGCTCTTTCCATGAAGGTGGCAGTGTTGCCAAGTGGTACGGAAGAGAGATACTCTCTGTATTCTAGAATGTTCGAGTTGGAGAAACTGCTTCATCTGCATGTGTGAACCATGATTAATTAAAGCTTTCATTTCATGTAAAACTATTCCCAGTTGATGGTTGTGACTCAAATTTATCTTGAGTTTTCTTTATGGCAAATGATGAAGAAAGCCTGTTTAGTTCCTGAATGAGATCAAGGTCTCAAACTTGTAATCTCAGAAGCCAGGCTGGTCTGTGCCAGGGCTACATAGTGAGACCATGTATCAAAAACGACAAATAATTTTTTAAAAGCTTCCTGTGGTGCAGTACGATTGTATTACAGAAACTTTGGGTAGCTCCCCAGAAGCTGGTTCTTATCACAATGTATTGTTTACTCATGTCTATCAAACTGAAGTTATATTTTCTACATCTTCTTTGTTTTTTCCCTATTACATTGTAAATTGATGAAAGCTCCCATGTTCCTAGTTGAAGGCATATGTGGAAATCACTCAGCAGTGACCACCTAGAACTCCCTCTTGTTGACATATTTCTTATCTCATGGCATGAGTAAGTTTGAAGGACATGTGCTTTGTGGGACCACTTTGGAGTCTCAGAGTAGAACAAATTGGTTTATAGAATCTTCTAGCATTCCTTTACCACTTTTAGATAAGGATCTGAAGTTAAATCACCCAGTAATAACATTGTAATAAATCATTTTTGTTGCAAAGAAGAGAACTAAGTTTATTCTTTACCCATAGTCTTCTGTGCCCTGCCTGACCCAGCTGTGACCCAGGAGACCCCAGAAGAGAGAATTGGGGAGCAGCCCAAATTGGGTGCGCTCCAGACAGCACACCTTTGCCTCTGGCTTTTACTACACATTTGGAGGTTGCTGTGGAGGGTTGACCTAGAAGCTGCAGACCCCTCACAGATGCTGCTTCTGTTCCCTCAGTCTTTTTTGTGTTAGCCATGTGTGGAGTGTGACATACACTTTGAATCCTTTCTTTGCTCTGTGTGTATTCCTGGCAATTTTAAGCTCTCTCCAAGTCTCAGATTCCTTATCCATAGATGCACAAGATAGGGCCCACGCATGTGTTGGAATCACATTGGCTGCCATTTTGGAACGGCATCATTCATGTGGCCTCCCAGAAGTCAGAGGTCTGCCTTAGATATTCCCATACTGTGTTATGCTAGCTGCCTAGATATGTGTTTATTTGCCATTATTTACTTTGTCTGTGTTATACTTACTACATTTTACAGACGTGTGGAACATTGATTTGTCTGAGATATCAGCGTATGAAGAATAACGTGACAGATCCTGCTAATTTGATCATCTTGCTTTTAGGGGAAGAGGAGGAGTAACAACCAGGCCTGTTGCAGTTGGGGTACCACGTGGGACACCCACTCCCCGAGGAGTCCTTTCCACCCGCGGGCCAGTGAGCCGGGGAAGAGGACTTCTCACTCCCAGAGCAAGAGGTGTCCCCCCAACTGGATACAGACCTCCACCACCACCCCCAACACAGGATACCTATGGAGAGTATGTAAGTAAAGGCAGTAATTTCGGTGGTTAAGTTGATCCAGTCCAGATAGTGTATCATGGTCATGTTCTCTGGTTCACCTCTTCAACTTAGCAAATAGTTATTGAACATTAAAGTCACTTACCATAGAAATTCAAAAGTTTAAGTTCGATTCTTGCCAGATCACTTAAAACTAATGCAGAATTTCACCTGTGGGGAATGCAAGACAGGGTTAAGGGGATAGCTGGTAAGCTCTTCGATGAGTTGGCTAGAACATAGAATTCTTTGATATTCCATTTCAGGTTGCCTCTGAGTAAGTCAGTCACATGAAAAGTGACTGCCTAAATATACCAGATGGTGTCACCTTTAAATGTGTCGCTTTTATCTGCTTAGTACAGTATAGATTTGTAGTGGAAGTTCTTTTCAGTCAAGAAAATTAAAATTCCATATTTTTCATCAATTAGTTTTCTTTACCAGTTCATTTATTAATTCTCAGATACGGTTTGTAGTTAAGGTAAGAGAAAGAAATACAACTGAAAGAGTCGGACAGAAGGGAAGGCATCCATTCAGGTCACCGAGATTCTTGGTATAGCTTCCTGGCTTATCACAGATGGAGAAAATGAGAAGTCAGTAGATGAATGGCTCCTGCCAGTAACTGGGTATTGAGGGAGTTCTCGGACAGTTGTCAAAGGCAGTAGTGATGGGGATAAGATGCCAGCACTGATGGCCCTTACTCTCCTGCTTTATGGAGGTGCTGAGCACCTCTTTGCACAATTTCTAGAAGGGTTTAGTTTTCCCAGAGTCACTAGAATCCTCTTTAGTTTCATGTGGAGCTGTTTTGACCTGCACATTCTGAACTTGCCTTCTTGACTGAGGTTTTTGTCCTGCCCAGTCTCACAGCCTTTCAGTCCCAAAGAAACACACAGAGGTCTACATTAATCATAAACTGGTTAGCCTATTAGCTCAGGCTTCTTATTAACTCTTTCTTACATCTTAAATTAGCCCATTATTTTTGTCTATGTTAGCCATGTGACTTGGTACCTTTTTCAGTGAGGCATTCTCATCTTGCTTCCTCTGCATCTGGGTAATGACTACAGACTGACTCTTTCCCATTCCCAGAATTCTCCTGTTCTTGTCACCCCACCTATACTTTCTGCCTGGCTACTGGCCAATCAGCATTTTATTAAATTATATTATATTACAACAGTACAACTGACAAATCTTTAAAGAGTATAAGATCATTGTCCCCCACAGCATTGCCTGAAATTTCATGAATGCTGTCTTCTTATGCTTCCAGACCAGGCTTGTGCCTTGAAGGTTTGGCCAAAACTGCTCTTCCCATATCATCTGCTTTCTTTTTCTGCTTCTGCGTTGCTCAGCTAGTGCTGCAGAAGCACATGGGGATGATTGCTGAGCTGTGAGTACTTGAGCATTATAGCTGTTGTTGCCATGTCTTTCCCATCTGAACATGTGCAGGATAGGGATGGGCAGTGCTTGGCTCCTTTGACTTAGCAGCGAGCCCTGTGATTTATACCCAACAATGCCATCATTCCATAACAGAGTTGTTTTGCTATTCAGCTGTGGGAGGATGTGGCTCTTTTCTCTCTTCTTGTCTCTTAAAATTGCTTGTTTTCCTGTTTCGTTGTGTTCTTGTGAAACTGTCAGTGATGTCCATGTTTGGAGTTCTTCTGCAGATGCTGACTCTTCCAAAAGGAGTAGGCACAACAAAGAGAAGGAATCTCTTGATGTCCTTGTAGGTACATGCCATGGCTACTAGTAGACCAACATGGCTGGATGATGTTATAGAAATTGCCAGGCACGGGTTATGGAAAATTGGGTCATGGAATTCATTTCACCATCCATTTGGAATGAGTTAGGCAAGTTAACTTTTGCTGGTTTCATAACCACATGTTTAAAAAGGTCTTGTCACCGTTCCATGTCCTAATTCATCTTATAGTCAGTAAGGACTGCTTGACAGGCGTCTGCATGAGCCACGTGCACATTCCCTGGCTCAGTGTCTGTGTACTGACCGGCCTAAAAATTAGTTGAATAAATTCAAACATTTCTTGCCCAGAGGAGGAAAATAAAAACAAATAGATTCTTATTTTTGGTCTGAGTGTAGGGGATAGGGGTAGGGTGGGATGTTGCTTGACTGTAGCTCTGATTTTTGTTCAATATTTGATAATGAGAAAATAACTGAACCAACCAAATTAGTGAATTGACAGATAAATACTGTGCAGAATGAAATTACTCTATTAGGTCTCAACTGCCATGGCAGATTACTGACAGCCACTTCCATATTGCTTTACTTTGCCTGGAAGGCATTAACTGCAGCTCTGTGCATGCCTGCTTTTCAGGCCACTTTGGGAAGAACAGGAGGATGCAGGAAACAAACACTGTCATGGGTGTACACCTTCCCTGAGCAACTTCTACTGTGAAGGGTTCAGACTACAAATGTGATCCCTTAATTTCACATCTGTTTTTCATTGAAATACCTTTTCAGATTAATAGCTAAGCTGAAGGATTTTCCCCACTTAACCTAGCTTTTTGTAATCCCTTGACAGAGTTAATGTAAAATGCTCGGCAGCTGTATACTGTAACTGGGACATTACTGTTGGCTGGTGCAGGGAGGAGAAAGGGCCTTCTCCTGTCACTTATGGGCTTGCCATTAGCTGCTTCTCTGTGGTCCCTCTTAACCCCATCCTGCTCTCTTGACCCAACTGGAACTGAATGTCCCTCTTCCAGTTACACGAGGACAGGTTTTAGCCTGACATTGGCCATTGGTCTTAACTGTGTGAAATCCTGATGGCTAGTCATTGCTTAGCTTTCATCATTGTATGTGCAAGGTGTATTACCAAACAGACATAAATAAATAGCCCCCTAACTTTTGTTACTTCATCATTTTTTTAAGATAGGATGGGTACACTACAAAATACAGAATTTCAACCTTAAATAACATGAAAAGTAGTTGTTTATCTTAGAGCAAGTGGAAAGGCCTGTCTTGTTCCTCTTGCAGTGCAGTAACTGTGAACTAGATTCTAAACTCTGAGGGCTTCTCCCCTCTCCCTATTCACCTTCTTATTACCAGCGCCTCTATGCCTTAGTCAGTCCTGATGCCTATGTTGAAGAAGGCCCTTTTAGAAAGTTGCCAACTGTAGCACTCTGCTGGGCCTCTGCAACGTGCAGTGCCTGCAGCTCTCTGCTAGGGCCTCTGTGACATGGAGCGTGTATCAAACTGTGTAGTTCAAGCATCTATTTTTACCTGCCTCTGAGATCATTCACTTTCATGAAGAGAAACCATGTCTTCATTAGTTTTTCTTTAGCCATTGGCAAGAGTTTCCTGGCATAATAGCCCTACCAAGCCAGGTAACTTTCCTTTCTGGAGGTTCCACTGACTTGCTTAAATGTGATTTCTCTCCCTTTCTGGTCAGTACTTACCATTTTATGTCACCCTAAATTGATAATTGAAAATGAGAACTATTAGGAAGAATGGACAGGGATAAGGATGAAAACAAACCAGTGATCTAAAATAAATAAAAAAGGCCTCTCACTGTGTAAGGATATCAGACCATCCCTATTTCTGAGGAGAGTCCTTCTGCAATTCAGGAATGTAAATTGTGAAGATGTCCTTGAGGCTGGGGACAGCTTATTTGAATAGCATACTTGCAGCCTTGGATTTGATTCCTGGCATTACAATGAATAAGAATTTTTAAAAGTCCTTAACAAATATTCAGTAACAAAATTTTTATTTCCATAACCATTGTTTGATTATATTTAACCACCCCTGTTTACTTTTTAATAATTGATTTAACACTTACTGTTTGAAGTGATTATTTCTAGAGTAAATATGGTGGCAGGGTATCATACAGTTGCTAATTTAAACCAAACCTAGAGGAGGAATCCTGGTGTGTGTTGGTTGGTTGTTTTGAATCCTGGCATGCTTGAAGCTGTTGAGAAAGCCTGTCTAGATGCTTTAGACAGTTCATTCTCTTCATAGTAAGTATTCTGAAATAGAAAAGCATTCTCATACGGGTTGAAACCCAGGAGAGACAATGAGTGGGCATGTTGTCATTGATTCTGCTATCTAATGAGCTCAAGCAAAGCCTGTGGAAAGCTGAGGATGCGTAGGGAGCCTGTTGAAATTGGATGGGTTTTTCCCTAGGTGAGTAGAGTCATAGCCTCTGTAAAACCTCTGCCCAGTGTGTCAGTAGTCACAGTCACAAAGGATTCTCTGGCTCAGTTGTCCAGACGAATGTCTGCTGGATGTATGTTTGACTGGTATTGCCATTCCTGAGAGCCAAGGTGACCTGTGCAGGAGCCATGGGTAAAGCCGGCTAGCCATAATCAACCCAAAGCTTCCTCTTGATTAGACTTTTCTTTAACAGATATCCCAGGAAAGCAAAGTAGTTCACTGTCTCTTCCCCCCCCCCCCAAAATGCAGAAAATAGATAATGGATGTGTTTTTTAGTCATTGAGGACTTTGCGTCAGGGCTTTGCTCTCTACTTTAGGGTTGCAAAGTAGCCATAATTGCAGTAACCCCACATCTCTTTTTCTGGAGAACAAGAGGTTCCTTTCTCCCAATGATATCAACTTATTTTTTATGCCCACACCCAAATAATTACATAACTGAAAATTTAGTTAATATAGCCTATAGTGTGTTGGTTCTCAACCTATGGGTCGCGGCCCTTTTGGAGGTCGCATATCAGATACGACCTGCATGTGAAATAAATACATGATAATTTATAACAGTAGCCAAATTACAGTTATGAAGTAGCAATGAAAGAATTTTATGGTTGGGGGTCAGCACAACATGAGGAACTCTGTTAGTGGATCACAGTGTTAGGAAGGTTAGGAACCACTGCTACAGTATTTTCACTGTGAGTGCATAAATAGTCCAAGTGTGGTCATTCAGGAAGATAGACCCAGCAGAGTCCAGCATTCCTGCAAACTGGGGACAAGCTGCGCTTTGGTCACAGTAAAAGAAAAAAGGCATTTAAGCAAGCATGCATCCCCATTGTGCATGGCAGCTGCATTTCTATCTCTAAAGGACCTTATCAATTATTTGCAACTGACCACCTGCAAAAGAGAAAGGCTCTCTCAGTGTTGCTTATATGGTAGGTTTTTTTCTGTTCGCAGCACCTTACATGTTAACTGCTGGAAGGAAGTTGCCTGGTTTGGGTCACTTTCCTGTTCTTTTCAGACCTTGCTTTGCCTCTGTATATGTGAGTTCTTTACATACCAAACTCTGAACAATAATTGGGTATCTTCCAGTTTACCTTAATGCTGCACAAGCTCTCTAAGTTATCACAGATCCAATAGGTTTCCCCTGCACCACTCTCTCCTCTATTTCCAAATCCAGTCCTAAGCAATGCAGGCTCTCATTATCCACAGTTTCTTCCTGACATGGCCACACATGGAAGAGCCATTTCCAAGGATGCAGGTGTACATGTTGTCAGGGCAGCGCTGACCTGCTAGCTAATTGCCAACTTATCATTACAAATATGTTACTTTGGGCATAAGTAACAACTCTACTTTAGAAGAAATAACCTTCTGTTTGGAACCAAATACTGTGAGACCATGCAAGGATAGTCGTGACTCAACATAACACATCTAGCTGGATCACAGGTTATGCAAACCTTCATAGCCAGATTTTGGATCTGCTTTCACTCCCTTCCCACACAAAGGAGAAAAAACTGGTTTAGAATTCTAAGTGTCTTCAGGATGAAGTTGAGCGTCTATCCTGTTCACCTGTCTGACTGTTGAACTTGCAGGGTTTTGTCTGTGCTAGCACACTCCTTAACTACACAGACACCTGGGTATTGTATGCCTTTCCATGAGCTCTTGCTTCCTTTTAATTCCTTTTCCTGTCTTACCCTCATCCTCCAACTAGAACCTCTTTTTTCTTCAGGCATTTTAATGTCAAAAGAAAAATTAGTGATGGAATTTGAAGATCTGAATTGCCATTGTTTTCAATGCTAGAATTGAACCATTCTTTATCTCATAAAATAGAGTAAATGTTCAGTGAGCCAAGAATGGGTGATTAAATTTGTATACACACATACAGATAGAGTTGGGATGGGTGGCTCATGCTTTTAATCCTAACACTTAGGAGCCAGAGGCAGACAGATTATCTGTGAATTGGAGGCTAGCTTGGTCTACAAAATGAATTAAAAAAAAAAAAAAAAAGCTGAGGAAGGCAGAACCAAAAAGGAAAATTGGTCATTCCAGAAGGGCTTTCCTTGTGAGGTGAGGATAAGGAGCAGTGAGAAAGCTAACCCCACCTGCATTTCCTTTGGTCCGTGAGCTGTGTGAGGAACAATCTGGATTCACTTGCACTGGCCATCTGGGAAATTTGGTTGTTTGTCTCCCTAACCTGTATTTGTTTACAAGGCATTATAAGCAGTTCAGTTCCATAACAGAGAGCTAGAGCGTAAATGGCTGTATCCTTACTCACAGTTTCTTCCAGAACAGTGGACTCCCAAGTTTGTGCACTTCACCACCTCTGCTCTCTTTCTTGGCCTTGTTTTCATTAGACTGTGGGTTTCTTTCTTGCCTTTATTTTGCCTCCATTTGCAGGAGCCTTTCACAGGGCCAGTTTGTAGATGTCACCTAAGGGCATAGAAGGTGGCTAGCTTGGTCACCTCATTCCCATGGTGTGGTCGCGTGTTCACACACTTTCCGACCTTCTTAATGAAGTCAAATTGAGTAGCTTAAGCCAGTTTTAGCAAACATTAGATGGTTCACTTGGTGAGCTAAGAAATAGTAAATACTAGTGCCATTTAATGGGGAAGCAGTTATTCCACCAGTCTAAGTAGATTTTTCACCGCTCTTTGGGATGCACACCTGTTTTGTTCTTATCTGCGTCATTTAGCCTTTCTGAGATTACAATTCGCTCAGTCTGCAGATGCTGCTGCTGGTAGATCTGCAGTTAGTCTACATGTCTGTAACTTTGCCCAGCTTGATAACTCCATAGTGGAGTGTTTTCCATTGGAACTTGGCTTCCTTTAACAATTCAAGAGAGGGATATAAGAAACTAATTTCATCAAATAGAAATTCTGATTTTGAAGAGAAAGTGACAGAATACAAAAACGCAAGTGTTTTAATGATGTTAGAAGCAAAATAAAACTGAGTGGCTTTGGATGTTTGGAGTATTAAAATAGCCTTAAAAATTTTGTTTAGTTTGT
This sequence comes from Ondatra zibethicus, assembly GCA_004026605.1. Lineage (NCBI taxonomy): Eukaryota > Metazoa > Chordata > Mammalia > Rodentia > Cricetidae > Ondatra > Ondatra zibethicus. The sequence continues at coordinate 49,514 of PVIU01001193.1, read as the reverse complement.
GTGTGTGCACATACAGTTGTGTGTGTCAGCAGGTCTTAGTGTGTGTGTGTGTGCACATACAGTTGTGTGTCAGCAGATCTTAGTTTGTGTGTGTGCACATACAGTTGTGTGTCAGCAGATCTTAGTTTGTGTGTGTGCACATACAGTTGTGTGTGTCAGCAGGTCTTAGTTTGTGTGTGTGCACATACAGTTGTGTGTGTCAGCAGGTCTTAGTTTGTGTGTGTGTGCACATACAGTTGTGTGTGTCAGCAGGTCTTTGTGTGTGTGCACATACAGTTGTGTGTGTCAGCAGGTCTTCGTTTGTGTGTGTGTGCACATACAGATGTGTGTGTCAGCAGGTCTTAGTTTGTGTGTGTGTGCACATACAGTTGTGTGTGTCAGCAGGTCTTAGTTTGTGTGTGTGTGCACATACAGTTGTGTGTGTCAACAGGTCTTAGTTTGTGTGTGTGTGCACATACAGTTGTGTGTGTCAGCAGGGCCAGAGGACAGTTTGCAGGAGTCGGTTTTCTCCTTCAGCTGTGTGGACCCAAGGGCAGGAGCTTAGGCTTTCAAGCTTGGCAGCGAGCACTTCACTACAGCCATCTTGCTGGCCCCAGAAATGGCTTTAGGAAATTGGGTTTATTGAAATTTATTGAAACATTCAATTGCTCTTCTTCATGATACATAAATTTAAGTTGTTTTTGAAATGCAATTGTATTTTTATTCTCTGACTCATTTAATTATGATTGATTGAGCTTTGACACCTAGATAGTGTCTCCTGCTGTCTTAATAAGATGTCATCACTCAGTGTGTAAGGTTGAGCTGAGATGTGAATCTCCTGCCTCATCTTGGGGATGTTTTGACTGTGGTCCTACAAGTTCGTAAGAGCAATAGAGGTCTTTCCTTCAGCAGGTGTTGGGCATGTTTCTGTTTTCCAGATACAGTGTGCTTATTAAACAGAGTAGGAGACTGCCCTGAAATCGCCTTGTATAGTGTCGCCTTGCCTACTTGATAAATCAAGGGGAGCTTGTGCTCTATAAGCTAGAGACAGCAATGGCTCCTGGAGTCCATTTTATAAGCCAAGTGGTCTATCTAACCCCTGTACCTTCCTTTCAGATCCCCGAGAGTTAGTGCACAGGCACCTGAGTGCTCCACGGGGATTTGAGTGAGCAGTGAGCGTGCTGTTGTCACTTACACAATTGTGTGTGTAACTCAGAGAGCACTCCTGGCTGTAACTCATCTGGAAAGGAAAAGCAGTGCTCACAGCCTCAGATCAGCACCTGGCCAAGGCCAAGGTGACTCCCAAGAGCTAGAGGGAATGAGCCGGGATTGGGGCCCGATTCTGGTCCCTGGGCTAAAGCTTTTATTTCCATTATTTTCACTTCTATATGGCTGTTGGCTAGAAGAAATAAGAAAATGAGCAAAAGACTACTAGAAGCAGAACTAGAAGCAAAGTCATTAAGTGTACATGAAGGCATAACTGGCCATGTGCCTTTTGTTCCAGCTGTGCCCTCTGACCTGCTGGAGGTGATGCTAAGCTTCTGTAAAGTGTCCGCTCTGGGAGTCAGTAAGACTTCATCACTCATTTGTTTGGTTTAGAATGAAGGGGCTGGTGGTACCTGAAATGACTGCATTTGTGAATGAGCACAGAACTGTAGAGCAGTTCACCTTTGTCACTAACTCATGGATTAGGGAACCATTGTCCTCTGCAACTGCTTTGAATGAGAGAAAAGGTGGCTGCCATTTCCTTGGTACTGTGAAGCCTGGCCTATTAGGCACGCCTTGCCTCACCACTTCAGGGGAGTATTTCTTCACAGGATGTCAGCTGTGGCTCAACCCATTTAAAGAGTCGGAGATGCTTTTGGGTAGAAGCAGAGGCCCAGGCCCCAGGTTCTTTTAGCAGACACACTGCTTGCCCTGTTCTCTTACTTTGTGGCCCATTAAGGTTGTTCTAGATGGAGGCTGATTTGAAGAAAAATGATGTCCTCACCTGTCACTTGGGAGCACTTTACCACTTCAGTCTGTTCTTTTGGTATCCCACTGCAGGAGCGTCAGCGAGGCCATTAGGGGAAGCCAGGCCTGGGCTGGGAGTCTCCCTGTCTCCTTAGCATAGGTTCTGTGTGAGGAGGAAGGAGGAAGAGTGCTCTCATTCGGGCTTCCTGGGGCTTTGGGGTTTTCTTGTTGTTTTATTAATTTTGTTCTTGATTATTTTTGTTGTTTGTTTGTTTATTCTGAGACAGGATCTTAATGTAGACCAGGCTGGCTTCAAACTTAGAGATCTGCTCTTCTTTGCGTCCCAAGTGCTGGGATTAAAAGAGTATGCCAACATACCTGGTTTTACCTGAAATTTTAATCCTGACAGATTTTGGAATCTTGTACGGTAGAGGGCTTTGCTGGCAACACGCTTCCCCAGTACAGCCGCTGCTGATGTAATGTTGACAGGTAACTGCCAATCCCTAACTGCTTCAATGATCTCGTTTTCCTTATTTAAATTTAAAAAAAAAAAAACAAAAAGAAAACAGATGTTCTATAATTTCTTAAATTCACTTTACCAGAAATAAGGGTGAAGAGCAACATGTACAGGCTGCTGGAAATAATCTGGCAGGAGCCTCACAAGTCAATCCTTTTCCTGAACTGCTTGAATGGCTGACTTATTTTAGGAAGGAAATTCTGCAAAATAATCGTACATGTTAAATAAATGAGCCCAGGCAAGATGGGTGGGGCAGACAGCTTTTCTCTCATTCTTTTGTAGTTGCTTTCAGGTTAGGCTAACCCTTCTGTTGGTGTCAGGTCAGCCAGTGGTGTGCCTGGTGTCCTCCAGCATGCCCCTCCCTCATCTTTATCTCCTTCCACCCCAGTCTCTTGTGGGGATGCATTATTGATGGTAGACACTATGCCCTTTTTTATCATCGGGGCCCGGTGTTTGGGAGAGACTCAGTGTTTGATTTCTTGACACAGAGACAAAACCCAGTTGACTTTCAGGATAACAATATTCACAACTAACTTGTGTGCAAAAAATATAGAGAGAGGACCAAAGACAGAAGGTTTCTAGAGGATGTAGCATTGCCATCAGGTAGGGAACTAGTAGCTTTGAGATGCAGTAGCCTGAGGTAGCTGGGAGAGATTTCTCCCAAATAGAGAAAGGCGTGTACCACACACTAAGAGTTTGTTGGCAGTGTGTCACTGATGAGGGTTTTTTCCCTCCTTATCCTCATAGAGGATATGCTCTGTAGTTTATTTTTAGATAAATTGTCAGGTACATGACAGGAAAACTATTGCACTTGAATGTGAATATTTTAAAAAATAAAATGCAGCTAGATTGCCAAGCTGGAGATAGCCAGTGAGAGGCTCGGGAGTAGACATGGTGGCAAAGCAGGGATTCAACCAGCTGGATTCAGCTCCTTGCTCTGCTTTAGTTCCTCATCTACAAATAGAAATGGTAGCATTTAACATCTGGGGACATTATGGAGATTAGTTAGATTGTCATATGGAATGGACTCAGGATTGTATCTGCCACTTCTGTTGCTACTGACTCAGAAGTCCAGTTATGTTTACCAGTGGAGCCCATCTTTCAGGAAGAACACCAGCACAGTTCACACCAACCAGTGACAAACAGGTGGTTTCAGGTCCTAGCTGCGAGTCAGCCTAGTAGGAGTGACCTGCCCTGCTGTGGGAGTACAAACCTGTTCAGGTGCTTTAGGAGAAGTTTCTACACTGGTTACAGCACAGTCCTTCTCCCTCTGAAGGCCTCACCGAGTGGCTCCCAGCAGCCATACACAAGGGAAGTACACCAGGAGGCTAAGTGGGAAACCCATAGACAGAAACAAGCCGAAGACTGCCAACCCAGGTGGAATAAACAACCCGCAGCCATGGGGAGAAACCAGTCATTGCTATGCACAGAAGTGTGAGTGACTCCCACAAACGTCAGACTGAGTGAACGAACCATGGCTCCAAACAGTAGCTATTCTGAGTCTATTCACATAAAACTCAGAAGCAACTAAAACTCTCAGATTGTGTTGAAAGTCATGATGGCAGTTTGGGGGAGCAGGTAGTAATTGCAAAATGGCATGATGGTTGTGCTTGGAACTATTGTTCCATTTCTTGATCTGGGTGCTGTTGCTCCTGGTATATAATGAGGTGAGCCAGCACAGTGCCAGTCTCTAAGCTGAGTACTTAGGATTTTTGTTTTATGACTCACTTTGCTCTTGAGTAAAAAGTTCAAAGATTTGAAGAACTTGTGAATTAAGAGAATCTAGCTGTTAGGCCTAATATTACCATTTTTGTCCTTCAAGCTGTAGGACGGGGTAGTGATCTGAGGGGTTCTCAGTGAGCTCTGAAAAGTGCGCAAGGAAAATTGTTACAAAACTGAGAGCTGGGTGCTTTCATCTTAACCTCTGTACTGGTGGGCCGGCAGCCCTTTCCCTTTCTCTGTAGAACTGACATCACTGGGCACAGCTCTGTTGGCCAGCCATTGCCCAGAGGGAACTACATTTACAAGAATGAGTAGATATCCATGAAATTGGTCTCTGTCAGCCAAGTATTCATTTAGAAAGAATTCCTTGGATTTCCCAGCAGGCAGCGGGAAAAGGAGTTACGTTCTTGTCCTTGTGAGGTTGTATGCATACTGGCAGGCACAGCCTGAAATAAGTACTGGATATTAGCAAGAATCTGCTCCCCCACCCCCACCATGTTGCTGTAAGTACGAAAGGTGAAACAAAAACAGCAGACAAAGGAGAATATTTAAATACAGAAAAACTGAAAAAGCAAAAGAGGAAGAAAGAGGTGGGGGAGAAAAGTTAGTTACTGGTTCATCAGCCTATGAAATGAAAGTCTGAACAGTAAGCTTATACTGTGGCTGATTGTTCTGCTATCCTTTCTCAGCACCTAATCCTTTAAATCACAGGATATAATTATCTGTGTGATTATTTCCTCAACTGTCTCAGGGGTGGTCCATGATTAGTGTCAGTCCAGATGCACAGGAGCGAAGCTGATTTTATGTCTAGTTGGTACCTTAAGGTATCTGGTGTCTCGTCCTCTGGAACTCTGCTTGAGAGAGGCAGCTATGGACTAGTGTCAAATGCTAAGGAACGTAGCAGAGAGACTGGTGGGCTCTTTAAAGAAATCAGAGCGTAGGAGGATTGAAGTTCCAGCATATCATGGTGAGGCAGCTGGTAAATCTACTAGGCTTTGAATTAAGAGTTCAGGATGTTGTTCTCTCATGGGAACTAAGACAGTTGCCTGCTTTGATGCAGGGATCTCAGTTCCATAATGACAGAGGTTTTAGTTTAATTCTGTTCACAACGTTTTTCAACAGTGGATTAGGAACATGGCTATTACATTCCCAAAGCCTGGTAGGAGCAGCCTTCAGACACTTCTTGCATCCGCAAGGTGAACGACTGCCCAAGGCTACCGAGGGTTACCTACATCATATTTGATGCAGATGATGTGGGAAGGCTTTTATTTAGGGTTAGAAGTACTGCAGCCTGTGTCTTTTCGCAGCTCATATGTTCACTGTCATTAAGGATACTGTTGAAGCTACATTGCCAAGGATATTATTTCCCAGAGTCCCAGCTAAAGTGAATTTTAAAAAGTCTTTATTATTTGTTTTATAAACTCAACATAATCATTATAAACCCTACATTTGCTGAAGCTTTTCATACTGCATCTGTGTGGAAACTTCTCATATCTCAAAATGGCCAGTTGTCACCCTAGTTAGAGTGAAGTATTCATAATATAATTATCTCCCTTTAAAAGAATGCTACTCTGAAGCAATATTTTTGTAATCACTCTTTTAAATTCTCTCAGTTTAAAATTGTTTCTCCAGGTTTAAATGTTATGCTTGATTTTACTTGTGACAGAAATAAAACTAAATGGACCATGCTCTTTCCTCTGTCCTGGAAGATGGCTTTAAAGCAATATTCTGGCTATCTGGACTTGTGCCAGCTGGTGAGTGGTATACCTGTGTCAGAGTACATGGCCCTTGCTGCAGCCTGTTGTCCAGCTAGTTAGTCATTGTCCCAGTTCTGTTTCTAAGCATAGCCGCAGGTGTGTGCTTGATGAAGAAGCAAGCTTTGTATGCATTTGCAGTTTTTGATAATGTCATGCTAGCTTTCAGAAATAGACCTCCCAAAGGTGATCATTTGCTCAAGGCAGAGAATAGAAGTCTGAGTGCTCACCAAAAATGGTGTAAATGCACTATGAGTATCAAGATTTTCCACATTTTAAAAATTCCTATGCTTGCTTTCTTTTGTAATGTTGCCTTGGCTTGCATTCATCTCAAGGAAACATCGTATTTCCTGTGAGTTGGTCATGAATTTGTTCTTTTGTTCAGTCACTCAGCAGATGTTGCTACATTGCCTGCTGTATGTGAGATGTGATCATGTGCAGGTTTTCTCCCTGCTCCCACTGTCTTCTACATGCACTCAATTGTCACCTCTGTTTCACCTCTTGGAGAGCCTCTTCCTTCTCTCTCATGATCTCTCTTTTAGTTCTCTGAATTTATCTGCACACACATACATAATTTTAAATCTAGATTTCACATGTAAGATAAAATATATAGTATTTTTCTTCCTAAATCTGACTCATTTTGCTTAACATAATGACTAACTGGGAGAAGAAAAGGAACCAGCTGGGTGATGTCGGGCAGGGCAGTGAGATACCAAAGAGAACAAAGTATTGTGATATTTGTGCATGAGGATGGGGGTGGTGCAGAGAAGGGGAGGATCAGGAAGTGGAGGAGAGGAGAGACTGGTCTTAACTCATAGGGACTTTTTAGACTAGAAAGCAAGAAAGGAAACAAAAAATAATTATAGGTGCCAAATATTTGTGGATTATCAATTGTGATAGCCCAAAAATGATAATTCCACTTTCAGGCTAACATTTGTTATCCAGGAAGGTACCAGAGGAGAAGAGGCACCATCAGTGAGAAGCAGAACTTCCTTGGCCTACACATGTGCCCATTTGGTCTGTATCTTGTATGAGCCAGGGACCAGAGTACAAGTCAGGAAGCTGCAAGCCTAGATTTGCATTTCACCTAGGCACTGGTGAAACACAAATGTGTAGGTGTAGACACACTAGAATGTGAAATGCAGATTTCCTGCTTTGTCCAGTTGAAAGATTCTAAGTGATCTGAAGGTTTCTGAAGGTAATGCCAGGTGGACCTCAGGCTTCATATCAGAATGCAGAGGGGAGTTGTGTGAGAGAGCCTGAGCACGTAGAAACAGATATTCTAGCTAGTTGAAGCAACTGCAAGAGGAGCAGGAGTTCAAGGTCACCCTCTGTTACATAGTTAGTTCTAGACCAGCCTGGGCTACTTGAGATAGTCTCATAAAAAGAAATGGGGGTGGGGGAGTCTGATGTTTAGAGACTTCGTAAGCTCCACCATTCCTCACCCACCCTTGTTCATTTCTCTGCTGAGCCATTTCTCTGGTTCTCTTGTTCTCAGTCTGGGAACTCTCAGTAAACACAGTAGAAGAACACCGGAGTCCCAGGCAGCTGTTCCTTAACCCTGTCACCTTATGCTCTCCGTGTCCCTATATTTCCATATGGTATCCATTGAGTAGATACCATTGCTGTAATTGGAAGAAGTACAAAATACATGCTTCATAGCCAAGTCCAATAAAGAAATCATAAAATAAAGAACTGCAGATTCATATTGTGAAGTATAAAACACGGATGTTAGTAATTTAGTGAGCTGAACAATTGTGTCCTTAAATAATATTGCAATAACCTGGCAGAAGAGTTGAGCAAGGATTGAATGGCATAGTATAGAAGTAAAATGGTGCACAGCATAGCATTTTAGTTAAAATCTTAAATTTTAGTCATTTATAATCTTAAATATATGTCAGAACTCTTTCCTTGAACTACCCAGTCTTTAAAGACATCTAACATGTTGCTAAAGAAGCCATAACCCATGTATTTCTCAAGTTATTTGTACCCCACAATGACCTCCTTGCACACCGACTTTGCAGATCATCCTTTTTGTTCTGCAGTATTGCCAGACAGGGATTTCTGCCACACAAGGTAATGATGTCACTCAAAATCCAGATGTCCATTCTTTAACTGGTCCTTCATGATGCAGCTCCTGGCTTTTCATCATCATTCCTCTACTTGTGTCTTGCAGTATTCATTCTAGTTCGTAGCCTCCCCTGGATACAAAAGTTCTATTCCTCCATTGCTTTATGCCTTCCATTCATTCTGAATAATTCTTAAGACCTTTCTTTGAAAAGAAAATGCTGACTTTTCTATGAATTCACATTGAGCTTCCTTTGCTTTTCTCAGTTGGTCCGGTCTGTCTCACCTTTGACAGAATGAATTACAAGGCTCTCTTTGGCTGTCCATTATCTCCACTCCACTTCATTGTATGGCAGCTCACTCATTAGCTGTAGGAAGATCTCCATCCATGGTGTCTATGTCTAGCGCAGTGCTGGAAACAGGTTAGATAATGCATGAAAAGTTTAAACAATGATTGGAAATGTTCCTGATATTAGTTATTGCCAGCTTTTAGCTTAGTAGTAGGTCAGAATTCATGTTATTTTGCTACTGCTCTGTTATGAAAATCATCTCAGAGTTTGTTTTATGGCCACTTTGCATTGGCCATTGAAATATCATAACGAAATTAGTGATTTACCTTTAACTCTGAAGAACTCTTGGCTTGTTTTTGTGTTACAATTTTATTCCTTTTATATGATGGTCCCCCATTTTGTATTCGTTTCTTCCTTTTGACAAAACATTCAACTGTATAGATAATAATGAATAATTTACATAAGACTTATTCCTGCAAGTTGGTAATATCCATTTCTGCCTACATTTGTTTTATAAAATTGGAAGATTTTGAAACTTTCTATTTAGATAACTGGTTTTTTTTAATTAAATGAAGTGAGTCTGTAAATGCTTTCTAAAAATGAATGCATAATGACCGAGTCAAGATAGTTAGCATTTTGATATCCTTAAATAAAACTGTACCTGCAAAATATGTCCAATTATTATATCTATTTCTTTTTAATTTAAAAAGTATTGGGACTGGAGAAATGGTTCAGCAGTTTAAGAACTCTACCAGGAGTGTACTGGAATCTGTTCCCCCAAACTCACTTTACCCTGCCCTTAATTCCTCATATGCCTGCAACTCCAGCTTGGGATTCTGATGCCCTCTTCTGGCCTCCATGCGCACCTGAATTCATACTCACATACACACACAGCAACACACATATATACATGAATAAAAATAAAATATTTTAAGAGAATGAGTTAATCACTTTTGGACCTATTATGTGACTCTCCTTTGTACATAGTAACTTTTGACATTCTTCACCTTTTTTGAGTTTTATTAAAATTCCAGGAAAAAAGTGTAGATGTGGGATTGTGGGCTACCATTTGAGAATGATTGATGTTAGGATCCTTATGAAGTTCATCATATGCTGGACGTATATGTATACTTCTCATCCCTTCTATATAGTTTGAGGATTTACGTAAGTGTAAAGATAGAATTTGATGCAAGGATGGGCTGCATTGAGTGAGAGACACTAATGTTGGTGCTCCTTTGACCACGTGGTGCATTTGCCTACCGCCAGGGGCTGTGCACTGATCTTCAAAGGTGTTGTTCACAAACCATTTAAGTATTTTAAAAATACCATTAAACCCAGAGCCACTGTGTAATTACCCTGGAAACTAAGAGCCAGCTATAGGACAAGAGACAGTGCTTTTGTGGCCTAAAGACTAGTGTGTAACATGTCAGATTCCATTGTACAGAAACATTGTTTTTCTTGACTGTTTTGAAGTTTATGGCTCTTTAGAAATAACAGTGAGGGGCAGAGGCAGGAGGATCTCTTGTAAGTTGGAGGTCAGTGTTGTCGACATAGAACTCTGTCTCAAAATTAACCAACACAGATAAAGCATGTCTCCCAAAGAATGAAAAGACTGGCTTTTATCTTGTAGTTACTGTCTTTTCCTGGTTGAGTTATATGAATCTTTATCTATTTTGGAGAGTAACCAAATCCCATGTGTTACTGATTTTTTTTTTCTCCCATGCAGTAGATTATCTTTTCATTTCTTTTAAATGGTGTCCTTTGAAAGTTGAAAGCTTTGAATTTCTTTGAGCTCCATTTTCTCTCCATATTCCTCAGCTCTGTGCTTTCTCTAGTCTGTCAAAAAAAAAAAAATCACTGACCAAGGTCATGATGGTGACAGTGTATAGTCATGCTTACCTTTTGTTTTCCAAGTTCTGTAATTGCTCACATACAGATATGATACATGTTGTGTTGATATTTGCATATGATGTGAGGTTGTCATTCAATTTTATCTTCTTATGTGTGGGTCTATCCGCAGGGGTCCCAGCATTATTTATTGAAAAGTCCCTAGTGAGCTGTCTTGATACTGTTGTTAAAAAGTGAATTGCATTTAAATATGAATGGTAATTTCTGACTTTCTTTTTTTGTGTGCCTGTGAGGCTTTAGTTACTATAATTATTCTTCAAATATATAGACTGCTTTTGCTGATCCATTGTCATGCTCTTATTGGATGTATCGCTCCATAGTTACATATTTATCTTTGTATTGTCCTTTATGTATTCCTAAACATGAAGTTTTTCATGTAGCTTCGAGTTACTAACGACTTCTCCTTCTCTGAAGGGCTCTCCTTGTTTCCTAAAATGTGTGTCTACTACTGGTCCGATTTCTGGTTTTGCCTGCTATGGTGCTGATTCCTCTGTTAATTTGAAGGAGCGTTTCAGTGCAGTCACACCTCGCCCACTCTTCTGTCTGAGCTTCCTTTGGGTCTGGAATCTGGGTTCTCCTTGTCTTCTAGGCGCTGTCCTTCCTCTCGAGATGTTCCTGTGTCACCAGGTACATGTCTTTGGCAGGGTTTTTTGGTTTTGCCTTTCTGGCACTTACGGTTGTGGGTTTCTGTGGTTTTACTTTTGGAAATGTTAAGCTCCTTAGGTATATGAAGTTTTTTTTTTTATCAAATTGGGAAAGGTTTGAACTGGTTGTTTCTCTGAATATTTTTCTGCTCATTCATTGGGTACTGTTCACAGGTCTCTGATGCTTTGTTCTTTCTTTCCATCCTTTGTTCTCAGCATGTCTGTCTTCAAGTTCAGTGACTTCTGTCCAGTGTTTCTGCTGATGACAGTGACGCTTCTGCTTTATTGGTTTCCAAGCCAAGCATTTCCTCGGCCTCTCTGTACACTGATAGGCTTTATTTGGTGAGGTGATGTACGGAGGCTTTTCTTGGTCATAACAATTTGTTTAGCTCTTGGCTGTGTTCAAGATGCTAGTTTAAATTCTTTGCCTAGCAGATTGAATGCTTTAACTTCCTCAGAGATAATTTTTATTAACAGCTATTTTTCTTACAGAAAGACCATATTTTTTTGTGTGTGTTTTTTTAACATGTCTCATTTTCTTGTTTTAAACTAGTCACAATATATTAATCATCAACTCTAGGAATCTCATTCTTCCAGGATTTGTTATGTGTTTTATGTTTAGGACTATTCAAAACAAATTCTGTGACATCTATATGCATCAGATGTTGCCCCTTTAGTCTCCTCTGCATTAACTTTGTGCCTGGCTTCTGGGGGGTTTATGCTTAGGTATATTGGCACTTATACCCGACACTCACCCAGCCAGTTTACCCTCAACTCTGCTTTTAAGTCCATTTCCTCCCCATGCTGGATCTCAGGGTCAGCCAAAGGAAACAGTTCTGGGCATGTGGCACTGAGGTGGGCACAGCCCTCTAGATTCCTGGGAATATTTTGGGTTTTTTTTTAATGCTTATTAACCCATTTGCCCAGTATTTCTCCACAGTCTCAAGCAGCTAAAATGTTAAACAAGTGGCTCTAATTATTTTCCTGAGCTAACCCCTAGGGAGTGAGCCTGTTTGTACTAAAGAGAGTGCCAAGTCAGATCAGATGAAGATCACTCGCTGGGAACCATTGCTAAAGGCTGCTCCAGTTGATCAGATGACGATCACTCACTGGGAGCCATTGCTAAAGGCTGCTCCAGTTGCCTCACTGCACCCCAGTGGCTCCCAGGCTGTTGTTACTAAGTGAAAATATCACATACTTCTGTTCCCAGCAAGACTTACCCATGCTTTGTTTGTGTGTGTTTTTACATAAATGCTCTTTGGCATGCTGCAGTTCTCTGGTTCACTTTTGAGTCCCGACCATGGTGATCTTAGCAATGGTTTCCAGCACATGCTTGTTCTTTTGAGAGAAGGTTGGGAGCTTTTTGCTCTGGCCATTGGACTGAAGCCACAACTGCACTTCTCACACCATGGTTAGACTCAGCGTCAGCTGGTGCCATGCAGGGACTGGAAGCAGAGTGTTCTTTCTTCCCAGAAGGTCTTCTTAATGTCTCTCCTCTGGTGTGTTTCAGGACTATGATGATGGGTATGGTACTGCGTACGATGAGCAGAGTTACGACTCCTATGACAACAGCTACAGCGCCCCAGCCCAAAGGTAAGAGTCGCCTCTTGCTGCAGGCCGTACAGGGAGGTGTGACATAAGCTAGTGGTACTGACTGGACTTAATTGTTTTTTTCTTTCAAATGGAGAGGTGGAATCTGTCCTTCTGAGTTCCAAGTAACATGCTCCTGGAAACAGTCATGCAAGAGCCCATCTGGACTTGAGAACTGTGTTTATCTACTCTGAAAATTTGACCTAAGTATTTAATAACATCCTGAAGAAGGATGATATCCTTTAATAATATCCTAAGGAAGGATGATGGCCTTAAAGTGGGTAGCCATTCACTCCTAAGGCCCCCAAATTCCATAGGAATTGTGAACATCCTGCCTTTCTATAGAATGTAATGGCAGAGCTTGGCCTGCTGCTCACAGAATTGTGCCTTCTTAGCAGTGATGCTCCTATCTCCCAGAAGCTTCAGTTTCTGTAAATGTAACAATTTCATCCTGGTCAGAACCTCCCCCCAAAAACTTGTGTGCACTAAATGCTGGTCCTACAGTGCCTGCAAAGCCTAAACACAGATTGTGTGTCTGTTGTGAAGGAGTGTGGGCATGTGTGGATATGGTGCCACTCAAGCTGTGGTGAATATATGGGTTCTCTTACCTGAAGCTTGATGCTGGGTAAGTGAGAATATTAAACAATTTTCATCTTTGCTTTTGACATGCTACTTTGTATATAACCTGTGACAGGTGGCCTTCAGACTTAGGCTGACAGGTGGTCTTTTTTAGTGGATGCCTGTTCTTTGTGTTTTTGTCATTAGTTTTCTGGACAGAACCACTCTTAAAGTTTGTTGAAAATGACAGGCAAGAAACTGCATGAGGCTTGCTCTGCAGCTCCTCCTGTAGCTGGGCCACCACTTCCTAAAGTATCCTACTCTAGAGAGCAAGGAGTGGCGTTCCAGAAGCAGCCGTTTGTCCAAGATCACACCGCAACTGGAATGAGGAACTGGATCCTTAGTCGGATCTTTAACTCCAAGACTACTCTTTACAACCAGGCATTTTCAACTTTACTTAAAAACATAAATATTCCTAAGTGTTTCAGTAAGAAGTGTCCAAGTAAAGCACATACTTCCTGAGTGTGTGGTTTCTGTCTGACCCTGTTCTCTTAAGGCCAAGTGAACATATCCTATCAGAGCATATCCTCCTATAAGATAGACACTGTGTCTGTGGAAGAGGAGACTAAACAACAAAGAGATTTGATCACTGCACAGTCAGATCAAGGGTTTCCCTGTACTCTTTAGTGAGTACTGGCTCCACACCCATCTAGAACTAGAATCTAGGGCTGTTGCGTATGTTTGCTTGATCTGTGTGATGATCTGAGTATGTAAATGTTCTAGATAGTGCGCTGATAGTTATGGCCCTTTGTTTTCTCGCTTCTACTTAGCGTATATTTTTCTTTAAAATTTTTCTTCATACATTTTGATCATGTTCTTTCCAAACTCCTCTCAGATTCTCCCCACAAAACAAACAAAAAGCCAATAAGAAAAAAAAAAAAAAGCAAAGTGAAACCAAATTGCATACACACACTTTTTGGATCTTGTGGGTCTTATGTATGCTGTCATACTATTTATGAGCTCATTTGTATACTGGTCCTTTCGTATCTGCAAGACACTGTTTTCCTTGGAGTCATCCACCATCTCTGATTCTTAAAATCTTTCCACTTCCTCTTCCATATAGATCCCGGAGCCTTGAGGGGAGGGTTTGATGAAGACACCCCATTTAGGACTGAGTGCTCCAGAGCCTCCCACTCTCTGCACATTGTCCATTCATGAGTCTTTGCTGTAAAAGACAATTTTCTGATGAGGTTGAATAATGCACTGATCTATAGGTATAGCAGTATATCAGGAGTCGTCTTACTACTGTGCTCCTTTAGCAGATAATAGAGGTTGTGTCACCTAGGGCCCAGGATTTACCTAATCTCAGCTTCTTGGCCATTTTAGCACTGTTAGATTTTGGTTTCATCTCATGCAAAGGTATATTTTTTTATTTTAGTTTTGAGATCACATTTCTATCTTTCCCCTTTTCCCCTCCAGCCTGTCCCATATGACCCCTCTTTGCTTTCCTTCAAATTGATGGCCTCTTTTTTCATGAATTGTTGTTACATGCATATATGTACATGTATAGATAAATATAATTAATATATTATAGAAATTCACACACACACACACATATATATGTATTCCCTAAATATAACCTACTCAGTCTGTTTAATGTTACTTGTGTGTTCCCAGGGCTGACAATTTGGTATAGGACAACTATGTCTCCAACTCAAGACTTAGTTGCCTATAGTTCTTGGTATAGGGTTGAGATATTGTGTTCTTTCTCCCACTTCACATTGGCCTTCTGTTGTTCTCTTTGTTTGTCTCATGTTTAGGCAGTAATGTTGGTGATACTTTGTGTGTCTCTGCTGATAATTCTAGGAGATACAGTCTCACAGTAAACTCCCTGATCCCTTGGCTCTTAAAATATTTCCACCCCATCTTCTGTGGTGTCCCCTTAGGTGTGGAAGTTGTTTTGTAGATGTATCCATTGGGGCCAAACTTCACAACTGTATTTTAATTGGTTGTGGTTTTCTGGAATGTTTCCCATCTCTTGGTAGTGAGTGAGAACTACACTTATTGGGTATAAGTACAAATATTTAGAGTAGTTAGGGATTATGCTGATTTAGTAAAATTATGGTTGTAGGTTTTCCTCCGTGATCCATGACTTCACTAGCCATGGGTAGTTTGCTAGGTTTCCAGTACCAGACATGATTTCCCTCTTGTTGAGCAGATCTTAATTCCAATTACAGAGCTGTTGGTTACTGCTAAAGTGTGTGTGCCACTACTGCACCCTTAGGGTTACTGTGACAAACTGGTCATTATTATGGTTGGTAGGCATCATAGCTGAATAAAAGTGCTGGTTGCTTACTCCCTTTTTTTTGTCAGTTCCAACTGGCATTTGGGTCAGTTCTGGCTCAGGGCCCCCTAGGTCATGCAGTCGACTTTAAAGCCAATTAAAAAGTGATTGGTTGATCCTACAACATTTGTGCCATTAGGGCAACAATATATTTCACAAGCACGTTGCTGTTGTGGGTGTCAGAGTTTGTGTCTGGGCGATACTGATGATTAGTTTTCTCCTCTGGTAGCATGTAAAATCTTAGTGAGTAGGAGTGAAGCTTCTGATTTGGGCACCAGCTGGATTTCTCCGTGATCAATAACATATGTAATTGTTGATAGCAGCAATAGGGCCTTATATCAGGTTATGGAGAGTAACTAATTGCTTTGCTGACATCTTTTTTGTATGGAGGTTTCCATAGGGCAATGAATCAATAAGATGTAACTAATTCCTGGCACTGGAGGTTTTATTTGGTAGCATAAGATGTCTAGTTGGGTTATCATCTTTTTTATTATTTCTGTTACTCTTTGATTCCTTTCACATATGTATATATTTTAGGAAGCTTCTGCAGTATTAAGTTTCCATATGGCTTTTCAAAAGACCATTATTGTTAATTTTCCCTCCTTGTATGCCCTCCTTTCAGCTGCCCTCCCACCTTGCTCCCCATTTAATCCTTGTATTCTGGTTTCTGCCTCATCTCCTTTTATAAGACTGTATCCCCTTGCCACCTGCATTCTCAATCCCTTACTAGCTACCTAACCTTTGTGGTTATTAGTTTGAAGCACATGTCTAAAGTTAAAAACAAAATTCATGTATGAGAAAAAACAGGCAATATTCATTTGCCTTTTTAGATCTGGGTTATCTCACTCAGGATATGCCACATTTCCTTACTGACTTTAGGCTGTTTGCCTGTTTCTGGCTATTATGAATAGAGTGCCTATGAACATGGATGAGCTAAGATACAGTCTTTGGGTTTATGCCCAGGAGTTGTATAACTGGATCTTGAGGTAGATATATTCCCACTTTCCTGAGGAACTGCCAGATTGGTTTCCATAGCAACTGAACAAACTTACAGTCCCACCAGCAATGAATGAGTGTTCCCCTTACTCTGTATGCTCCTCAGAATGATCTGTCATTGGTTTTATTGATCTTGGCCATTCTGGTTGGGATAAAATTAAGTTTCAAAGCATTGATTTGAATTTCAATGGTAGCTAAGGATATTGAACACTTTTTAAGTGTTTCTAAACATTTACTTTTTTATTTTTTGAGAACTCTACTTAATTCCATACCCCATTTTTTAATTGTTGTTTTCTTGATTATTTTTTAACTCTTCATATATTCTAGATACTATCCCCGTGTCACATGTATATTTGGTAAAGATCTTTTCCCATTCTGTAGGCTGCTGCTTTGCTTGAATAATGGTGTCCTGTGCTATACAGAAGATTTTTAGCATTTATTAGTTGGTCTTAGTGCCTGTGCTATCAGTGAGTGTCCTATTCCTTTCCTGTGCCAATGAATTCAAGCCTATTGCCCACTTTCTTGTCTATCAGATTCAGTGCATCTGGTTTTATGTTAAAATCTTTGATCAACTTTGATTTGAGTTTTCTATAAGTTGATCAATATGTAACCATTCAATTTGACCTTTACTATTTCTTGAAGATACTGTCTTTCCTCCAGTGTGTAGTTTTGGCTTTTTTTTTTTTATAAAAACTCTTGTGTTTATAGGTTTCCATAGTCTTCAGTGTGATTGTATTGTTCAGCATGTCTGTTTTCATGCTAATACCATGCTGTTTATATTTCTGTATCTCTGTAGCGCAACTTGATGTCAGGAATGGTGAGACCTACAGCAGTTCTTTTTTGATTCTGTTGGAATTTTGATGGCAATTGCACTGAATCTATAAATACTTTGTTTTTTAAAGATTTATTTATTATGTATACCGTCTTCTGCCTGCATGTATGCCTGCAGGCCAGAAGAAGGCACTGGATCTCATTAAGGATGTTTGTGTACCACTATGTTGTTGCTTGGAATTGAACTCAGGTTCTCTGGAAGAGCAGTCAGTGTTCTTAACCTTTGAGCCATCTCCAGCCCTATAGATGCTTTTCTAGGATGGCCATTTCACTCTGTTAATCCTGTGGATCCATGAGCATGGAATATATTTCAATCTTCTGATGTCTTCCCAAGTTTCTTTTTTCAATATCTTAAAACTTTTATTATACAAGTTTTTTTGCTTCCTTGGTTACAGTTATCCCAAGATTTCTGTTTATTTTAGTTTTTGTTATGTTTTGAGGTGATTATAAAAAAGGTACTGTTTCCCTGATTTCTTTTTCAGTCTAATTGTATTTGCATTTAAAAAGGTTATGTAATCCACATGAAAAAGAAACTGAAAGACAAATTGCACATAATCATCTCATTAGATGGAGAAAAGGCCCTTGACAAAACCCTACACACCTTCACTTCATGATAAAAGTCCTGGAGAGACTAGGGTCATAGTGACACATCTCAGCAGTATAGAGGGGTTTACAGCAAGCTCACACTAACATCCAGGACAAAGGAAGATTATCCACTCTCTCCACACCTATTCAGTGAGAGCCTTGAGACGCTTGCTGGAGCAGTCAGACAACTGAAGGAAAGCAGAATTCAAACAGGAAAGGAAAACGTCTTTATTTGCAGATGGAGTGATTTTATTTATGAAGTCATTAAAAACTCCATCAGGAAACTCCTAAGCAAATTAGGAGGATTCAAAATTAATACACAAAATCAGTGCACACTGACGGGACTTTCTTTTTTAGACTATTTGATGTTCTGTATGTTTCTTATATCTTGATAAAGGCACCTCTATTTAAATTGGGTAAATTTTCTTTTATGATTTTATTGAAAATATTTTCTGTGCATTTGACTTTGGTTGTTTTTTTTCCCCCTCTTATCTCTATTATCTGTAAGTTTGGTCTTTTCAAAATATTCTAGATTTCCTGGATATTTTGTGTGACTCTCTCTTCCACGTCTCTGGTGAAGCTTCCTCTGAAGTGTTTGTTTGACATCCTGTTTTATCTCAGTCCGGGTTTTCTTTGGTGATTCTATTTCTTTGTTAAATTCTATTTTCATGTCTTGAGTCGTTTTCTTTATTTCATTCCATTGTTTGTGCTTTCCTGGTCTTCTTTAAGGCCTCTATTCAAGTCTTCTTTATGGTTCTTGTTGTTTTGAAGTCCTTGTCGTGTGCTTCAGCTTAATTACTTTCTCAGGGCCTGTTGTAATTGGGCTGTTGGTTTGTGGAGGAGACATACTGCCTTGGTTGTCCATCTTTGTGTGTTTTGAGCTGTGATCTAGGCATCTGGAGTTCTGGTGTTTGAATTGTTTCTTGGTGTAGTTACCTGACCTCCTTTTTGTTAGGTCTGTCCTGTGGTTTCTATTGCCACTCTGGGTCCTGGCTAGGTGTGATTGTGAGGAACCTACTAGAGGGAAATTCTGGGTCCCATTCTAGTGTGGTATGTGTGAGTCCCTGTTAGAGAGAGTTTTTCTGCAGGTCAGTAAGTCACAAAGG
Organism: Ondatra zibethicus; assembly: GCA_004026605.1. Taxonomy (NCBI): domain Eukaryota; kingdom Metazoa; phylum Chordata; class Mammalia; order Rodentia; family Cricetidae; genus Ondatra; species Ondatra zibethicus. The sequence goes on along the minus strand of PVIU01001193.1, from coordinate 30,670 downwards.
TACAGAGGTGGCCTAGAAAGAAGTCTGAAACGGGCAGCAGGAAAGAACTTGGAGGATGCTGGGTCTGCACCAGGAGGCCGTGTGTCAAGGGATGGAAGTGGCCTTCTTATGCTTTCATTTTGGTTTTTCATGGGTACCAGTCCCATCCTACATAGTTACCATAGGTAATAGAGGAGAAAACAAATATATTGTTCTTTTATTTAGTCCACCACCATGCAAGATTCCAGTCCAGAGTGTTTCTTGAACTGCTTTAAAGAACCAGATTTAAAGCCCTTACTAATAGGACAGTAATGTCACAGTGAGTCTTTGGTAAGCAGACAGAATGAAAGCAAGTGACTTATAGGATACTCTAAATCAGGATAGGAGTTTATTGGAGTTTAAACCATTGCCTACATGACTCACTCAGTCTAAAGGACAATGGCAAGAGTTGGGTCTGGGCTGGTGGAGCTTGTGATTTTTTTCAGTTTAAATGTGGTGATATGTAACTATGATGGGAAGCACTCCTTTGGTCCTTTGGTCATTCAGTCAGTCAGTGGTTCTTGAATGTCTGCCATATGCTCGGCATTGCTCTTAGGGTTTGAGGCCTAAGACTGTTAGCATCGTAGAGCTGGTCGCTGGAAAGCTCACTGGCTGTAAGGAAACAGATGTAAATACTTAATTGTAAGCTATTATGAAAAGCCTGAGAGGTTTCATGTTTTCCTTGGAAAGACTACAAAATTCCAGTTTGGAAATTATGAATATATCTGAGAGAATAAAGAATAAGGGGCAGTTCCCAGGTGATGGTTAGGGAAAGGACTACTTAGCAAGGTGAGGTAGGCACAAGGGACAACAAACAACAGCAAAGTACCTTGTGTGGGGAGCATTCATAGTGTAATTCGGATGGAAGATTCTCTCTGGGAGCTGAGATGTAAGACTTGGAAGCAGAGAGAATGGCGTGTTTAGACTTGAATCTAGAGAAATTAATTAGCCAATAGTATAGAGAAGCTGGATTGGCAGATGCTTAGCATAGCTAGGGGCAAAATCAGTTAAGAGGCTGCAGCACTATAAATATAAACCCTTAAGTGTCAGGAAAGACTCACTAAAGGAAACGGCTTACAGGCCAGTGCATTCACCTTCTCTGAAGTGAGGTTTTCAGTGCTGCAACTGACCATACCCAGGAGCAAAACCCATGAGACTTGAATGCATGCACAGTGCAGAAGGAGCGTAGCCATGTGGAACGTGCACTTCTTGGAGAAGAAAAATGGTTCAAATACTTAGTTTAGTTGCCAAATATCATTCAACTGTGTAACAGAAGCCAGTCAACCTTGGTCTGCATGACATAGAATAGACTTATGTAACCTGCTGCTTTTTAGTAAATTAAAATGAGAATTCTTTTTTTGTGCAGTTTTCCGAAGAAATGTTTTTTCTTTCTATTAGTATGTAATAAAATGCTACAGTACTGTTTTCTCATAGTTCTGAAAGTGAATCTCAAAGTCAGCATGTCAGTAGCTCCTTCTCCACCCGAGCCTTCATCTCTGATTGGCAGGTGTCCTCTGTATCCTCACAGTGTATTTCCTTTGTGAGCACATCCTTGCTGTCTGTGTGTAGCCAAAGTTTGTCTTAGGAGAACATTGATCAGAGTGGATGGATCAGAACCCATTCTTAGGCTTCATTTCAACTTAAACTACCCCTTTAAAGGTCCTGTCTTCATGATTAGGGGTTTCAGGGCCCAGGGGTTCAGCGTAGGACTTTAGTGGGAGGGTATGCAATCTGTCCCATGCCACATAGGTACTATACTATGATGCATGTGCAGTGTGTGTCTAAAAGTTAGGAGCCTGTATGAAGCAGAATATCCCTAGTGTCAGCATGGAGATCATCCCTCCCTTCTCAATATCCCTAAAATACTGCTAAACTAAACCTTAAGATGCCATTACAAAGGTCCAGAGAGCTTGTCTGAAATTCAACTCAGGGCCCACCAAGTGTGTAAAGCCCTCTTGACCCATATTTCATCCTCCTTCCTCCCTTGTTTGATTTCAGCTGGTTTTACTAATCACCATTGTATTCCCAATTCTGATGTTCTGGTGTTGGTGTTTTCCTCAGAAGGCTCCTATGTCGTGGCTGCTCGTGCAGCATTTGAACCTTAGGAGGTGGGGCCTCAATAGAGGAAATGGGGAATTGTGGGTAGGTCCTTGGGAGCATTCCTGTCCCTGACCCCACTCTAGCTCCCTGCTTCCCTGCTACCATCAGGTAGAATCATCCTCCTCACAGGCTACTGCTGTCTTGATATGCTGTCTGCTATGGGGGCCCACTGATGATCAAAAGCTCTGAAACAGTCTACTAAGCCAAGCTGATGGGGAAACTATCAACCAATCACATCTAGTTAGGGTGTGGCTACGTGGGGTCCAGGTAGCAAAACCAGGAGGACACAGGTGCCTGCTCTCTCCACGCGGTGTCCGGCAGATAGATAGGACGTCAGACCTCCCACTCTTATAGCGTGAGTTTCCCCTTTTTAACCATTAAAAAATACCCGTTCTTCTTGAGCTGGCTTGGTTATTTATCGTACCGACCTAATTCCCCAACACCAAGCCTCTGTCCCCTTATGTTGTTTCGTTAGGTATTTTGTCAGATATTAAAAACCTAGCCTATAAAACATTGAAAACCCCTGGTATTGAGCACTTTTGGAAATCTTAAGGATTGTGTCTTGCAGCCTTGCTTCCTCAGATGTGAATTGTCTGATCAGCAGAGCCTCACTTAAGCCACAGCTGTTTATCTTTTTATATTGACTGGAAAAAGATAATTTATTTATATATCATATAACAAGGTTGATTTTTTTAATCTCTTTTAAAATACATTTACATATTTAGATTTATAAAATATGTACATTATTTATATCTTTAAAGAAATATAAAATTTAAATCTACTATTCATTTAATATTGCTATTCTCACCATTGCCATTATTACCATAAGATTTAGCATCTAATTATTTATAATATATGTATACTATTGACTTTTTGATAAAATTTTGACAATGCTTTTGTTCACCCACAGCTTCACTGTACCAAACCCAGAACCTATGTTTTTTTTTATTATTTTTATTGATTTTTATTGAGCTCTACATTTTCCTCAGCTCCTGTCCCTGCCTCTCAGCTCTCCTTCAACCCTCTCCCAAGGTCCCCATGCTACCAATTTACTCAGGAGATCTTGTCTTTTTCTACTTTCTACTCCCCATGTAGATTAGATCTATGTGTGTCTCTCTTAGGATCCTTGTTGTTGTCTAGGTTCTCTGGGATTGTGATTTTTAGGCTGGATTTTTTTTTTGCTTTATGTTTAAAAACCACTTATGAGTGAGTACATATGATAATTATCTTTCTGGGTATGGGTTACCTCGCTCAAAATGATGTTTTCTAGCTCCATCCATTTGCCTGCAAAATTCAAGCTGTCGTTATTTTTTTCTGCTGTGTAGTACTCCATTGTGTAAATGTACCACATTTTCCTTATCCATTCATCGGTCGAGGGGCATTTAGGTTGTTTCCAGGTTCCTGCTATGACAAACAATGCTGCTGTGAACATAGTTGAGCACATGTCCTTGTGGCACGATTGAGCATCCTTTGGATATATATCCAAAAGTGGTATTGCTAGGTCTTGAGGAAGGTTGTTTCCTAATTTTCTGAGAAATCGCCACACTGACATCCAAAGGGGCTGTACCAACTTGCACCCCACCAGCAATGCCAAAGTGTTCCCTTTATCCCACGACCTCTCCAGCATAAGTTGTCATCCGTGTTTTTGATCTTGGCCATTCTTACAGGTGTAAGATGGAATCTTAGAGTTGTTTTGATTTGCATTTCTCTGATGACTAAGGATGTTGAGCATTTCCTTAAGAGTTCAGCCATTTTAGATTCCTCTGTTGAGAGTTCTCTGTTTAGGTCTGTTCTCCATTTTTTTTATTGGATTATTTGTTCTTTTGATGACCAATTTCTTGAGTTCTTTGTATATTTTGGAGATCACGCCTCTGTCTGGTGTGGGGTGGGTGAAGATCCTTTCCCATTCTGTAGGCCGTCGTTTTGTCTTGTTGACTGTGTTCTTTGCTTTATAGACGCTTTTCAGTTTCAGGAGGTCCCATTTATTGTTTCTCTCAGTGTCTGTGCTGCTGGGGTTATATTTAGGAAGTGGTATCCTGTGCCAATGCGTTCAAGTGTACTTCCCACTTTCTCTTCTATAAGGTTCAGTGTGGCTGGCTTAATGTTGAGGTCTTTGATCCATTTGGACTTGAGTTTGTGCATGGTGATAGATATAGGTCTATTTTCATTCTTCTACATGTTGATATCCATTTATGCCAGCACGATTTGTTAAATATGCTTTCTTTTCTCCATTTGATATTTTTTGCTTCTTTGTCAAAAGTCAGGTGTTCAAAGGTGTGTGGATTAATATCTGGGTCTTTGATTCTGTTCCATTGTTCCTCTTGTCTGTTTTTATGCCAATACCAGGCTGTTTTCAGTACTGTAGCTCTGTAGTAGAGTTTGAAGTCAGGGATTGTGATGTCCTCAGAAGTTCTTTTACTGAGTTTTTTGCTTTTCCATATGAAGTTGAGTACCGTTCTTTCGAGGTCTGTGATGAATTTTGCTGCGATTTTAATGGGCATTGCATTGAATCTGTAGATTGCTTTACAAATTGTCGCCAGATGTTTTTATGTCCAGTGTTGGGATCCACTGCATGTGGAATCCCAGCCCATCAGAAACTTTTCACATAGTTCAATACTTAAGGTATTTTATTATTTTTTTTGAAGAAACCAAATAGAGCATTAAAAACTATCAACACATACTGAAACACAGTCTGAAGTAGACATTGACAAAAGCCAGATCCCAACTGAAATTAGTACTCCAGACCAACAGATTTCCTTAATTCTTAATGGAAAACTCCATAGAAAGAAAACGCGGAGGGAGGGGGGTGGTTGGTGATGAAAAACCAGGGTGACAAACCTAATAAAGGAAGTCAATGACACTTGCTAAAGTACAGCAAGGAAGCTTCATAGACTGTGGCAGTGGAAGTTGGCATCACAGGAAGCAGGCTGGGCTCCAGACTGAACTGAGAGGATGGGGGCAAGAGTAGAATATTCATAACAGCCAATAATGGGGTACAGAGGATCTATCTAAGCTGTCACTGTGACAAGATGTCTAAAAAGCAGATGGAAATGAGCAAAGGCTCCCTGCAGCTTGTGACTTCAGGTTCATTTGGCCCCTGCCCTGGAGATGGATGGCATGTGGATGTGCAGAGGTGCTGGGAAGGTGGCCAGGAAGCAGAGATGAGGATGGGGCCCCTTGTCCCTGGCAAGGCAGAAACCTGATGAAATTCCCCTTGATAGTGGCATATTCTTGTCAGTAAAGTGCAAATGACTGAGATATGACAAATCCAGTCCCCTGTGATGGAGCAGCAACAGCGTAGCAGCTGAGCCCCAGAGCCACCGTCAGCTTCCTCTTCCATTGCTTAGTTAACAAGGCACCTTCATTACATTGAAAATGATCCAAGAAATTCTGAGGCTCTATCAGGAAATTCTTTAAATTAAACAAGAAAGAAAAGGATTTTCTCCCAGTATTTACCATGAAGTTGGAGAGAACCTAATGTGTGACGTACCTACCAAGTGTTGGTTACTGTGTCAGGTGCTCTTAAACTTGTCATTCGACTTGACTTTAAGTCATTAATCTTAGAAGGAGATGCCGAGAACACTCAGACTGCATCCCTGTCTAGTTCAAGAATAATCCCTGTTGGAAGCCTTGCTCCAGACAGATTCGATGACCTGGGAAGGCTGTGTGACATTGGCACCATGAAGAAATTGTGACCACCTTTGTTTAAATTGTGACCACGTGGCCCTGGAGAGCCTGGGCTGTCTTTATTTATACAGTTTCAATGGTTTGCATGAGCAGTTTCACAATTAGATTTTACTTCCTCACAGTAATTACCAGTTTGTTCCTTGCCTCTTTCCCCTTCTGCCTCCCCCCCAGCTTTCCCACTAGTAGCCATTCCTTTTAGATTTGTATCTCTTTTTAGAAGCATAACCAGTGTTAAAAAACCACAAAGGAAGTTTTCTGACGCGGCACACCTACAGGTAGAGCAGTGTGCTCAATTGGCAGCATTTGTAGTTACAGTGTCATGCAGTTTTGTCTCTAATGGTTAATGTTTCCATCTGGTAGGGTCTGTGTTCTCACAATCAACTCACCAGCTGAAGCTGGATCAATTCATTCTACATTTTGAAATACCTTCTCTGGGGATACCAGGTTTTTCCTTATATTGTATAAGCAGCATAACTTGAAAGGTTATTTTTAATAGTTGTCACTGTTTATACCTTGTTCTTATGTCTGTCTCTCTTGTTATGGTGTTGACACAGTTACTAGAAATGAGGGAACTGTGGGTTTCTATGCTTCTTCATTCCCTGACTCTAGACTGTTCCCACTAACTCCTGACATCGTCTGTTTAAGAACATTTCTCCAAGATTCTTGTGGCTAAAAACATTCTTTGCAGAACAATTATGCTAATATGTAAACTTCATGACCTACTGTGACTCATTTAGGTCAGCAGGATGGTAGCATGCTGAAAGCAAGGAGAGCAGGCAGCGCACATGCTCCCGGCGTCATGCCCAGAATCATGCAGCAAACTGTCCACAGGTCTTTGACAAGTGGGTCAGGGTCTCCAGGACCTTGCCACAAGGAGACCCATTCATGCTATTCTCAGGCCTTGGTCACCCAAAGAAGTCACATGACTCCTGCCAAACCCCAGTCCAGTTCTTCTTGCAAGCATGGTAAATATAGGGTGTGCGTGGAGCTGGTTGGAGGCATTGCAATAAATGTACAGAATACCTGACCAGTTCTTACACATGGAGTCTTATGCCTTTCCTCCACAAGTATATGGGAACATACTAGGGGCAAAGGCAGGCTCATGGTGACAAATCAATTGCCACTGTCAGTTCACTGTTTAATGTTCTTGAGAATACATGAGATTTATCACCGAGGACTTGTAGAATAATGGTAGTGTATGAAAACAGAGTCCACCAGGGAGATGTACGACATCATTTGGATTTAGCACTGCCATCTGCTTAATAGTGCTGAGAAAGACTACAGCAGCACTTACAATCAGCCACTCATAGCAGTGACAGATGCTACGCTGGGAGAGCATATAGGGAAGAGGTTCCTTTCCACACTGTGGACAGTGTGATGGGCTGTCTGAGCAGGGCATGTGTTGGTTTTCAAACCCCAACTTTAAACCTTCACTGTACAGTTTTTAAAGATCTGCTTAGCAGATCTCTCCATACCTTTTCTCTGCCTCATACAGTCTTAAAATGTATTTCTGTTGGTTTATGAAAGAGTTTCCTACTAAGTTTTACATTCATGGGATCTCTTTAAACAAAATTAATATTACTTGGTAAAAGGAAGGGCATAAGTAATTGTGGGGGCCCACAGATTTGACTCCATTCCCTCTTGACTTAAGGTCAGAGTTCATACCTATTCTTGATCCTCAAGGTCAGATAACTGGATGTTCAATCTAAGGTGTGGATGCTGTGAAAATTAAAATCACATTCGTTTGTTCCTTATATCATGGTAAGGAAGTCTTTTGTCCTCCCCTTTTGATTGTGGTATATAAGGGTATGAAAAATAAATTTGGGCAGACCGAGTATTCATTCATTGGCTGTCCTCCCAACTTTATCTTCCATCTCTTGTGTATTTCTTTCCTCCATCCTCACTCCCCTTTTCAGGCACGTTCAAACAGGTCAGCTGGATTTGGACAAGTAATATTGGAGTGTTTTTTATTTTTAAAGAAAGAAAGTATATGCTTAGATTTAGGTACTGGGAGAGAGGGAGGGACGGACGGACTAAGGAAAAAGGACACCATACATTCCCAGGACAAGCAATAGTGTGGGTTTTTAAGAAAGTTGTACTTGTAGATGTGCCTGGACTTAACAGTGCCACAGTGAGCGCTTGACGCTAAGAGCTCTGTGAGAGAGACTGGGGCAGTGAGAGCGCTGTGAAGGAGCATCCAGGTGAAGAGGGTTAGGTGAAGAATTTAGTTTTCCACTTGCCATATTAAGATAGATTGTGATATAACTACTTTTAGTGGGTAATGCAATCGGGGTAAAATTTCTTTGGGATGTGTTGATTTCGGGATATAGGTTGAAGGGAAGCACCTACATTAAATAATTGTATGGAATATTTTATATTCTAATAGCCCACCACACAGCTGGTAGCTGTTGTTCTTAGTTGTTGTCATTAATTACAAATATATTTTCATGATAGATTTTCCTTTATTTTTAAGTAAATAGGTTATAGTTTTATCTTTGGCATTCTCTGTTGTTAAATATACAACAGTATATGTTCCCAGCATTATGGAAATTGAGGCAGGATGTTCAGCGAAGTTGAAGTGTGGTTGCTTAGGAATCTGGCACAACCGTTTGTACGGTATTAGCTGTCTTGTGTTACAACCCTTATCTCAATAGCCTCATCTACAAAATGGGAACACATAGCTCCCTCACCTACGGCGTTTAGCTGTGGGGGTTGAGAATGTCTTATCCTTCTGTGGCACCGTGCTCTCGGTGTTTCGGCTGTTTCTTGCCGTACTTCTGGCATGTGTAGTTATTTGCCTTTGCTTGGGTGACTGCTGAGAAGCTCAGGTTGCATCCCTGGTTGTCCTCCATACAGCTTCTCTATGTGACTTGGTCTACAATGAACAGTTAAAAGCAATAATGCTCTCTACTTTATACCACCTATTTCCTACTCTGATGTTTTTATTTGATGTTCTGTAGAAGACCAGGAACTAAAAGACATACAGAACAGTAGGAATTAATCACCAAAACTTTCCTGTCTTCCTTAATCTGTCACTTAGAAACACTGCTATACCTCAGAAACACGAATTTATGTTGATCATGAAGTTAAAAAGGTAGAGTCACTTGATCCAATTGCCGTCTTTTAAAAATGATCAGTAAAAAGTATTGATGATGCTCTTAGTACTGCTAAGCTTAGACACATAAGTTATATTATTTACATATTTTTGCATGTAGGGAAAAAAAAACTATGCATTTAAACTTAGCCAAAGTAGTAGAGATAAAAGTGTCTCAGGTAAGGCTGAGTCAGTACTTCATTGATTAAAATGACAGTGTTTTACCTGTCTTGGCTAGTCTTTTTGCCTGGATTTGAGTCACTGACCTACTGTTTACTTGTTGTGACAGGGCAAGTTACGTAACCTGTGCTGTATTAGAATAGCAGCTACCTATGAGGACAGGCACGAGTTCCTTTGTCGAAGCTGGGCAGCTTCAGAAAGAATTGTCCAGAGGCTCATTTACATATGCAAATTAAGGCACAATTTGACAGGAGTTTTCTTGGACTGGATAACATCTAAGTCTCTGTCTGCTGGTAGTTTTCTTTATTGGGAACAGGAAGGACTGTTGCTGAAAGTACAAACAGTGATGTGCTCTCCACCTGGTTTCACAGAAGCCTGTGCAGCAATTACAAAGCGTGTGTCTGAACAAACACCTCTTTATTATCTTCCAGTCAGGGTCTCAGAGCAGGTCAGCTTGCTGGAGCTTTGTTTTCCGACTGACTCTATAGAAGCTTTCCGCAAGCAGCCATGATTTGAGTGCCATTCCTGCTGACTAGTAAACACCATATAAATGGGGTTGTGCACATATTGGAAGAACTCTGCACAATGTCTAGTACATAGTTGCTAGGTAAATATTCGTTTCTCCAAGAAATAAATTCCCGGCATCATGCATTCATTTGCTCAGCAGTGTCCCCAGAGTATTGACGGAGCGCTAAAATGTGTCCTGGGTGCTAATGAAGATTTGGTGAACAAAGTGGTGACGGTTATAAATGAGTTAGGCAGGTTCAGCTTTGTTGAGAATGATGATTTAAGATTTGAAAGCTCTTCAGAGCTTGGCTGAGTAAAAGGCATCTGTGAGAACAGTAGTCTATGTGAAAGATCGGGAATGATGGTGTTTCCTGCGTTCTGCCTTCCTAAGTGCTAGGATTTTCTTCTGTTTGAACTCATGACTCCAAAATCTTCTCAATAGAAAGCTTTGCATTTCTCTTTGAGATACTTTTAAGCAATTTGTTATAAGAACTTTTAAAGAGTATGTTATAGAAATTTCTTAACCAAGCGTAATAGCAATAGAGGGAGGGGCTACAGACAGATGTGAGTTGCCTGAGGCTGAACAGAAGAGGGTGGGTCCATATTCTTCCCTGGAATCGAATATGACCCTTGCCTCTTGATTTTAACTCAGAGGGGACTCTGTCAGGTAAGTCACTCATGTTAGCTGCTTTGTTTATAGTAATCTCCTATCGCAAACAGACAGAAACAAAACAACCGCCCAGACCAAGGAATGGTCTCTGCAGCTGTAACTGTTTCTAAGTTTCCAGTTATTTCTCATAAAACATTCAGCAGCCAAGGAAATATGATAGTCAAGAGGTTGTTAGTTGCCAAAAGTTGATATAATTGATCATTAACTAAGGCTATAAAAGAAAATAGCAAATCAGCATAAAAAGGTATTGAATGACACTATCAAACCCTTAACCTAATTAATACTAATAGTATGCTGCATTCACAAAAAACAAAATACTTATTCTTCCTAAATTTGGATAAGAAGTTCCATCAACACAGATAATATTCTGAGCAATAATATGAGATCATTAAGTTTTTGTGGATGACAGTGAATGGAAAAGGAAGAAGACAACTACTGTAGGTAGGTAGAGGAGGAAGTTCATTGTAGATGAAGGGAAGAGCATCGCCAGAGGCAGGGACATCTGGGAGCCTCCAGAGTGGACAGATCCTGTTGGGAAAGGGGGAGGGAAAGAACGCCAAAGCAAGAGGCCAGAAGGGTGGAGAATAGATGGAAAATCTCAGGTAACTAAAATGATTGGATTATATAGGGAAGGGCAACTGGGGGAAGGGCAGCCCAGCCCCTGGGCTTGAGAAGTTTGGTGTGTATGTTGGGGGGGGGGGCGGGGGAGGTAATGCCAACCAGGAGGACCCTGTAACAAGTTGGGACTGAGGGATGCTGGGAGAACCTGGTGGCCAGAATCCACTTTGATATGTTAAATAGGCACCTTTTGTCCCAGATTTGAGACCAAACAGGAAATAATAAGGAAGTAGGAAATATACAGAAATCCAAAACAACCTGTGATGCCAGACAGTAAGAAAATGTCAACACAGACAAATACTGACAAAGAAACACTGGCTTTAACTGAAGGCGCTTCGGGTCGCCAAGGCTAAGGAATTGGATGGTGGAGCAGGACAACATATGCTTTTTGATTGTTAGTGTTGGTCATAATATTAAATGGCACCATCCTGGACACCATAATCCCAAGTGTTGAGATCTGTTTGGGTCAAAATCCCCCATGTCACACTCCTGAAAAAGTTTAAAATTCAGGATAATGAGATTCTAAAAGATAATATTCAGAAAGCACAATTCCCAATGAAAAGGCCTGTAAGGAAAGGCTGGAAACATCCACTTATCTGGGTGAGAAATTAGTATACTTTGCATTGTTGCAGGAGCCTCCCCAAGAATTCAACTGAGTTTAGTGATCTTCTGGTCTCCAGATTGTCCTTCTGGAGTAAGGACGCACTAAACAGCTGTTGGGTAGAGAAGTTAGAAACTGGGATATGCATCTTCCTTCCTTCCTTCCTTCCTTCCTTCCTTCCTTCCTTCCTTCCTTCCTTCCTTCCTTTATTCCTTCCTTCCTTCCTTCCTTCCTTCCTTCCTTTCTTTCTTTCTTTCTTTCTTTCTTTCTTTCTTTCTTTCTTTCTTTCTTTCTTTCTTTCTTTCTTTCTTTCTTTCGCTATTGGCTTTTGGGTAACACTTTTATGACTGACTATTCCAGTTTTTAGGAGGTGGGTGTGAAGGTTACCAAGTATTGAGAGTTACTGGATTCAAAGATTCTGGAACTGATCCTCTTGTCTATGTAGGCATCACTAGAAAAACCAAGGTACTTGGTAAATATTATTTGAAGTTGATGAAGCTTGTAGAAGAAAGTGGGTTTCAGTTGAATCCCCAAACAGTAACAAGAAATTCACAATTTGGGATTAGGGCCTTCGGAGAATGATTTTCAAGATAATTCCATTAGTGTTTATACCTATTAATTCCAGTATATTTGGTGGGACCCCCAGATGTTTGGAATAGCTGCATGATGGTGGAGTGATGAAAACTTCTTTTTATATGTGAGTTCCTGGAACCTGGAAAGCATAACATTAAGTGGAAGACAAAAACCACATGTTCTTTGCTCACATGCAGACCCAGAAAATTTTGATAAATTAAAACTATTTGCCTGAAGAAGTTAGCACAACATCTGATTGCTATAGGTGTATTTACAGAGAACAGTAGAGCATACAGCAGCATCACCACTTGGTTCTTGCCATCTTTGTGGTCTGTGCATGTGCATACAGAACGGACAGCTACATATCACATGCTGTGTAGGAACATGGCACAGACTCAGGGATACTGATCATTAGGTAAAGTTCATGAGATACCTACCAGTGAGAATACCAAAAGGAAATGCCAGTTGGGCGCTTGCCTAGCAATTTGCTAAAGTTTCCCTCTGCTGCCATTCAGTCCTTCTGAAAGTAGGAAAGTCAGGGTAGATTTCCAGCTTATTTTCTGAGGCCACCGCACCAAACATGACCCCAACATCAGAAAGAGGCATTGTAAGAAAAAAACAAACCCAAGTTGCTGCAGATGGTAGTCACTTACAATCATACATGTAAAAAAAAAAAAACCAAGTAACTACAGATGATAGTCACTTACGATCATACATGTAAAACAAACCTACATAACTACAGACGGTAGTCACTCAGGATCATATACGTAAAACAAACCCACATAACTACTGACTTTAGTCACGATCATACATGTAAAACAAACCCACATAACTATAGATGATAGTCACTTAAGATCATACATGTAAAACAAACCCACATAACTATAGATGATAGTCACTTAAGATCATACATGTAAAACAAACCCACATAACTATAGATGATAGTCACTCAGGATCATACATGTAAAACAAACCCACATAACTACAGATGGTAGTCACTCAGGATCATATATGTAAAATAAACCCACATAACTATGGACTGTAGTCACTTAAGATCTTACATGTAAAACAAACCCACATAACTATAGATGATAGTCACTTACGATCATACATGTAAAACAAACCCACATAACTATAGATGATAGTCACTTAGGTTCATACATGTAAAACAAACCCACATAACTACAGACTATAGTCACTTACAATCATACATGTAAAACAAATCCAAGTAAGTACAGATAGTAGTCATTTGCAATTAAACATATAAAACTCATCCACCAAAGCATCAACTGAAGGGCAATAGTGTATGAAAGCAAAGATTTATTTCTATAAATAAATTTGTCTCGTTACTGAAAGGGTGGATTAAAATGGGAATCCTGTACTTCACCATAGGAAATGATCCTGTGATCATTTCCATGGGCGGTGGGATCTACTTTATAAAACTTGATATACATTGGCAATGACAAGTATAAATCAGGACAAATAGGAAATAATTTCTGTTGACTTGATGAAATTCATTTCCAAGAAAAAAATTTAAGTGATTTAAAAAAAAAAAAAACAGCCAACTGAGATATCATATGTGAAATATCTCCTCCTTTCCTGCTAGGTAGATTGTGCTGCCTTCCCAGACACCACTTTTTCCCGGTGCTGCTGAGGGCCTCTCAGAGTGGCAAGGGCAGGAAGAGAAAGTAGAGGAATAGACCTGAAGGGACCAGATTAGAAGGGATGACATTTTTCCCCAAGGCTGTTTCTTACTGATGGCTTTGCTGAAAAGTTACTGGAACTGATAAATGATTTGGTTGTGTAGTACGCAATATGCAAATCACATATTTTCTGTTTATCAGCAACTAATATCATAGCACTTCAAAGAAACCATATTAACAGCATCAAACACTAAATATTAGGCAATGGTAGCACTTGCCTTTAATCCCAGCACTTGGGAGACAAAGGCAGATGGATCTCTGTGAGTTCAAGTCTGATTTACAGAGCCACTTCTAGGCTAAGGCTACACAGAGACCCCTGTCTTGACAAACCAAAACAGACAAACCAACAAACAAACAAGCTAAATACTTACGAACGATTTGTAGGTATTATTTTTTTTTATTTTAATTTATGTGTATGGGTTTCTTGCCTACAGTTATATCTGTGTATTACATGCATGTCTGGTGCCCAGAGCCAAAGTGGGTGTTGGATCTCCTGGAACTGGAGTTATAGGTGATTGTGAGCTACCACGGTGGTGCTGGGAATTGAACCTAAGGCCTCTGGAAGAGGAGCGAGTGCTCTTAACCACTGACGATCTTTCCAGCCCTAGTTTTTATTTCCTTTTTTAATATTTTTAAATTTTCATTGCATTTATTCAGTGTATATGGTCTGGCTACTTAAGGACATTTTCATACAAGTATGTGTCATATATGGAGCATATTCTTTTTAACATGACAGAAAATTCACTATTTAAGTTAAAATTGTAATTATTTTCATATATGCCCAGTTTGTGAAGTCACTTTAAAATATTTCTGGACCTCCAGTTAGCTTATTTATACCCATTTTTCTTATCCTTTCTTATCCTCTGTCCCAGGCAGCCTTGGTTTACATTGATATAAGTAGCTTTCCCTATTCTGCATCTTTCATATATAACTACATCCTCTGTGTGGTCTCTTATTTCCCATGGCTTCATGGAATGTTGCATTTTTAGACCAATTCACGTGAAGCATGTATCACTTTCTTTTGTATTGCTGAGTGAGGCTCAGCATACAGGTCTACCTTTGGCTTGTGGTGTGGTGGTGGTGGTTACCGGGTGTGCCCATTGTAAGCTGACTGGAGAATGCTACCATGAGCATTTTGCTCAGGTCTTTGTGGGGACTTGTTTGTAAGTAACTGGGACTTTGAAGGTACTACATTAACCTTTGAAGAACCTTTCCTGCGTTGCCAGACACAGTGGTCCATGCCTGTATGCCCAGCGAATGGGCAGATAAGTCAGGAAGATGACACTTTCAAGGATGGCCCGCCCTGAATAGAGAATTTGAGATGTTTGTGTTATGTAGGGAGGAAGGGAAGGCCGAGCAGCCCAGCTGTTTTTAAAGTGGGAGTGCTGTTTACAGATCTCACTAGGAATGTGTGAAGCTTCCTAGACATAAATCTGGTCAAACTGCTCAGTTCTATGTACTGACAACACTGGTATATAGCCTATAATGATGATAACATTAACATATAGTGTATAATGATAGCTATTAAATGGAGATAACTTATGATCATGGACTATAGAGAAGATATTTAGATGTCAATCCCCTATCCCTACCCCCTACTCTTTGTAAAAATCATTACATCAAAACTACAGGCTACTTTTTGGTTTTTCCAATAGAGCGGATAAAACAGTAAAAACACATTCAAGATTGACAAGCGAGCATGGAACACTAAACCAGCTATAAAATGTTGATAGAGCATTTCTGGTAATATGCAATAGCCACAGACCTCAGTGCCAAGAGTGCACGTTACCACCCACTGCATATTGGATTGGCTCAATAATGCAGCTTGATATGCATTCAGCTTTGATCTCCATTATGCCACATAGCACATGGAGGCTCTCCCTCAACTCTGATATCTCCCCAAAAATGATCTTATTGTTTTTGAACTTGAACACATATACCATTCTTTTGAGCCTCCTGTTTCTCCAGAACAACTTTTGAACCTCTCTCCCCTGCTCAACACCTCTGAGGCCGGTGTCCCATACTTCTGTTGTTTCTATCTGGAAAAATCCTGTTGTGGGATTTGAGTGGTATGTGCAGAAAGGTATATTGTTGATCCTGGTTCTGCCATTGACTGTGTGAGCCTGAGCTACACAGTGTCCTTGTGAAACTATGTGTTTAACTTCTGGGATGACAGAATAGTGCTTCCATTCCTGGAAGTGCAGCGCATTTAGGAAGTGGCGATTAGGTGCACTCTCATTAGGCTTGTGTCACTATGTGCAGGCGCTTTGCTCCTAGCAGCGATGTTGGCAGAGTAGATCCTGTGCTGTCAGTGTGTTTCCAGGGAGAAAGAATATACTGCTATAATACTGTCAGCAGCGTCTTTGAGTACTGCTCTGTTTTACTTAGACCTTACAGCAGTCTGAAACAAGGTGCATTTCCAAACAATGTTTCTAATGAGAAAATAGAAATAATTTTGCCTAAATTTACACAAAGAAAGCTTAAGCCTAAATACTTGCCTGTTTGCCTCTAAAGCCTGCTTAATGATAACGGTTCCCTTGCTCTCATCTTCTGAAGTGGACACAGTAACATGGAGAACCCCAGTTTAAGACGAAGGCTTGGTTGGGTAGGAGAGTGAGTCCACATAGCCTTGCCTCGCACCCCAGTGGTGCTGCCTGTGTGTGTTCTGTGAAACATGTGGAGCATTGCCCGGCTCAGTACAGGGGCACCTGTGGAACTTGCGGTCAGAGTTCTTACCAACAAAGGGTTGTTATCCTTTACATGTATGTCCCCTGGGAATCTAGTTACAACTCATTTTTCCCATTATGTGGTACCATCTACATCCTCTAAGTAGGGAGTACAGGAGGACCCTTTCTTCTGTAGGGAGCATAGTAGCCTGGTCTCTGGGTCAGGACAAAGGCACAGACGCTCAGATCCTTTGAGCTCTGTTACCAGGAATCAGCCCAACCAGGTGTTGCTTTTCTCAAAGTAGAGTGGAAGCAGCTGCAGGCTAGTGAGAGGACAGTGCCTTAGCCTAGAGTCGAGGCTGCCTGTGCTCTGCCACTGTTAGCTCTGCTTTCCATCATGATGGTCATTACAGCTACCTTTCTGAGCTTTCCTGTCTCAGAAGTGACTGCATCTGCAAAAGGAGCTAAGAAGCAGAGGGTTTGAACTGATACGTTGTCCTGTCCCCATCCTCAGTCCCTAGTTCAGTTGTGTCAGGAGTCTGCATCTTCAGAGGAAGTGGGGCTGGAGAGATGACTCTGGTTAAAGAGCACTGGCCACTCTTGCAGATCATGACACAGGTCGGTTCTCAGCAGCCACAAGGCAGCTTACAACCTTCTGTAACTCCAGTTCCAGGAAATCTGATGCCTTTTTTTAACCTTTGAAGGTACCAAACATAAATATACGTGCTAGCAGAATATTCTTCTAATATAACAAAGATAAACCTTTCAGTAAAAAGGAGAAGCATATGTTGTGAAGGCAGCCTATCCTATTGGTTTTCTCCCTTGACACATAAATGATTTTTTTCTTTTGCTAAAATACAGTGTACTTACAGCAAAGGAATTTGTGCCTATCTGAAACAAAAAAAGGGGGGGTGCCTGTTTTCCTGGGTATGTGACCCAGAGAGGGCTGTGCCCTGTACCTCGGAAGTGTCTTTGGCTTTTCCTGTTAGATTTGATCATGAGATTTTTAATTCCAGTAATCTCCTTTGACACCAGAAGTGCCATGCCTCAGATTAGACCATCGTGATTGATGGTTAAACTGGATGGTAGTAAAAAGCAAACTGGGCTTCTTCCCAACTCTGTGGCAGCCTTGCCATGGGTCCGCAAAAGATCACTTTCTGTCTCTGAAGCTGCTTCCTCATTCCACATCTGTTGTATGTCTTCAGTTAGCATGTTCTTTTCCTTTGTCTGGCTTTTTTCTTACTTGTCAGTGCAGGCCTTTCTTCCTAGAAACCTTCCTGTGTCCCCTAAAACAGCTTGGGCTATGCCCCTAACCTCCTTCCACCTCTGGTCCTTCACAACTCTGAGCTCCGTGGGGATACTCATTCATTTGTCTGATTTGCATGAAGGATTAAACCAAAGACCAAATTGTGTTTCCTGTTGCATTCCCAACATTGGCAAATAGTAGGTGCTATGTATCAGTTAAATGAGCTTGGAATGAAGAAGATGCTGAACAGCCCTCAGGTTCATCTCACACAGCATAGTGTGGGAGCTGTGTCTGTGTTAAATGGTAGACAAGTGTTGCTTTCAAACTAGATTTATGAAATGGAATAGCCAAGTCACTGGGGAAGTTAGTGTGTTAGATGACTAGCACAGTGCACCATCTAAAACAAGGTGCCTCCATGACTTCTGTCCTCCAGACTCTTTGCTTGCTAGATCCCAAATGTATTAGTGTGTTCCTATTACTGTCATAAAATACCCTGACAAAAGCAATTTGTGGGTTAATTTGGCTCATCGTTTGAAGAGGAAAGCATTGTGGTAGCGGATCACATGGCATCCATAATCAGGAAGTTGATAATGATGGATACTGGTACTCAATTTGCCATGTCCATGGAATGGCACTGCCCATGTTTAGACTCAGTCTTTCCACTTCATCTAACCTAGACTAGGTGATTTCTTGCAGCTGTGCCAGCAGGGTTGCCTCTTCAGTGATTCTTGAACCTGTCCAACAGTTGTGGTTGCAGTGGGTCCACCCTTAAGATAGGAGGATCTCTGCGGCACAGGCATCTGATGCTCTCTGCTACGTTCTTCTCTGTGGCAAACAGAAGAAAGGAAGGATTCCGAGCTTCTCTGGGGTGAATAACTTTACGCATAGAATAAAAACTTTCTGGCAGATGTGTTGGAGAGTACGATCCAAGTTTAATATCTGAGTCATTGAAAATAATCATTTCTATTAACGGATTATGATAGTGTGGCCTTAATGCAAGGAGATAGGCCGCATGGTGTCCTGAGATCAGTTTCTTCTCTTTGATTTGACAAAGTACTCGCCAGTATGTTCATACCATCTGTAGTGGAGGTGACACTTAGAAGTATTTCACAGTAGAAAGGGGCTTTAGGAGGCAACTGGTATCTTTGATTGGCATTTAAAACATTTTTATTAGACAAAGCGATTATTACATCTGAAATGAGGCTTTACAATATTAATTATAACAATGGGGGTAGAAACAACAGTCAGCATTTATTTTGTACTAAATGGCAGGCCAGTGGAAGTGCTTTGCATGTGTGAACCCTAATTACCCCACATTCGTCATCAGCCTGTCATCTAAGCCACAGCTGCAGTAGTGACTTATGAAGCATTACAAGCCACTTTCTTCATTTATGTATCCTTCCTTTTTTTTTTTATGTCTGAGACATTTGTAGAATTTGAAACTCCAAAAATTGAGCTGCCTGTTCAGAATGCTGCTGCTTCCAACAAGGAGCACAGTGCCCATTCCCAGCGAAGCCTTTAAGCCAAACCCTGGCATCCTAGTCCTTAGCAGTGCTGGGGCTCCGCAATGGTCGCCTTTGTTTGTCAATGTTTCACACTTCATCACATCCATTCCCCCAGCAGCCGTGTGAAACAGGCAGATGTGAGCTGGACAGGTGTTTGTCTGAGGCAAGAGGGAACAGTAATGGCCACTCTGGACTTTGAGGATTCCAGCAGATTGTGGGGCTTGTGTTCTAACCCTGTGTATCATTTTATACTTGTCAGCCTCATGATGACTTTATCAAAGCAAAGTGACTCCCTTGGCAACTATAAGGGACAATTTGTAGAAAACCTAAATGAGATTGGGAAAGACTAACAGTATCCGTGGGGTCTGGCTCCTGTGATGGGGTAGTCATGGGCAGACACAGCTTTGGGGTCTGTGCTTGGATCTGTGTGATGTGAGATCAGTACCAGCAGTTAGTGCCTTGGGGAGTGCGTAGGCTAAAACCTGGGGTAGGCAAAGCTGCTGCAGGAGGACATCTCATGGTCAATTGTACCCTGTTTGCCTGAGTTCGGACCCCAAGCTTGACTACTGGGCATTCTACATGTCACCAAACATATTCTGGGAATTGTCTTGAAGGCCAGATGCTGCCAATTTTGTGAATATAAGGCCTTAGGCTTACAGAAATTGAGTAGGCTTTTCATTGACATGGATCTTTATTCTCATTCTGGCTTCACAGTTTAGCAGTTTCATTACTTGAAGGACATTTCTTATCTATATTATCTGAATGCTTTCTAGTTTGTGAAGTAGAAACTGAACCTGAAAAAATTCTGTGAGAGGTGTGTGTGTGTGTGCTACTTTGCATATTCTGGAAAATTATCTAATCAAAACAACATAAGGAAGGGAAAGCTTATCGTAGCTCATGGCTTCAGAGGCTTCAGTAGATCAAGACAAGGAGGCGTGTCAAAGCAGCCTGCATCATGGCAACTAGGAAGCAGAGACCAAATGCCTCTCCGGCTTCTCTTTTCTTTCCTCTTCTGTTCCACCATCTGAGGTCTTCATCTCATAGATGGCACCGTCCACATGCATGGTGAACTGTGCCCCACCTTGGCTCAGCCCCTGGAAATGCCATTATAGACCCTACCAGAAGTGTGCCCTGGTGTTCTGCCTGACTGTTCAGCCAATCAGGTGGGCAGTAATTAACTGTTGCAGTAGGGTGTATGTGGAGCTCTCTGTATGTAGTTGTTCTGTATCCATCTTCAGTGTTCTCTGTTATCTGCTGTCAATCATGCTCTGGAATAATGGAAAAGTCCAGAAAAAGATGCTTAATATATTCTAAATTGTGTTCTAAAAAGTGTGTTGAATTTTTACAAGCCTGTTTCATTCTGCTTAGGAAATGGGACATACCTTTGTTCAGCATATCCATACTGTATGTACAATATATTAATAACTATGTAGCCATCTTGGTCACTGGAACTGCTGTGGGGGGTACCACAGTGGCCCTTGTTGTACCTAATCACAGCACCACATCACCAGAACTGTGCCGTTGGAAGCTCGTGCAGTCCAGAGAGAACAGAAAGGTTTTCCTCTAGTGAAGAAGTTGAAACTCCCAGCTTAGTAGGAAAGCAGTGTCACTGATGGGGCTACAAAATCTGCAAGAAGAATAAATATTTCATCAAATTGTGAACAAGAGAAAAAGCTGGTAGTGTGTTTGGTGTTGTGCCCACACACTGCAGAAGTTATGCCAAAGGAAGCCAGTAAGTGACGGGGTGTAGAACTGCCTGCACCATCAAACGCCCCCTCTGCCACAGAATTATACCTTACTGCAAAGCCTGGACACTGAGTGTTTAAAGGGTCTCTCTGCTCAATCTCTGCTTGGTCTTCTCCTGGACTGTCCATTGAAGCTGGTGTTTCTGCCCCCACCTTTTTCCTGAATGAAGTAATAGTTTTTGCAAGGTCATGGGGCACCAGGTACAGGTCTACTTCCAAGGTGGCACGCTATAGGCCTCAGTTTTAGTTATTGTTACTATCAGGTTTTTGTGGTGTATGTGTGTGTGAGAGAGGGAAAGAGAGAGAGAGAGAATGCAGGTGCCAGAGGAGAACAAAAGATGGTGTTAGATCCCCTGGAGTTGGAAGTGTGGTGGGCTCTGTTGACTGAGCCTGGGCCTTGTATCAGTATAACAAGTACCCTTAACCACTGAACCACCTCCGTACCCTTGTTCTTAACATATTTAGAAATTCTCAATATGAATAAATTAGTAAAGAGTCATACTGTTTTCCTGGAGTAAGTTAAGTTATAAATGGGCTTTTTTCATAGTAATTCATTGAATAAACTGACACTAATGCCATGTTAGAATTCAGATTTTAATACCTCTCAGTTTTATAGAATTAAAATGACAAATATTTCAGTACAATCAATTTTATATTTTGAAAAGATTTTGTTTTAAATTATATGTGTATGTATGTATCTTTGTGAATATGTACACATGAGTGCAGGTATCCATGGAGACCAGAAGAAGGCATTGGATCCCCTGGGATTGGAGTCTTAGGCAGTTGTAAGCTGTCCAGTGTGGGAACCAAACTCAGGTCCTCTACAAGAACACTATGTTCTTAACCACTGAGCCATCTCTCCAACCCACCAAACATATATTTCTTATTTATCTTTGAGAAAGAAAAGTATTTTTCCCCCTCTGTCATTTTAAATTATGTTGTCTGAGGAAAAAGAAAAAAGAGATTAAATGTGTGTGATGGATTTTAAGTTCCTTATTTCTGAGGTTTAGGAGTATAATTTAGTGATAGAGTACTTGCCTAATATGCCCAGGATCTCTGCTTCATCTATATTACTTTTATCAAATTTTATTGCATAGCTGAAGAACAACATGATAAAATTATTTGATGGTTTCTCTTTGTCATAGCTGCCATCAGCCCCATGGTGGATGTTCTGAGAGACATGTTATCTCTCCGCCAGGTTAATGATCAGTCCCAAAGGTCTGTAATTTAGGAAATCGGACCTTCAATTTTCATGACCTGATAGAGCTACTGCACCTTTCTCTTAGAGACTAGGGGATTTCCTGATTAGACAAAAAATTTAAATTGAAAATTACTTAAATTGCTGGCATCCATGGAGATGCTGTGGATTCAGTGTTAGGCTGCTGACATTAAAGGGAGCTTTATTTTCACGCATGTGTGTTGTGCTGATGCTGTACTCTTGTCTGTGATATGTGTAGAGTATTATGACTGTACAGACAGTGTGCATGCCCTAATTAGACAAGACTTCATTGCCAGAAATGCTACCACTGATGTGAACAGAAGTCAGTGAGCTGTAATGGTGGTAAGGAAAGTATGATTTGTTTCCACTGTCTTAATTCTTGGGAAGTGCTACAACTTCACCCATGATTTGGTGCACATACCAGCATGGTGAAAAAGACAAATAGCATCTCAATTTTTATTACAGTGACAACATTTTTCCTTCATGTATTCTGGGTATCCTCAGGCCACACATTGAAAGCTATGGCTTTGGGCCATTTCACAGATGTGACAGGATGCTGTAGGAGAAAGATGGATCGCCCCTGGGTCCAGCATCACCAGGGTGCAAGTTGTCTAAATTGTGTTCAACGTGTGCGTGCTTCTCATGAAATGGATGGCCCTCCCACACTAAGCTGTTGGTGGGCAGAATTGTCCGCTTTCCTGCCTGGTGCAGTGAGCTCTCTGAGTGCAAGTGTGAATCCTCCAGTAAAGAATAGCAAACACTGAAGACAGCCAGAAGTAAGGTCAGCACCATCTCCTTTCCCACATGAGGTGCCATTAGTCCTGTAGGATGCCTGTGCGAGCACAGGTGAGCAGGAATCCAGGAGAGACCGAGAGGCAACACAGTTGGGGGAGTAGACAGCCTTGACTTCGCTTATAGCTGCTTTCATCAATTGCTACAACCTGATTTTGTGGCTTTTTATTCAATGTCCTCCTGAGGAAATATCATTAAATATTATGAAAGAACTATTAGGTAAGGAGGACTCTGATTGAAAATAGATTGAAATTTTTTTAGTTATTTACCCTGAAGGAATTTCAGATCTTCAGTTATCTATGATAATGGGAAAATAAGAATACTCCCAAAATTTCATTTGAAATATTACTTTTCATTTATTCTACTTTATCTATAGAAATTCTTCATGGTTAGTATAAGGATTGATGTCTTTGTGGTAGAATAGAAACACTGAACAGGGAAGCTGGCCTAGATCAATTGCCTATGTCACATAGTAAGAATTTATCAAGTATTAGCTTAAATATTAATTTTATGATAATATATACAGAAAGATTTCCCTTAAAGAGACAAGTCAAATAATTGGGAAATCAGCCTTGTAAATTAAATTCAAAAGATGTAGCACTCAGTCGTCTGCCTGCAGAGGGGGGTTCAGCAGTGCCCCAGCCCAAAGTCACCAGCACCACAGGGACAAAGCCCAGCTGCAGACAGCTCTGAGATTTCACTGACGTAAGGACCGCTTCCAGCCCCCATGTTCGTGTCTGTCTGTGGCTGTCTCTGATTCTGAATGCTGGGATATGGTGAACTCATGGGGAACAGTGTGAATGACAAGGTTTGTGTCATCCATCTTATTGTTCTTATAATTAAACAATGTGCAGACTTTCAGAAATAGGACTTAAATTATTTGTAAACTAAAAGGAATGTAATAGAAGGAAAAACACAAAGCTGAATCAAAATATCCATGGATTCCACTCACCACCCATCCTTCCTCAGATTCTGCCTCATGGACTGTTAGGAATAAAGAAAGTTTCAAAAGATTCCCAGGGAGAGAGGGAGGAAACACAGGGTTGGACAGGGGTAGTCAACCCACATTCAGGAGAAGGGCCTATGGAGTGTGGCTGGCTATGGGAAGGGCCTATGGAGTGTGGCTGGCTATGGGAAGGGCCTATGGAGTGTGGCTGGCTATGAGAAGGGCCTATGGAGTGTGGCTGGCTATGGGAAGGGCCTATGGAGTGTGGCTGGCTATGGGAAGGGCCCTCACACAGGCAGTCATAACTGAGGAAGCCTGCTCTGGTGGGTTCAAGACCATTTCTGAAGCATGAGGCCTGGCTTGGTCTCTGGCACCCAGCAATGCAAAAGGGAGCAGTGTCTGCCCAAGCAATCGCTGTGAGAGTACAAGGCTATAGATCTCGTAGTCCCATACTCCAGGGGAGCCAAGGCACCCCCAAATGGATATCCTGTTCATACAATACCTGACCCTTTTATTTACCACCAACGGAAAATATTTTAAGTAAGGTTGTGTATGTTTGTGTGTGGGCGGGGGGGGGGAGGGAGATAAGTTAGCTGAGAATCTGAAAAACAAGAATTCATGCATTGCCAAAATTTATAAAGCTTTTTCAAAACATCAGACTCAACATACTCTGAAAGGACAGTTCTCATAGAATGGATGATTTTGCAGTTAATTTCCATGTGGATAAGAAGACATGGCCCATAATGGCCAAACGAGGTCTGAAGTGAGGTAGCAATGATAAGATAAAGAAATCATTGGATAAAAGATGCAGAGGCCAAGAGATGAAGGACCCAGTGTCCAGCTTCAAAAGGAGCCTGACAGGATTACCAGAGTGGGAAAACACAGTTAAGGGAAGTGTATGGTGGCCTCTAGAATTGCCTGGGAGATGGACCTCTCTGCGCATGTTTGTGGGGGTTTATCTTGATTATGTTAAGTGAGATGGGAAGATCCATTTTAATTAACTATGGACAGGGGATTCAAGACTATTAATTGCACAAAGGGAACTGAGTACTCTCTCTCATTAATCCCTGTCTCCTGATTGTCCTGACCTTGCTGCCATCATGGACTCTATACCCTGAACTATAAGCCATATAAACCCTTTCTCACTTAAATTGCTTTTGTATATTGTCGATATATTTCATCATAGAAACACAGGAAAAGAAACTAAGACAGGAGCAAGAATTTTTAGAAAGAAGAAAGATTTCTAAAAGCAAAGAAGATAGTTTTCTACTCACTTGAAGGACATAGCAGCTGCCAGAGAGGCAGGTTTGTAGCAGTCATATGCCAAGGGATACAGAGCGGAGGTGAAAAATGGTTAGCAATAAGCAGGCTGTGTGGCACTGCTGTCCGAAGGATAAATTCCAGACTCCATAACTTTGCAGGTGTGAGGGATGTACCAACTGACTTTCCAGCCTTTCTTCTACTGGTCATTCTTGCAGAGTTAGGTTGACCTCAGACAGCTTCACTTTTGGTTAGTAAACAAGAATTAATATTATCTACTTAATAGGTTTGTAAAGCAGCATTTGATATGTGGAATGTCTGATATATGATATTAAAATATGATTATAAATTAAGTATATAATTATATATTAGCCACCAGTTTCTTCTTTAATAGTAGTGAATTAAGACATTTTTCTTCAGGAATCCAAGAAATACTTCTTAGTCCCACCCCATTCACCCTTCCTCTTGTATCCTCTATTGTCGCTCAGCTCCGTGCGGACATCCGCATTGACCCATCTTTTCTTCCTTCCCACCTCACAAGACAAGCCTGTATTGGGCGTCCATACACCAGTGCTGCTACTGCCAGACACGTGCCTGTCTGCATGAACTTCTAGGGAGTGGATGCCGCACCTTGTTCCCATGTCTGCATTTTCAACTCAGTGTTTCACACACAGAAAGATCCTGTTGTGTTTGTTGAACACATGATTCTGCTCAGGCTTAGGATCCTTCTGCATTTAAAACGTAACAGACTTTGAACCCTTTCATCTCATTCCTTTAGGACTGGAGGAGGAGATACCTCTTGGTCAACATTACCTACTAGTGACATTGCAGCTCTTCGGACATAGTTTTTGCAACTATAATGTTCATTCATTTATTCATTCACTCACTCATTCAGTGTATTAAGCTAAAATCTAGTAAGTTGTACCTTCTGTAGTCTGGACATTATTCTAAGGGAAGCTGAGCCATATCACTGAATAAAACACACACATCCCTTTTATGTTGGTCTTGCCTTCTCACTTAACTGAGAAGAAACGGGGAAGAATTTGTCCCTGTCAGCTGGCTGTGCTATGCAGCCGAGTGAGGTGAGGAGCAGAGTTACCATGGCGAGGTGATGGTTGGTAGCAGTCTTCTGCAGCCCTTACTGGAATGGTCCAGCAGACTTGATGAAGGTGTGGAGCCACATACGAGAATGCAGACTTTGTTCTCAGCATACTAGATCGATTTGTTCTGGTTAAGAAGTAGGGGTTCTTGAATGGGGCAGGTTGAGAGATGAGTTTGGAAGGCTGATGTAACATGAAGCTTTTTGAGTTTGAAGTTTCTGTTAGAAGTTTAGATGTTAAAAGGCAGTTGGCACATGAATCTAAATCTTAGAAGAAACACCTTTAAAGATTATGTAAATTTGAGAGACTTGGATGTTTAGATTTTATTTAAAGTGACTATAAAATCACCAAGCAATTTGCATAAGTAAATAAGAACAAAAGGGCTGGCATCTGAATTCAAATGTTCTAACCTGACAGGTTAGAGGAGGGATTGTCAGAAGGTGACTCTAGTGGTAGAAAAGAGCCAGGAACTCCCTTGCCCTCCACAGAGCTACATGTTTGAGGGCACAGGAGCATGGCAGCATGGGCTTAAAAGACTTTGCCTTGTCCTACCAGAAACTAAGAGAGGAAACCACAGAAAGAGGGTTTATAGAAATATTTTGTGTCTCAATGACATGATCCCCAGGCATTCCAATGAGGTGATTAATTAAGGAACAAGAAGAGGTAAGAGGACGAAGACCTGTGGAACTGAAGGATTACCTGTACACACCCTGAAACCAACAGGCCTCGGGATTGGGAAACTGCTTGGGAGACAAGTGCAGTGCCTTAGCTGTGCATATGTGTTGGGGGACAGAGGGCTAGTGAAGAGACTCTTCCTGCTTTTGCTCCCAGCTTAGGGAGAGGAATACTTAGAGCCATGGTTCTCAACTATGGGTTGCAACCCCCTAGGTCATAGATCAGGTATTTATATCACAATGCATAGCAGTAGCAAAATTACAGTTAAAAAGTAATTACAGCAATGAAATAATCTTATGAATGAGAGTCACCACAACATGAAGAATTGTATTAAAAGGTCGCAGCATAAGGAAGGTTGAGAGCCAGTGTTTTGACAGGTTTTAAGAATGAGTGAGCTCAATCCTAGTCAACTGAAGAAAGGAATGGAGCATAATGGAACGGAGCTTTTGTGAGCTGGACCATCCACTTTACTGACACTTCTCCAGGCAGGAATTATGCTGAGCTTTGGGACGTTGTGTGATCACGTCCTTGGGGGAAGGAGTGTAGAGGTCTAGGGAGGTGACCAGGAAAAGCCTACTCCTCAGCTCTTAGCAGGGGAGGCCGTAACCCAGTCTTTTCTAGTGGAGTGTATACTGTTCAGCTTCATGTTGGGGGGGGTTGTTTGTTTGTTTCTATTAATATTTTAAGTTGTGCCCCTAAATGGAGTTTACTTAGTGTTTGTTTCTCCTCTGCCATGTCTTGGCTTTTAGTTTATCTTGGGAAACAGGCCACATCTTTGGCCAATAGACATTTGAGGTATATGAAATGAAATGTGGTGAAAGCAGTCTAGATGAAGCTGACAGGCAGGAGAATGGGGCGCAGCTGCTCCAGCTCCACAGCTTGATGACAGTCTTGCAATAAATAATCAGTAACTGGGGGAAATGATAGCAAATGTCAATTGAAAGTTTTCACTTGTCAAAACTAAGATTGTCTTATCGCCAAACCAAGGCTAGGCCAAATTATGCTGCCTTTTATCCTCCTGTTCATTGGAAAATATTTGGGACCCCACTGCATGCTGAATTTGTGAGTGCTCTTCACAGATAAATTTCCAGCCCAAGTGGCTGTTCATTACCAGTGACGTCATTTCATCCTTGAGGCAGTTGTTACACTCTTGTGTTTATTAGTCTCGAGGCCTGTCTGTCATCTTAGCTCTGAGATAACCTGGACTGGGAGCTGTCTGTGCAACTGGTAAAATTCTCAAGAACCATGAAGTTTTTAATTGTCTAAGAAACCACTGTAATGTTACTTCTGACTTTGGAAAAGAAAATCAAGGTTCCTTTAATTTAGTTTCTTGAAAGCATTATTAGTCAGTTTATTTGCAACAAAATAAGAAGGTATTTTGACTTATTTGGAGTCCGATTCTGTGGCTGAGCCTGGCAGAACAGTGTGGGGTGAGGGCAGCATCAAGCCAGCTCAACTGAACTGTCACTTGGGCCCTACACATGGAGTGACTGCACCAGAGACCCTGCAGACAGAAGCAGACACAGCAGGTGTCTTAACTAATGTTCAGCATTGCCTCTAAACCTTTGGCTGAGTCTGAGTTTCTGTCATTAAGAGGAGAGACATTGTACTTTAAAGCTCTTCCTTATTCTACAGCACAGTATGTTGTAGAGAGAAGCCTTGTTGCTTTTGTTTCTTAATGTTGGGTTTATTACCTTCTGTATGTGGAAGTCTATCACTTTTTTTCCAGCTAGTTCTTCTCACTGTAAGGGTTCATTGTGCCTAGAGGAGAGTCAGACCTACAGAAGAGGAAGAGAGACCAAAAACCAGAGCAAAATAATCCTGTGGGCAGTTACTGTGTCCACATGGCATGGTCCCTATGTTAGAATTTCTGTTGCTGTGAAGAGACATCCTGACCATGGCAGCTCTTGTAAAGGAAACCTTTTAATTGGACTGGCTTATAGTTCAGAGGGAAACATCGTGGCCTGCAGGCAGACATAGTGCTGGAGAAGGAGCTGAGAGTTCCACATTTTGATCCATAGCCAACAGGGAGTGAACTGTGATGCTGGTCATAGCTTGAGCATAGGAGACTTCAAAGCCCACCCCCAGAGTGACACAATTCCTCCAACAAAGCCACACCTACTCCAACAAGGCCACACCTAATAGTGACACTTTCTTTGGGGACCATTTCCTTTCAAACCACCACAGTCCCTACGAACTATGACTTCTGTGCTGAGTGTGAGGAGTAGTCATATGAGTTCCAGGGAAGTGTGATCAGCTAAGGAACGCACAGCCTGTGTCCTGTGCATGGTAGCCGAGCCTTAGGTGGAGGTGCAGTGCCCCTCAGCTTCTGTGAGCCTCATTGTTATAAAACAGTAAAAGCAGATTTTTAGATCAGGTGGGATTGTGCCCAAGAGAAACTGCCAGTTTAGGCAGGTAAGGCATCTGGCCAGGTTGTCATAGGTCCACTCTCGACTCCCCTTCCTTCTCAGTTTTGTGGGAATCCCTGCCTCCATTCTGACAGGCATTTTTAAAGTTCTGTATCTACCTAAGCCTCCAGCACAGCATGTTTTAGAGGATAGAGGATTCACTTTGGAACAAACGTGTTCAGCTGTGTTTAGCTGATTTGTAAGAATGTGGTTAGCCCAGGTGTACAGGGTATATATCCTGTATTGTACACATAGAGAAGACTTATCCTGAGGGTCATTCTGGCCCATGATGCTATTAGAACTTGGACATTCTATTTAAAGACTCTTGAAAACACTTGGATTTCTCATCCTTTTCCCTTCGTTTATGCTTTGCTTACTCTTTTCCTTCACCTCCATCTTCCTTGCCCTTCAGAACATTGTGCAGCATTGCACTCTCTGTCTGGGGCAGTGTGTGTGTGTGTGTGTGTGCGCGTGCGTGCGTGCGTGCGTGCGTGCGTGCGTGCGTGCGTGTACGTGTACACCATTGTCCATGCCTGCTGTGGAAGCCTCTGATACAGGCCAGGCTGAAAACTGATGACGATAGACTAGGATGGAGACAGCCTGACTCTGAATGAGAGAATTTCTGAGAAGGTAACATTTAGGCTGAAGTCTGAGTAGAAAGTAGCTTGAAGGAGAGACTGAAAGCATCTCCAGCAGAAGGGGCATTCACATGAAACCTTGTTCCAGTAGAACAGCACTTCCTTGCTGAGGGCTGAGGGGAGCCAGCTGACTTCAGGGTGCCTTTGGATTGTTTGGTCTTAGGTATATTTTACACAAGAAAGGAAACATGGGGTGAGGGTTAAGGAGTGGGGTATAGCCTGCAGTTGGGGTCTGAGCTGTGCTGTTGCCAGTGAGATATTAGGCTGGTTCCCTAGCCGTCTTCCCTTGTAACATGGTGTGACAACTCTTCTGCCTTGGTCCCAAAGCACATGGATCTCAGCAGCCAGCAAAAGACACCATGTTGCTCGAGGTGTGAAACGCACATTGGCTTCCGTTGTGCTTGAAGTTTTTGGTTTTTTTTTAATTTTTATTTTTTATTTTTATTTTTCTCTGCTCCCCTCCCTGCCACACCCCTCCCTCCCTCAACCCTCCCCCAAGGTCCCCATGCTCCCAATTTACTCAGGAGATCTTGTCTTTTTATACTTTCTACTTCCCACGTAGATTATATCTATGTAAGTCTCTCTTAGTGTCCATATTGTTGTCTCAATTCTCTGGGATTGTGGTTTGTAAGATGGTTTTCTTTGCCTTATGTTTAAAAACCACCTATGAGTGAGTACATGTGATAATTGTCTTTCTGTGTCTGGGTTACTTCACTCAA
>PVIU01001192.1:55633-231216 GCA_004026605.1 Ondatra zibethicus | reverse complement strand
TGAAGAAGACACCAGAAAATGGAAAGACCTCCCATGCTCTTGGGTAGGCAGAATTAATATAGTAAAAATGGCAATCCTACCGAAAGCAATCTACAGATTCAACGCAATGCCCATCAAAATCCCAACAAAATTCTTCAAAGACCTCAAAAGAACAATACTCAACTTCATTTGGAAAAGCAAAAAACCCAGGATAGCCAAAACAATCCTGGGCAACAAAAGAACATCTGGAGGCATCACAATCCCTGACTTCAAACTATACTACAAAGCTACAGTACTGAAAACAGCCTGGTACTGGCATAACTGGTCCAGGAGGACCAGTGGAACCGAATAGAAGACCCGGATATCAATCCACACATCTTCGAACACCTGATATTTGATAAAGAAGCAAAAAATATCAAATGGAAAAAAGAAAGCATATTCAACAAGTGGTATCAACATGTAGACAAATGAAAGCAGACCCCAATCTATCACCATGTACAAAACTCAAGTCCAAATGGATCAAAGACCTCAACATAAAGCCAGCCACACTGAACCTTGTAGAAGAGAAAGTGGGAAGTACGCTTGAACGCGTTGGCACAGGGAACCACCTCCTAAATAGAACCCCAGCAGCACAGACACTGAGAGAAACAATTAATAAATGGGACCTCCTGAAACTGAAAAGCTTCTGTAAAGCAAAAGACAAAACGACAGCCTACAGAATGGGAAAAGATCTTCACTAACCCCACATCAGACAGAGGTCTGATCTCCAAAATATACAAAGAACTCAAGAAATTGGACAACAAAAGAACACATAATCCAATAAAAAAAAATGGAACACAGACCTAAACAGAGAACTCTCAACAGAGGAATCTAAAATGGCTGAAAGACACTTAAGGAAATGTTCAACATCCTTAGTCATCAGAGAAATGCAAATCAAAACAACTCTGAGATTCCATCTTACACCTGTAAGAATGGCCAAGATCAAAAACACTGATGACGACTTATGCTGGAGAGGCTGTGGAGAAAAGGGAACACTTCTGCATTGCTGGTGGGAATGCAAGCTGGTACAACCCCTATGGATGTCAGTGTGGCGATTTCTCAGAAAATTAGGAAACAACCTTCCTCAAGACCCAGTAATACCACTTTTGGGTATATACCCAAAGGATGCTCAATTGTGCCACAAGGACATGTGCTCAACTATGTTCATAGCAGCTTTATTTGTCATAGCCAGAAACTGGAAACAACCTAAATGCCCCTCGATCGAAGAATGGATAAAAAAAAATGTGGTACATTTACACAATGGACTACTACATAGCAGAAAAAAATAACGACATCTTGAATTTTGCAGGAAAATGGATGGAACTAGAAAACATTATTTTGAGTGAAGTAACCCAGACACAGAAAGACAATTATCACACGTACTCACTCATAGGTGGTTTTTAAACATAAGGCAAAGAAAACCATCTTACAAACCACAATCCCAGAGAATTGAGACAACAATACAGACACTAAGAGAGACTTACATAGATATAATCTATGTGGGAAGTAGAAAGTATAAAAAGACAAGATCTCCTGAATAAATTGGGAGCATGGGGACCTTGGGGGAGGGTTGAGGGAGGGAGGGGTGTGGCAGGGAGGGGAGCAGAGAAAAATAAAAAAAAAATTAAAAAAAAAAACAAACAAAACATTTTCTTTTCTTTTTGGACAGGGTCTCATTACGTAGTTCTAACTGGCCTGGAACTCACTTATGCAGACCAGTCGGCCTCATACTCACTGAGACTATCCTGGCTCTCTTCAGATGTTTTATGCCCATTGGCTTATTATCTACTTGTGGGCCTTATCTACAAAATGTATTGCTATATGGAGCTGGGGTAGTGGCTCAAGGAGTAAAGTGCTTGATGTGCAAAACAGAGGATCTGTGTTAGGATCCCCAGAATCCACTGAAATGCCAGGCATGGTGATGTACCTGTAACCACAATGCTGGAGCAGTGATGTAATGAGAGGTTCCTGGAAGCTTGATGACCAGATAGCCTAGCCAAAATGGCAAACTCAAGTTTGTGGAGAACAATAGGGAAAACAGCTGATGTCAACCGCTACCTCCACACATGAATACACACACACACAATTTTTTAAAAACTTGAAATAAAATATCTGCTGTGGTGTTTGTTCCACCAATGATTTTCTACTTCTCTGGTTCCCTCTACATTTAGCTAGTAACTAGAACTATGCATGACTTTGGACAACATATTAACTGGTATCCTAAAGGCTTTTATGAAACAAACCATACAATAAGAGTTGTGTTCAGGGAACAGAGGCAGGTAGATCTCTGTGTCTGAGGCCAGCCTGGTCCACTGAGAGGTCCAGGTCAGCCAAGGCTATATAGTGAGACCCCGTCTAGAGAGAGAAAGGAAAGGAGGGAGAGAGGGAGGGACAAAGAGGGAAACAACATTTCTAGTATGGAAAGCCCTTTGGCTGTTGTTTCGAGTCTTACACAGAAGCCAAAAGATTCTTGAGTATCCAGGTAGTGGGGGCACACACCTTTACTCAGGAGGCAGAGGCAGGTGGATCTCTGTGAGTTCGAGGCCAGCCTGGTCCACATAGTAAGTTCCAGGACAGCCAGGGCTACACAGAGAAACCGTGTCTTGAAACAAACCATAGAGAAAGAGAGAGTATGAGAGATATCTCGATACTTGTGTTGACAAAGTGATAAGAAGGGAAAAGATCTTGGTGACTCTGACATTCCAGGCACTTCTGGTCATGGTGAACACTCCCATGATCAATAGGCTGCCTTTGTCTCGCCTCCTCAGCATTCTTTATGAGCGCCTCTTTCTCTATCAATCTCATATATGCGATATTTCTTGGGGTTCTATTTTTCTCATTATAGACTTATACAGTTTGAGGAAATGCAATTAAATTGCTTCTGAACTACCAAGTAATATATAATACACCCTTCTCAATTAAAAATGTCTCTAAAAAGATTAGAGCCATCTTCAGGAGGAAGAGGCAGGAGGATATCTCTGAGTTCGAGACCAGCCAGGTATACATAGTGAGTTCTAGGACAGCCAGGGCTACAAGGAGAAATCCTGTCTTGATTTAAAAAAAAAAAAAAAAAAAAGACCTTTCAAGGTTGTATTAAATTCAACATATTCTAATCAGAATCCACTCTTTCTCTCAACAACAACAACAAAACAGATTTTCTCCTTGTAGCATATGTTGGTGACCATTCTAGCCTACTCACAATCTTCACATGAAGTCACTATGAAATACTAAGTCTTCACCCGAATTCATGGTTCAGCGTACCAGCTCTTTCAGCAAGCCTTTGCTCTCAAAAATTTCTAGTCCTAGTTCACAAAGCCCTAGAATTGTCTTTCTAAAACACTAGAGTGATGGCAATACTCCTCTGCATAGAATCTCTAAATGCCTCATGGTGGTCAACAGAACAAAGCCCAAACTGCTAGAGTGGCTGTGATCTAGCACTCACCTAAACACCAAGCCTCACTGCCTGCCATTCCTCCATGTTCACTTTAAACCTGAAATTCAAGATGGCCCCACTGTCTCAAACAGGCAAATGTTTGTACAAATAATACTCTTTCTGCTTTTACCTGGTCTAATCAGTCTCTCATGGTTCAGTGTGGACGTGGCATTTGCAGTCTTCCTGTGCAGGCTGCACAACTTAATGCTGGGCCAAGATTAAATACTGCAGCACCCACTAACAGCAAGGTATTACCCTCTGCAAGGTCTGCCTGCTTTTCCAGACTTGATCTACCAACTACAGTCCCTCTTATTTTTAACCTTTAGTCTTGTTTTGCTGAAGCTTGTCTCTTGAATGGATGTTGCCAGAATAAGATTTTAATGTCTCTGAATATTTGGGCAGGTAGGGATTTCAACCACTACCAAGTTACATAATTGCAGTGACACATACCTCTAATTAACAGTTTAATGAAATTAACTTCATAAATTAAGATAATATAAACAAGTTTCATTAAAATAAAATCCTGATCAGTGGAAATGGCTTGTCAAAGAAGCATAACCATCAGAGTTTGGCTACTCACCACCCATGCAAACGCTGAGCAGGTATAGCTGATTACTGCCTATAATTCTGTGTTAAAAAGGAAGCAATCCCCCACCCCCACCCCAGCAAACTGCCTAGACTAGCTTTGGGTTCAAGTGAGAAAGCCTAGCTCAATATAAATGATAGAGAGCAGCTGAGGAATACACCCAGCATCAACCTCGGGCCTCCCATACACATGTGCATACATACATACACCCCCACACATGTGCATATACACATACATCCCCCCCAATACTGTTTTCTTTCAAACTGATAAATAAAAATCCTGACCAACGTCTTTCGATCTGAGCAGTAATCCTATGCTCTCAGTTACCATAACAGAAGAGTACCTGCTTCCCAATACCAACCTTGACTTTTCTTTTTCCTCTAAGGACTGAAAACAGGGCCTCATGCATTCTCAGCAGGTACACTGCTGGTGAGCGCCACTTCCAGATCCAGGTTTTTAAATCTATGCTTTGCTTATAGTCACAGCCAATCACTGTAGTATTATCATCATTTTTATACAAGGCATTTTCTGACTGACTACTATCTACAAGGCACTGCAGTTGGTAGTGAGGTTGAACTATCTGAAAGGATAAAGTAACACTATTCTTGACCACAAAGGATACATACAGTTCTTGGCTCTAACAATTTAAAAATTCACAGTAACAAAAATGTAGAATATTTTCTTATTTCCTCCCTCTCCTTTTTTACTTTTTTAGGAAGCAGAGTCTCTGTGTAGCCAAAGTAGGCCTCAAACTTTTGATCCTCCTGCGTTAGCCTCCTCAGTGCTAAGATTACAGATTATACCATCACAGCTGGCCTCTCAATTCCTTGGAAGAACATAATTTATTTCTAAGAGAAACACCATTATATAAACATAAGAGAATGTTTACTGTGTACTAACTAATATCTACACATTAGTTCATTTAATACCCATAACAAATCTATCAAGAAGGGATTATCTCCTTTAATTAATAAATGAAAACAGTGAGGAATAGAGAATAAAGAACCAAAATAGTATGACCAGACAGAGTCAAGACTTGAACCCACATCTTCCAACTGCTCCTTCTGGAGAGACCTCAGTAAGCTAGTCTTATATACAGTCCTAGAGCGTAACCTGAACTAACAATAAAGAATATAGTTGCCATCCCTAACATACTGTTAGTAACATTCTTAAAATCCCCATGGGGAAAAAAGAGACAGACCAGTACAGAAAAAGGAAGGAAACAAGCACTAGGGTGGTCGACTGACCCAGCAGTCTTAGAAGAATGACAGCAACAGTAACAGCAACAATGGCGGTCAATACTCTACACTACAATGCTTACCAGGAACCTAGCACTACTCTGAGAGCTCCACATACTTCTTCATTTAATCTCACCACCACAAACTGGTTCTGAGTGATTATCATGCCCATTTTACAAATGAAGAAACCAGCATAAAGAGTTTAAGGTCTCCCAAAGTATGCACTAGTCACTGTCTGAACTGGAACCCAAACTCAGGCAGTGTGGCTCGAGCCACCATCTAATCTCACAGTAAAAATGCCCAGAGAAGCACAAGAGCTGCACATTTCAACATAGGAGAAAACTGGAAAGATTCTAACAATTTTGGCTGAAATGTAAGGAAAGTAGTAGCTCCTGTGCACTTCTGCAAAGCTGAATCAGCATTTCCTGGTGAGTCTTGTTAAATCCCGAACAAAGTAAAGTGACTATGAAATCTGCTTTTGTGAAGTTCGTTTTCTCCCCCTAGTAGTTCAGGCTGGCTTCCAACTTACAATATTCCTGACTGCACCACCTGAGTGCTGACGTTACAGGCATGCATCGTCTGAAGACATTCAAAAGTAAGACAGATCCATATCTTGTCTAAAGGAAATCTAATAAAAGAAAGGCTCTCTAGTGATGTAAGATTAGCTATCTATCTAAAAGCATACATATAAAGATGGTTTTTGGCATGCACATGAACTATCAGCAGATTCTTTGACACTGAGGTTTTGTCAGATGATATTACCCCACTCTAGCCTCAGGACATAAATCTAAAAATATAGAAATGTCAGTTCCTACTCTCTTGCTCTGTCTTTTGTCTGTATCTTTCTAAAAAATGTATTTTCTATTATTGTTTATTTATGTATACATGTGTACGTCTATAAGGTCAGAGGGGCATCTGATCCCCTGGAGCTGCCTGATAAGGCTGCTGGGAATCAAACTTGTCTTGTGTAAGAACAGTGTATGCTCTTAACCACTGAACCATCTCTCCAGCCCTGTATGTACCTTCCTTAGACACATTATTAGCACACAGTGGAGTGTCTTCATACATCAAAAATACTTCTATCTTCCCATAAAAATAATATTCCTCATCTCATGTAAGTATACTGTTAATATTTTTGAAGTCTTTCACTTTGTCTTTTTTTAAAAAAGATTTATTTATTTATACAGTATCCTGCCTGTAGGCCAGAAGAGGGCACCAGATCTCATTATAGGTGGTTGTGAGCCACCATGTGGTTGCTGGGAATTGAACTCAGGACCTCTGTGCTCTTAACAGCTGAGCCATCTCTCCAGCCCCCTCACTTTGTCTTTTTAAAACTAAAATAATCATCTTTCCTTTATTTTCTAATTATTTCTTTCAGGGAAACACTAACTGTATTTTGTACATCCATTGACAACAATAGAACATTCAATAAACTGTATTTCCCTTTTAGAGTAAAAAAAAATGGTCATAAAAACATTTACACATCATTTTGTTATTTTTATCATCCATAAAAACAGAATTGTGAGCAGTGGGTGTGTGGAAGAAAATGCCAGAATATTAACACTCAAGAGGCTCAGGCAGGAGACATTTATTTATTCATTTATTTATTTATTCACTATGTATACAATATTCCGTCTGTGGGTATACCAGAAGAAGGCACCAGACCTCATTACAGATGGTTGTGAGCCACCATGTGGTTGCTGGGAATTGAACCCAGGACCTTTGGAAGAGCAGGCAATGCTCTTAACCTCTGAGCCATCTCTCCGGCCCTCAGGCAGGAGACTTTTAGTTCAAGGTTAACCTGTCTCAAAAAACAAAATCAAGGCTAAAATGGTCAGGAGAAAGAAAGACAGGACAATCAAAATGAAAGAGAAGCAACAAAGCACATGCTGTTCATTTGCTTCCCACAAACTTACCGAAGTTTCCTTCCTTTGCTGGCTTTTCTATCTACTTTCTTTCGGATCTTGCTTCGTAGTTTCTGGATTGCAAGCCACTGCCTGGGAAATTCACAAGCCATATTATGCAACATCACTCAAAGAAACAGTTATGAATATTGAAAAATTGTAATTTTTCTCACTAACAACCCTGCAGACAAAAAAAAAAAAATCACCAACCTACATCAAATTCCTCAAGATAGTTTTGGGCCAAAGTGACTAATCAATTGGGGAGAATTTGTGCAATGGTAAAAAACAAATGGCAGGTGGGAAATTCTACAGCAAATCTGGTTAAAAATGCTCCTCAGTATTTGGAGTGGCTGTGTTAAGCACTCAATCTGTCAGTCTGCAGAAAAGCCCATAGAGTACAAGCCACTTGAGTTTCCGCTAATGTTTTGGCTTGTACACAGTTTCTAGACGCTGCAAGTGCTGGTTTGTCTGAAAGCATCAATTCATTTTTATTTACATTCTCATCACCCTCCTCTCTCTTTTGGTTTCCTGAGACAAAGTCTCTCTATGTAGCCCTGGCTTTCCTCGAATCTGCCTCTGTCTCCCAAGTGTTGAGGTTAAAGACACAGACCATCATGTTAGCTCAATTCTCTAACTTTTATCTTCCCTTTCTAATACTCAGTACTTTTTTATTTTCCTTTCTAATTAAAAATTTACACTTATTTACCTAGATGTGTGTGCACTCACTTGTTCATGCCCACACATACTACGGCATATGTACACAGGTCAGAGGACAACTCATGGGAGTCTCTTTCCACTTTGTGAATTTTGGGAACCAAATCTGGGTCATCTGCTTAATTATTCACTAATCTTATACTTGTTTAATTTGTATTTTCTATATATAATATTTATATTCTATGTATAATATTTAAGTATGTGTTAATAAAAGGTAAAGACTCTTTTTCCCCCTCCCTCAATATAATCTCTTTTATTTTTACTTTTTAAAAAAATATTTATTTATTTATTATGTATACAGTAGTCTGTCTACATGTGTGCCTGCAGGCCAGAAGAGGGCACCAGACCTCATTACAGATGGTTGTGAGCCACCATGTGGTTGCTGGGAATTGAACTCAGGACCTTTGGAAGAGCAGGCTATGCTCTTAACTGCTGAGCCATCTCTCTAGCCCCTTATTTTTACTTTTTAAGACAGGGAGACTTGGTAGAATTTTTGGGATTGCTTATGTAAACTATCAGATCATCAGCAAACAGTGAGAGTTTGACACTGAACCTTATAGAAGAGAAAGTGGGAAGTACACTTGAACGCATTGGCACAGGGAACCACTTCCTAAATAGAACTCCAGCAGCACAGACACTGAGAGAAACAATTAATAAATGGGACCTCCTGAAACTGAAAAGCTTCTGTAAAGCAAAAGACAAAACGACAGCCTACAGAATGGGAAAAGATCTTCACTAACCCCACACCAGACAGAGGTCTGATCTCCAAAATATACAAAGAACTCAAGAAATTGGACAACAAAAGAACACATAATCCAATAAAAAAATGGAGCACAGACCTAAACAGAGAACTCTCAACAGAGGAATCTAAAATGGCTGAAAGACATTTAAGGAAATGTTCAACATCCTTAGTCATCAGAGAAATGCAAATCAAAACAACTCTGAGATTCCATCTTACTCCTGTAAGAATGGCCAAGATCAAAAACACTGATGACAGCTTATGCTGGAGAGGTTGTGGGGAAAAGGGAACACTTCTGCATTGCTGGTGGGAATGCAAGCTGGTACAACCCCTATGGATGTCAGTGTGGCGATTTCTCAGAAAATTAGGAAACAACCTTCCTCAAGACTCAGTAATACCACTTCTGGGTATATATCCAAAGGATGCTCAATTGTGCCACAAGGACATGTGCTCAACTATGTTCATAGCAGCATTGTTTGTCATAGCCAGAACCTGGAAACAACCTAAATGCCCCACAACCAAAGAATGGATAAGGAAAACGTGGTACATTTACACAATGGAGTACTACACAGCAGAAAAAAATAACGACATCTTGAATTTTGCAGGAAAATGGATGGAGCTAGAAAAACATTATTTTGAGTGAGGTAACCCACTCAAAGACACAGAAAGACAATTATCACATGTATTCACTCATAGGTGGTTTTTAAACATAAAGCAAAGAAAACCAGCCTACAAACCACAATCCCAGAGAACTTAGACAACAATGCAGACACTAAGAGAGACTTACAAAGATCTAATCTACATGGGAAATAGAAAAAGGCAAGATCTCCTAAGTAAATTGGGAGCATGGGGACCTTGGAGGAGGGTTAAAGGAGGGAGGAGAGAGGCAGGGAGGGGAGCAGAAAAAAATGTAGAGCTCAGTAAAAATGAATTAAAAAAATGCTTTAAAAAAAGGCAGACTAAGCTGACCTCAAACTCATAAAAATCCACCTGCCTCTGTATCCTGGGTACTGGGATTTAAAAAAGTGTGTGCCACCACCTGGACTGATTGTAATTTTATTACCATTATTACCTTTTAAAAAAAAAATACAAGAAACCTTATATAATAAGTAATATTATTCAATATTCATCAGTCTCAAGCTCCCTAGATTGACTCTTTTTTCACAGCTGGTTTATGTGGATCAGGGTCCACATAGGATTTATGTATCTGGGAACTTATTTTTCAAATAAGGGATTTGAAAACAAGCTAGAAAGATCTCCACAAATTGCACCTGTGAACAAATGCAAATGGGAAATTACAGTAGCAGCTAGTCATTTTACCTGACTTACACAAGGAAAACTCAACATGGGGGGCGGGATCTAGGGAAATCCAATTACTGTAATCTTAATATAATCTTAATTACCATAATCTGTTTTATTGTAAAGTCAGATAAATGTACAATATAATCACCACTTAAATGCAATTTGCTCTATCACATTAACTATATGGTGAACACCCCTACAACATTCCAAAGATACAGGAAATATCAACAATATCCTATCCCAAGATTCAAATATGAAAATTCAAATACAAAATTCAAATTACTCCATGAACACTAATTTTTCATTGCCTATTCAAAATGCTGCTTTATCCAAAAATCTCTTTTTGATATCTGCTGTTTTTGTTTCTTTTCATGCTCATGGTTATTTAAATGCACACCACTTACTAGGTAGCACTCTAAATGCCCTTTGTATTTTCAAAGCACAGGATGATGCATGGGAACAAGAGCCTTAGTAAAGATTGCTATGGATATAAACACAACCCACACTAAGGGTGAAGAGCATAAGAAAGACCGGTAATTATAGGACCAGTCACTGCCTTGGAGGCTGAATTGAGAGTACCCAATGGGAGAAACTACTACATAGGCAGCATGAATGAACAGAAAACTATATATCTAAGTTACCTTCCCATGGCCACCTGATCATTTGGATCCAAGGAGCTGGTCTTCCGCTCTATGAGTTCTCGAAGGAGCTAAGGAAAAAGGATAGCAACTGAGTTATTATCATCTCCTAGCAGCAATTGGCTTAAAAGAACACAGAAGGGATTCTGAAAGGCATAATGACCACTCTTAAGCTACAGTCAATAAGGGAGAATTTCCATTAGCCCTTTTATATTTATATAGTTTTCAAAGGTAGCTATCACAATAGCTGAGAACAGACATCCATTTGGATGACTACTACAGTTTGTTTCAAATGAATCAATGAGTGAGCAACATTCCTCTTACTGCTTTTACAACCAGTTTTACTTGTCTCATCAACAATGGATAATTTTTAAAAGATCCGGTAGGAAGGGCTGTGGACAGAAAGGGAAATGCATCAGCTTCCAACCAGTGGGACAATGGTGTAAAGTTAACTTCAGAACTACAACCCCAGGATTCAGAAAGTCTTTCCTGAGTGGAAGGAAGTCTTGACTGTCAATAATGAAGAGTGTGGACTTCACTCTCTTGCTTTATACAACTGTACTCTGCTGTACCAGTGATACCAACTGACCTAACCAGACACGACACAAACACATACACATAGTCACCAAAGTCTGGAGGAACTAAGAAGTCATTTGTGTTCACTCCGTATGTAGTAGAGTAGGTCTCCATCCTGCTGGGTTAACTCTGTGGGGGTTCTAACATTATTCACCCATTCTCCTCTTAATCCTGGTACTCCACTGCATCCAATAACAATCTCAATCTATACCTTCCACACTCTTAGGAACCTACATAGGACCTTAGAGTCCTCAGTGTAAAGGTGTCAAAACATTTAAAGACAAGAATTTTAAGCTGCAATAATAAATTTGGTGTCATCTCTGCTATAAGTGCTACAAGGAAAGAAATGAAAACAGAAATTAGGTTTCCAGACATATCAGAGAAATCTAAAATAAACTAGTTCATGCTAAACATCCATCAATAATACAGGTTTGTCTTTAAACTTTGTTTCTTCACAAAAACAAGCAATTATTTTGTAGGTAAGTCATAGTTAGTAATACAGGTATTTCGCCAAATTAAATAGCTGAAGCCTGTGCTAGGATGGAGAAGAAATAAATTCCTATGAAAGTAGTTTACTTTCTTTCTAATTTTCATTTGTGAATGTAAGTAGGCATTGAAGAAGTAAAATCTATAAAAATACCCACCTCCATAAGACGCAGCTTTACTGCACAAAGGAAAGGATATCTCAATCGCAATTAAAAATCCTCCTGTGAAGTTTTCTCATTTGCTTATTTTGGGCATTATTACCACAGCAATTACGTTTAAAAATGCAGGGACCAGAGGCCACCGGTTTATTATCACTAGAAAACAGCAAGCTATTTCTCTACCCTTTTTATCTGATTGATTCCCAACATCTTTCTGGCAGCCAATCTATCAGTTTATCTCTCCTACTTCATCACAGTCACTTCTGGCAGCTAAATACAAGATCCAAATCCAGTGCTACACAGACACACGACATGGTAAACCTGTGTAATGTGGTTGCTGAGTAAACAGCTGCCCTAGGGCTCAGCGCAAATGGGTTCTGCTTCCTAGTCAATGTTCTGTGAGAAGCAAGGCTGGTGAATAGGTGAGGGGAGAGGTTAATAATAATAATAATAATAATTTTTTTAATGAACAGAAAATAATGAAATGACTGCATTTTAATGCCCTACCTTGTTCCAGCCACACGAGAGATTACAACCACTATTCCTGGTCTTCTTAATCACCCCTAATACCTTGCGCCTGGACAGTCCTGGCCACTGGGGAGCAAGTGCTCAGTGAAGGCTGCTCCAGCACAACAGAACTGCTTCATCTAGAGGAGAGCACCATACTCCTGACAAAGGCTAGAAACCAGAGTCGCACAACTGCAGAGGATCAGCAGCAGCAGCCATTCAAGCACCAAGTTGGTGTTGTGTTTGTTCACAAGTACTCTGTGTTTTACACATATCCTGGTATGCATCCTTAAGAACTTCATACAACTCTTCTTAGTCACTCCCAATGGAGAAGATGCAACTGATCCATCTGCCTGTCTAGCTGATTGGGTTCAAAATTTCAGAAGAAATAAAATGTTATCAGCATATTACCCATGGATAGTTATTAAGTAAGGTAATGAGGCACTAGTTTCTTTCCAAACATTCTAAGAGTAAAAAGTCATATCTTGTTTGGATATGCATGTTCCTGATGACAAGCCATGTGGGATGTATTCCTGTATTTACTCATGTATCTCCATGGAAAATGTCTATTCAGATTCTTTATCCATTTTAACGTTGATGGGGACTGGAGAGATGGTTTGGTGGTCAAGAGCACTGGCTCCTCTTCAGGAGGACCCAGGTCTAGTCCCCAGGACCCACCATAGCTCACAGCCATCTGTAACTCCAGTCTCAGAGGGATCTGATGCCTTCTTTTGGCCTCCAAGGATACTATATACACACAGTGTACAGACATAACTGCAGGCAAAACACGCACACAAAATCTTAACATAAAATAAATGAAGCTGGGTTGTGTTGTTATCAAGGTGTAGGAGTTCTTAAACTCTGTGTACCATGTCCTTATAAGGGAAAGATCTTTCTATTTCCTTGATGGTATCATTTACCTAAGTAAGTTGTTGATTTTGATATAATCTATTTTTCCTCTGCTATTCGTATTTTTAATGTTGTATATAGGAAATCATCATGTAGCTCAAAGTCATGAAGATTTACTCCTATAAGTTAATCTAAGAGTTTTCCAGTTTATAAGATCTATTCTGAGTTAACTCTGTGTGTGGTATATGATGAAAGGCAGAGAGAGGTCCACCCTTACTCTTTCATTAGTGGATGTTCAATTGTTCCTCTTGTTGAAAAGACTTTTCTTTTCCCCAATGAACTTTCTTAGCACACTGTCAAAAGGCCAAGCCATTTTTTTTTTAAAGAATTTGGGTTCAGAGCTGGAGAGATGGCTCAGTGGTTAAGAGCATTAACTGTTCTTCCAGAGGACCTGAGTTCAATTCCCAGCAACCACATGGTGGCTGGCAACCATCTGCAATGAGATCTGGCACCCTCCTCTGGCCTGCAGGCATACATGGGGGCAGAGCACTGTATACATAATAAATAAAATAAAATAAAAAAATTTGGGTTCAAAGCCAC
The DNA here is from genome assembly GCA_004026605.1 of Ondatra zibethicus. NCBI lineage: Eukaryota > Metazoa > Chordata > Mammalia > Rodentia > Cricetidae > Ondatra > Ondatra zibethicus. Next base: position 217,468 of record PVIU01001192.1, on the reverse strand, counting down.
ATACTCCCAGGCTTTCTACATTTGTGATCTGAGTTACTCCCACTTCTCAGGCTTCCAAAGTCCATAGACACAGACCCTGAAGAAGGAAAAGGCTAAAAATCTCAGCTGTTCTACTGGAGGGGAAGGATTCCTAACACCTTTCTCCCTAGTACACAGACGTAGCCCAATTTCTGTGTGTTCAGACCCTCACCCAATGAGGTACAAAAGCAGAATCAAGGCCTGTAATTCCAGCACTGAGGTGAAAACTGGAGAATAAAGAGATCTGGGTACCCTCCCTTACAGTAAATTCAAGACACCCCTGAGCTGCACAGACTCTGTCTCAAAAAAAAAAAAAATCATTTACTCTTCCTTCCTTCTGTTCACTTTCCCAAAAGAGTTTTTCCTTGCTCTGGCTCCTACTTTACTACCCGATTTTTACTTTTAGCTCCCTAGTCTTTCAAATTAACCCTAAAATCATGTGTGATAATAGTGTGTGCCTTTAATTTCGGCACTTGGAAGATAAAAGCAGGTGGATCTCTCTGAGTTCAGGTTTACATAGGTAGTTACAGGACAGCTAAGGCAACAAAGTGAGGCCCTGTCTCAAAATACATACATACATACATACATACATACATCTAATTAACTGTAACAAGAAGTCACTTGTGATAATTTTTTTCAGCAATATTTCTATTGCTTATTTGGGAATTTCACAAAATGCACCTCAATCACATTTGCTTTCCATTCCTGCCAGGTCCACATCTTGAGGCTCATAAAAAATACATTTGCATATACTATAATTTTAAATATTTGGGAAGGAATTTCTGTATGCACCTATAGTGTAAGTTCAACATAAAATGATTCATTTCCCACAGGGTTTATGTTTCTCTAACTTCTTTCCACAGGGTTCACTTACTCCTCAATTAACTCTACCGCCTAAAATTTCTTCTTCTACTAATCTGCTCAAATGAAAGTTAGCTCCTTCCTCCTAGGGCCTTTAGAACCATTAGTGATCTCTCCTTCTTCTGTATTTTTTAATAGACCCTCACAGTAAGCATTCCTGTTGTTTACAACATCTGTTATACTTAGCTATCGGCTTCTTGAGGGCAGGGAACATAGTTATTTTTACATATATCCCTGCAAGAATGCCACTCATACATTATCATTCAATGCATTTTCCTGAGTCAAGTAGTAAGAAGTCACCTTAGAAACAGTACAAAAACTATTCAGCTTTTATAGAAAAACTACATTAGGAGAAAATAAAGAATAGAACAGAAGGAAATCAGAATGAGTGGATAAATTCCAAGAAACATCTTAATTCTGAAGTTAAGAATGATTTACCTTTGGTTACTAGGGCAGAGAATGTATAGTCAAAAGCAGGGGGTAAGTCTGCCTAAGTCTCTCCCTGCCCGGGTCTTTAAGGACTCAGTTATCTTTTTTACTTTGACTCAGTTGTGTTGTACCTGGACTAGAATTTGGAAGGATGACAAGTTTAGACGCCAAATGAAGTGGTACTGTTTTCAAAGGCCCTAATATTTCACCATGCTTGGCCACTTAGCTTAAAATTTATTAGTCAGAACAGAAAATCTTCCTATCAGAACCCATAAATTTCTTTGGTCATAATATAGAGTTTTAAGTCTAATATTTTACTAGAAGTGTAAGAAAATCACTACCAGCATCAGGCTCTGATGTATGAACACAGCAATTTGAATGCTAGGGAACTTCTTGACAATTGGCTTTTCCTTTCTTCTTACTACATTAAAAACAATTTAATGGCATCAATCTACTAATTTCAAATCTTTGCTAGAAGTAACAAAGAGTGAAGGTGCTATTGGTTAAGTTTTACAACAGTCCCCATTGCAAACATTCTGGCCTCTTGGTCCCCATATTTATATATATATATTTAAGTATTTTTTAATCTGTTATAAAGGTGGGGGTGTCCTTTGGGCTATAACTCAATTGCTGACTATTTCTGGACACTTTAGAAATATTTCTTTTAATAGTATCATATAATCTATCATTTGTGTTGAAAGAATAGAGCAGTCACACCAAGCTGGAGGATTCACAGATAAGAAACTAGATGGAGAGCTAATTTGTGTTCTGTAATTATGTTTCGTTAAGGACTAAAAGCCTAGCAGAAACAAACTCTCTTTTCACAGCCCCTCTTCTAGCTTTCAGATGCCAATAATTCTTCAGCTCCACTAGAATCAATACTCTATTGACTCTGCCATCTTTTCAGTATCCCTCATCCGCTTCTCCAGTGCTCAACCTTCCTTATCAGGTAAATAATGATCCCATGGTTCCTCAGGACAACATCTCCTGGTATACATACATCCTCTACTCTCCTATAGGCTGTGCCTTTGTTATACAGATCCACAACCCCTAACTAGGGATAGAATCTTGGAGTTCAAAAGTTTTAGAATTTTAGGAAGGAAACAAGACAAAGTGCATATAGTAGCACCCCAAAGTCAAACACACGTGTGTTGCTGGGTCTGAGTTACCTCACTCAATCTAATTCCTAATTCCACTTACTTGAAATTTTCATGATTTCATTTTTCTTTACAGCTGAATAGTATTCCACAATGTACATGTACCACATTTTCATTATCCATTCATCAGTTGAAGGGTATTTACGTTGTTTCTGTTTCCTAGGCTATTGTGAAGAGTGCAGCAATGAACACGGATAGGATGCCACAGAGTGTGGTATAGCTGGGTCATATGGTAGATTCCCCCCCCCCCAACGCACAAATATTACAGCCATACATAGGGTTCCGCTGTGTAACAGTCCTGGCTATCCTGAAATTCATTTTGTAGATCAGGCTGGTCTCAAACTCACAGAGATCTGCCTGCTTCTGCATCCTGAGTGCACCACCACCACCCAGTAAGGTAGATTTAATTTTTTGAAGGTTCTCCACACTGATTTCTAGAGTGACTGTACCAATTTGCAATCACCAACAGTTAATGAAAGAGTGGGATAAGTAAGATTATGGATTCAGAACCATTTCGACAAGGTCCTGCACCATAGCAAGCTTACCACATAAACACAGTTACCATTGGGAACTTTTTCATTCCCGAATTTCAGAGAAGGGATCCTGTGTCTGTATTTCCGAGGCTAAACATCAACTACATTAAATTCCAGTGTCTGAACTCAACCAGTGCCACATGGCTACCGGAGAAACAGGCCTTTGTGCCAGCGCTCATTTACCAACTCGCTGACCCCTAACTCTAGGGTCTTCTGAGACTAAGTGTTTTCCTAGTACCTCCCAATCTTGGAGATAAGACAGAACACTCAGATGAGAACTTAAATGTATGCTGATTGTTTTCTTGTGAAAAGATGTTAAATACTATTTATGCAACTACCAAAATAACTGTTTTGTTAACTTATGTTACTGACAGAATGTATTATATTACTTTAATATTTTGTATTAAATTGGCCTTGGATAAATACCACTTGGTCATTGTATATAATCTTTCTAATATACTGATGGATTGAATTTTTGGACTTTTGGTTTTACAGAACAAAGGATCAATTCCAGGGTCTTGCACACAGTAGGCAAGCTCTATCACTGCACCACACATTCATTCCTAAGCTTACTGACTTTTTTATATCATTATGTGTAAGAAATACTGGTCTGTTTTCTTCCTTTGTAATATTCTACCTGCTAATGGTATTAAAATGACACTGGACTTCTTCTAATGACTCTTTAATGTCACTTGCATCAATGTTGGCTATTTTAATTTATCTACTCTGTGTAGGTATGCACATATATGTGGGAGGGAAGATAACATGCATGCCACAATACACTTGTGCAGGACAGAGGAAAACATGCAGGAACTGGTTCTCTTCTTCTACCATGTGGGTGCCAGGAACTGATTCCAGGTTTTAAGACTTGGCACAAGCACCTTTACTTGTGGAGACATCTTACTGGCTCTAAATTTGTGCACATGTGCACTCATACACACACATACCATAACACACATGTTAGGTCAGAGGACAATGTGAAGTCAGTTCTCTCCTTCCACCTTTATGTGGTATTCTCATTTTGTTCTGCTGCTGTGATTAACACTGATTGAAATCAAGTCAGGAAACAAAGGGTTTGTGAGGAATGTACTTCCAGTTAACAAACTGAGGAAGTCAAGACAGGAACTGGATGCAGTAACCATGGGGGAACACTGCTTGCTGGCTCACTGTCTAGCTCATGCTTATCTCTCTTTTTAATACAGTTTAGGACCACCTGCCTAGAGATAGTATAACCCAAACTGGGCTGAGCCTTACTGTATCAATTAGTGATCAAGACAAGCTGGAGCTATTCAAGGCCAGCCAGAGCTACATAGCAAAAGCTTGTTTCAAAAATCAAAACAAAGACATAGAGAGACTGCTTAGTGGTCAGGAGCACTACTATTCTTACAGAGGAGTGGAGTTTCCATGTCGTATGGCTCACAACTGCCTGTAATTCCAGCTCCAGGGATCTAATGTCCTCTTATGGCTTCTGTGGGCAATGGCACTCAAGTGTATAGATAGACCCCCACACAAATACACACACAAGAATAAAAATAATAAAATCTAGCTGGGTGGGGATGGTGCATGCCTTTCAATGTCAGCACTCAGGAAGCAGGAGCAGGAGGAGCTCTGTGAGTTCAAGGTTAGCCTGGTCTACAAAGAAAGTTCCAGGACAGCTAAGACTGTTACACAGTGAAACCCTATCCACTGAAAAACCAATAAATAAATAAATAAAAAGTCTTTTAACACACACACACACGCAACTAAATAAATGTGAACAAAGGTCTACAGGAAGAGGAGACAGGGTAGAGGAATGGACTTCTTATAACCAAAAGTTCTGATTGCTTCTCTAAACTTACCACTCTTTTTTCCCATCTCAACAAATAGCACTTCATCCTTGTAATTGCAAAGCCCAGAAATTTTAGTCACCTTTGATTAATCTTTTCATATTCCACATAAAATTAATCAATCCATCAGCAAATCCTCAGCTCAGTCTTCCACTTATCTCCACAATCCAAACTCTTTCCCTCCAAAGTCATCCTAGTCTTAAGACACTGTCTATCTTTTGCATGTACTACCACGAGCTTTCTACATATTCTCTATTTGCTCCCTTGTCCCTTATATTTTTGTACGTATTTTCAGCATGACCACCAGAGTAACCCTATAAAATATCAATCTTTCATGCTACCCACCTCAGGCTCCTCTCATGGTTTCTTGCTCACTCTCATCTGAAGTCTATCTACAAGTGGCCTAGAAGAGCCTGTAGGACCTAGCTCCATTTTTTCCTGTCTACTGTACCCTTGATGTTCCTAGGTTGTAGTAGCCTCCACCTAAGAGCCTTTTGCACTTGTCACTCTTTCCCTGCAACACTTTCCATTCAGACGTTGGTGACTTTTCTCAGGCTCTACTCAGACACCACCTTATCCCCTGGAATGCACAAGAAAACCAGCAACCATCACTTTCTGCCTTACTGCACTTGCATTTCCCTGCTTCACCCTATTACAAGAACAGGAACTTTGTTTTCTTTCAGCCTCCAACAGAGCCCTGAGACAAAGTTCAGAGGAAAAAATGTTCCATATTTGCAGAACCCAACATAGTAGACTCTAGCACAGGCCACTAATCAACCCTTGAAATGTGGCTGCTGTGACTGAGGAGCTGAATTGTTTTATTTTGTTCTATTTTAATAATCAAAACAAACTTGCTTAGCATCAGGTGGCATATGTCTGAAATCCCAGCACTGAGAAGGTTCAGGCAAGAAGATCATGAGTTCAAAAACAGTCAGGGTTACACAGCAAATTGCTGTCGAACAATCTTTTGGTACACTATGAACATGTATTACCCCACTGGTTTAATAAAGAAGCTAACTGACCAATAGCTGAACAGGATAGTTAGGCAGGAGAGCCAGACTAAAAGAATGCTAGGAGGAAGAAGGGTGGACTCTGGAGTCACCAGCCAGACACAGAGGATGCAGATGAATGTGCCATGCTAATAAAGGTACCTTAATGTGGCAGAGTGTAAATAAGGACGATGGATTAATTTAACAGGTAAGAGCTAGTTAGTAATAAACCTGAGCTACAGGCCAAGCACTTGTAATTAATATTAAGCCTCTGAGTGATTATTTCAGATCAGCTGTGGGACAGGAAAACTCCACCTACAGTAAATTCTAGGGAAGCCTAGGCAACATAGCAGAGACTTCACAGTAACAAAATCCTTAAGTTTCATTAGATATGGCTACTACATTGAAGAGCCTAGAAGAGCTAAAACAGGAATTTCTTAATAAACACACAGTAAATATTCAAATCTTGCTTTCTTACTGACTGAATGAATAAATGAATGGGAAAAAGAAATTTGAAGGCATTGTGTTTTATTTTTAAAGACGGGATTGCTATGTAGTTCAAACTAGCCTCAAACTCACAATCTTCCCACTGTAGGCTTTAGAGTGTTGAAATTACAAGCATGTGTCACTATTCACAATGTATAGGGTTTTCTTCTCCTTTTTTTTTAATCACAGAAAACTCCAAACAGCCAAAAGGTAGATAACAGCATAATAGACTCTCTCATGACCATCATCAATCTGAAGATTCTTCTTAAAATCTGGTTTCCAACAATGACTGCATTCTTGAAAATAAAGAATTAATTAATTATTAATTAAATATAGAGTCTTGCTATTTAGCCCTGACTACCTTGAAAGTTTGCTATGTCTAGACCAGACTGGTCTTAAGCTCATAAATCTGCCTGACTCTACCTCCTTAATAGTGAGATTAAAGGCATACCTGGTATTCAGGTCAAAAAAATATATATATATTTTTTGAGACAGGGTCTTACTGTGTATCCCAGGCTGCCCTCCAACTTCTAGAGATTCACCTGCTTCTAGTATCATGTGTTGGGATTAAATGTATGCACCACCTCACCTAACTCAAGTCATATTTTGAAAGAGGAGCTACGGGCTGGCGAGATGGCTCAGTGGTTAAGAGTGCTGCCTGCTCTTCCAGAGGTCCTGAGTTCAATTCCCAGCAACCACATGGTAGCTCCCAGCCATCTGTAGTGAGATCTGGATATGGTGCCCTCTTCTGGCCTACTGGCACCAGAACACTGTATACATAATAAATAAATAATAATAATAAAAAAAGAAAATGGGAAAAGTCATTTTAAAAAAAAAAGAAAGAAAGAAAGAAAGAAAGGAAGAAAGAAAGAAAGAAAGAGGACTACACAAAATTAGAGAGAACCTCCCTCTTTTTAGAAAATCCTTGGGAGGGAATTTCAGCAGATTAGCCTCTATTAATCCATCATCTGGCACAATAAATGTTAATAGAACGGCCATAGCTGCATTAAAATGATACATGTGAACCATCACAGTGTTCTCAAATAGATTTTCAAATCTGTCCAATCAAAAGGTGGCATACTGTACTACAAAGAAAACTAAGTTGGGTCGGGTGGTGGTGCTACATGCCTTTAATCCCAGCACTCAGGAGGCAGAAGCAGGTGGATCTCTGTGAGTTCGAGGCCAGCCTGGTCTACAGAGTGAGTTCCAGGAACAGAGAAAGCCTGTCTTGAAAAATCAAGCTGGAATTAAGAACACTTGCGTTTCAATGTTCTGATTCTATGTGAGGACTGATCTCCCCAGTCACTCATTGGGGCTAATTATGTTCAAATTTAGATCTACAATGCACACACATTTTGGAAGATTTATTAACCTACCCTCTTCTTTGTTAGCGCATTCTCCCTTTAAGTTACTTTGAAGACTACATTAAACAGAACTTAGTACCAAGTCAATATGCCTATCTAAGTGAGGAGGTAATTTCTTATTTCTTGAGAAGTACTAAATTCTTCACCTGTACCTACAAAAATACTGCTAGGATCCTATATTTAATTTATATGCAGCCAGTATATATTGACCTTATAACTATAAGCAAAGCAATTCTGTCCAAACATTTGCCTAGTATACTTTCATGGTACCATTTATATTTAAGAAAGTTTCTTCAACAGTTCGAAGTTAATTCTCCTTCTTTCCTGCCTAGTCCAAAAAATTTTATTGCTTAAACTTTGTTCTATAGCTTTGCCTTTAATGAAAGAAGCAGTGGTATGTAAGTCATACATCTAATACTTTTTAAAACAAAGAACCAAAAGAAATAAAGGTGCTAGGTATGGTGATGTACTCCTTTAATCCCAGCACTTGGGTGGCTGATGTAGAAGGATCTCTGTGAGCTCAAGGCCAGCTTGGTCTCCATAGAGAATTCCAGGCATTCCAAGGCAATGTAATGAAGCCCTGACAAAGATCCAGTCATATACTTTCCCTTCATGCTGCAGTTTGGTGAAACTTCTGGACCTGGCATTTAAAATCTGGCTTTGCTGGGGGTGGTGCCACAGGCCTGTAATCACTGTACTTGGAAGGTAAAGGCAGTAGGATTGAGTGTTCAAGGCCAACCTGGGCTACATGAGACTCTGACTCAAGAAAACAAAACTGAAGTCAGTAAAAAGTACTTTTTGTTCTTTTGTTCTACAGCAGCCTCCACGATAATGCAAGCTAGTGACCAAAGGCTAGTGCTGATGCCATACTTGGCTCTCAATAATGACAATAATAATGACAGCATTATTAATGCTAAGTGTCTAAAGAGACGGTATACAAGCTATCATGTATTGCAAATAAAATTCTTTTTTTAAAAAATATGTATTTATTTACTATGTATACAACATTCTGTCTGTGTGTATGACTGAAGGCCAAAAGAGGGCACCAGACCTCATTACAGATGGTTGTGAACCACCATGTGGTTGCTGGGAATTGAACTCAGGACCTTTGGAAGAGCAGGCAATGCTCTTAACCACTGAGCCATCTCTCCAGCCCCTGCAAATAAAATTCTTACACACAGGACATAAAAATAATCCTGTGATCATTAGAATTTAATTGGACATTGCTAATTAGTGTTTTTAAAAAACATTATTACTATGTCCCCCAAACACAAAATGGTTAGTTCTTTGTTTTACCTTCAGCCATGTCAATTTTCAGATTTGCATGTTCTCTGTGTGCAATAAATTTCATTAGCCTTTTAAGAGACACTATCCAGATCCCAAATACAAACATTTAAAAATAAAATTAAAAACAAAAGACTGCTCTTGTAAAATTCTCCACTAACGTATTGGCAAGAGCAAGAAGAGATTCATATCAGACTTCCTAACATGTTAATAATCATTAGTTGGGCCACTGGGAAGTTGCATGCCAACAGTAAGAGGACTGCACTGCCATTAACTTCAACGATGGCCTGAGATGCCACTTATTTTCATTTCCATTTAAATGCATACAATTAAAGCAACCACAGGAACTGTCCATATTAATCACTCACTAAGTTAATTAAAGAAAAACCATCTCGTCAGACAACCTATCACTTCTCTACTTCTCAACCCGATCAACTTTTAATACTTCATCAAATCAGTAATTACTTGTTTATGGAATTATCAAATATCTTGGATACAGAGGTCTAGCATGTAGCAAGGTCATTTTCTAGACATGTCCTAATGATAAATAAAAGGAAAAATCTAACCCACCAAAATGATCACCAAAAAAAGCAAAGCCTGTTATGCCTTTCTCTAGATATTCCTGGCAAGATTCAAATTAACAAGACAAACCAGATCAACATACAAAATCCTAATGAACCCTTAAAAATCCAGATATTGATCTGGCAACATCTAAGTTCAATTAGGGCTTTCTGAACAAAATAACTCACGAGGTGACAAGAAACTAGTCTGAGGTCTAGGATATGAAAAGTCCAGTCACTTTATATAGCTATTGTTGAGGGCAATCACACTACAATACCAAATCTTATAAGGATCAAATAAAGATGCCTGTCAACCACCCATCTACACCAGGCAGCTGGGACATAAACAGTGCTCAGAGAATACTTGTGTCCAAATCATTAAGAATTCAGGCTTACCCAGAATAGCTGGGCAGTGGTGGCGCACACCTTTAATCTCAGTATTCGAGAGGCAGAGCCAGGTGGATCTCTGTGAGTTCGCAGCCAGCCTGGTCTACAAGAGCTAGTACCAGGACAGGCTCCAAAAGCTACAGAGAAACCCTGTCTCGAAAACCAAAACAAACAAATAAACAAACAAAAATCTCCCCTCCCCCCAAAAAATTCGAGTTCACCAAGAAAAAACTACCCAGGATTTAAAAAAGCAAGCAAAAGAAAAACCTTAAGTGATGGTGATGTAGGTAGCACATTAAAAAGTCATAAAGTAGCAGACAGAATCATGAAAATGAAAAAGAGGCACTGAAAACATTTCTGAATGACCATCTTTCATGCTCACATGAAGTTGTCTTTAAGGATGCGCTCTGACAAGAGACAGACCAAATGCAAACCAGTTCCATTCCCAAGGAAATATGCACTGCTTTCCTGCAGAAAGGACTCAGCCTTTCATAAAGCCTTCATGCCAGCTACACCACACCTTCAGTATCCAGCTTCCACACAAACCAGTATCAAAACTACAAAACTAATTTATTCATTAGAATTGTTAAGTAACAGGAGTTCAATAAATCATTTGCCTTCTAAAGAAAAAAAAATTACTTTCTAACAACATAATATTTCTTCCAGGCCTAAAAAAAACAAAGTGTATTTATTTACAAACTGAAAAATGTAAAGCTGTAATTTTTTTATGGCTCAAGAATGAAATATTTAAGAAATAAAAGTACATCTAAAGAACAAAATTTGGTCTAGGCAGCCTGGAGATTGAGGCTAATATTGCCATTTGCTTTTTTTTTTTTTTTTAAAGGAGGTTACTTAGCTTTTAAAAACTCTTCTTCTAAGTCTTTCAGCTCTAAAACTTCTAAGACCAGGAGCTGGCAAGATGGCTGAGTGGTGAAAGTGCTTGCTATCAAGTCCAACAATCTGAACTCACACATGCAAAGCTGTACTCAGTCACCTATGTGTGTGCACACTCACACATACAAATAGATAAATGAATAAATATAATAAAAGAATCTTTCAAATGGTACAATTAGGCCAGCAAGATGGCTCAGGAAGTAAAGGTGTGTGCCACCAAGCCAAGTCTAATGATCTGAATTTGACCCCTGGGATCCATAGGGCGGGAGGAAAGAACTGACTCCAGTGAGTTGTCCTCTGGCCTCCACAAATGGACCATGCATATACTCGCATAATACCCATATACAGACACAAAATAAATAAACAACTGCAATAAACTGTAAACCACCGGTGAGGCTGAGGTAGGAGGACTGAGAGGTCCAGGCCGTCCAGACACAGTGAGGCTGTCTCAAAAGTAGAAAATTCGAGTCAGTGATATGGCTCAGTGTTAGGTAAGGACACTTGTCAAATCTGACTACCTGAGTTCTATCCCTAAGATGCACAGGGTGGAGAGAACTGACTCCTGCAAGCTGTAGTGCACAAGCACACACACATACAAATATAATAAATTAGTATTGCAGTGGTTTCCCCACAGGCTTAGACATTTAAGTACTTGATTTGGTGAGGTTTAGGAGATGTCGTATTGTTAGAGGAAGTACATCACTACCGTAGGTCTTTGAAAGTATACAGCCTTGCTGTGTTTACAGTTTGCTCTGCTCCATGCTCGATATTAAGGATGTGAGAGCTCTTAGCTCCGTGTTCCACCTGCTTGCCTGCTGACATGCCTTCCTTACATAAAGGCCATCCCCTCTGGAACCATAAACCCAAATAAACACTTTCTTCCATAAGCTGCTTTCAGTCAGTGTTCTTTCATGGCAATACAGAAAAATAATTAACACAAATATAACAATTTAAAAAAGTAATTTTAAAAAGGAAAATAAATAAAATTAAGCTGGCATGATGACGCTTCCCTTCTTCAATCCTAGAACTCAGGAGGCCGAGGAAAAAGGATCTCTGTGAGTTCCAGACCAGCTTGGCCTACATAGTGAGCTCAAGAGACCCTGCCTCAGTCAGACAGACAGAAAGAAATAAATAAAAACTTTATAATGCCACTTAGATCCCCAATTTTTTATGTATAAATAGTCATGAGTGTGTATAAGTATGTGCATGTGCATGCTTATACCTGTACCATTATTATTAAATAAAGTAGGCATGCTTTTAAAGATCAAGGGCCATTAAGAAACAAAGAGTGGAAGTGAAAGTGGATGGGGGGGGCTGACCCTAGACATCATTCTCAGTAGTTAGGGCATTCACACAGCCTCATAATACCTGAATTAACCAAGTAAGCCTTTAAAACCTTACAATGGAACATTAAAATTCAATGTGGCTATAATCTCTTCCTTACAAAACATGGCCCCAAAGAGTTTCACCTCAAGTATGTTAAAAAAAAAAGGGGGGGTATGTGTGTGAGAAATGTATTATATTCACCATCTACCTCAACCACATGACCATATTTTTAAAAGACAAAAGAGAAAAAAAGAAAAGAAAGAAACTCACAGGCCTATTGTAACACATTGTACCCCTTCTGAATGTGACACTCAGGCTCAGTACCCTGACAAATAAGGAAAGCACTTTATGAAGCCAATTTAATTGGGAGGTGACAGAAAACATACAGCCATTTTCTTTAGCCTTATCATTGAATTGGCTTCAGTTCCAATCTCTGGCAAATCCCACTCAACAGAAGAAATTAACCAGGTCAGCAGAACAGGTGCTACGCTGTGTCTGTCAAGGACCTGGCATCACCACAATTACTTGCACACAATGAAGCAGTAATCTTTACAGATCATCTCTTCCACGCAGCATACTGGGGGGTGGGGGAGAGGAAAACTGAAGGGAGGAGACTGGGGGAGTAAAGGGGCAGTGATAGGAGAGGAATAAGAAGAAACAAGAAAAGGCAAGAAAAGAAAATGAATGTGCAGCTGCCTTGCAGCTCAGCAGATGTCAGGATGTGATGTACGAGGCTAGGATAAGCTACCACAGAGTGGTAAGGGATTAAAGCTTGCACAGTTCTAAGCACCATATTTACAATCTGTGGGGTTTCAAGACTTGCACCCGTGCCTCGCTGTGCCGCCAGATGTTGGCAACTGGTCCAGTTCCTACTGAGTGTGCAAGGATGGCAGCAGTTGGTACAGAAGCAAAGCAATCTGGAATGCTTCCGGAGACGCTGTACATTAACAAGTGTCACCCATCATTCACCTTTACAGAAGGCTGAAACAACTCCAATTTGCTGCCACTTCCCTCTTGGGAAACAGCCAAGATAAAGTTGTGCCTGGCAGCCCCATTTGTTTCACTCAGGTGTTTCAGCTGCCTTACTGACCTCTATTAGTTTAAGTTTTAATTTAGATTAACCTCAGCACCCCAATTAACCAGAAAGGGGAAAAGCTAAGATGTGACTAGTCATAACTCTGAAATCAGAATTTATTGAAGTTAAAATTATTAATTAGGATGAAGGACCAATCAAGTAATGCTATTCCTTAAACAGATCTTCAGAATTTAAATAAATAGATATATAGATAAATAAATAAAAATAAGGGAAAACAAAGAAATAAGGGGGAAATATTCTGCAAGACTCCACTGATCTTGCCAGTGGAACTGGTTTCTTCCCAGCAATTTCAGTTTACCTTCTTTAGACTATTTAACTCCCAATCCACTTTTATTCCAGCAATGTACACTTCAATTAATGAAGACTAGAACATTTTTTGATTCTCTCCCCTGATATCACACAATTAGTTAGCATTAATATCCTATATCAAGCACATCTTTAGCCTCTCCAGAATGTTTCCTGTCCTTCTGACAAATGTGTTTAAGAACAGGAGAAAAGGAAAAGAATCAAGACCCCCGACTAGGGCAGTTGAGGCCAACACGCCTCAATATACTTTTTACACTCACTTATGGCAATAATTTTAATCAAATATTAAAAATGATGAGGCTGAGCTGGGCGGTGGTGGCGCACGCCTTTAATCCTAGCACTCAGGAGGCAGAGGCAGGCGGATCTCTGTGAGTTCGAGGTCAGCCTGGTCTACAGAGCAAGTTCCAGGACAACCAAGGCTGTTACAAAGAGAAACTCTGTCTTGGGGGAAGAGAGGGTCAATGGGGCTAGAGAGAGGGCTCAGGAAGGCAAGAGTACTTGCTGCTTTTATAGCAAACTGGGGTTTGATTCCTAACACCCACATCAGACAGTTCAAAACCACCTGTAACTCTAGCTCCATGGGGTTGGGGTCCAACACCCTTTTCTGGACACAGGTACTACATGTACACTGTGAATGCACACAAATATACAAATAACATTTTAAATAAATAAGAACATTAAAATAAGTCTCTCTTTACATGGCAAGTGAGAGGCATTCCCAATACAGATCACCTGTTCTTGTTTTACTTGTAATTTTCCTAAGAGGTTTCTTACTTCATATTCATATGTGAAGTAAATCTATCATGACTAAAGCTTCAACAAGTTGTTGCAAATTCTCTGGCAAAAACTAACTAAACAGTTAATAGAGTAAAGTCTTATCTTGATAAGCAATGGCTCAACAAAAACCAGACATCACTGGTGAGGAGCATCCTCAACTTTCCACTGGGCAAGGAAGCACATTTCATTAATAATATAGCTTATCAAGAGATTCAGGAATATACAAAGTTACTGTAGTCCTTCAGAGTATCTCAAACATTTAGTTCATCTAAATAAGCACCAGTATTACTAAAAAAGAGTATCAGGAAAGCAAATAATGTCAGAAAAATTGGGGAAACTCTCCTGGAGAGACAAGCACTATGTTCAGAGACTAGGTGGCATACTCCTGTATCTCACTCGGCACATGGGAGGTAGAAGCAGATGAACTGCAAGTTCAAGGCTAACACAGCGAGAAGCTGTCTCAAAAAAGCCAAAACAAACAATTACAACAAGAAGAAAATAAAAACTTGAGAACTGGACCATATGTCAATTTTTACTGATTATCTCTTTTAAAATATTAGATAGACAAATGGAAAAATTAACAGTAGATTATATTTTAATATACACTAAGCTTATTTAAATACACACAAAAATTACAATAAAGGGGCTGTTTGAAGTGGCTCAATGATTAACAGTATTTACTGCTCTTGGAAAGGACCCGGGGATAAATTCCCAGCACCCACATGAACCGTCTATGTGGGTTCCAAGGGATCTGATACTCTTTCTTCTGGCCTCCTTGGGCACAAAGCACATTCATGGTAAACAGACATACAAACAGGAAAATAATTTTTTTTAACACAACAAAAGACTGAATTAGGTCATAGAACCAGAAATGTAACTCAAGAAGCCTAGGATCCCAGTTCTTGCCTAGCTAGCATGTACAAACCTGAGTTTGTCTAGCATGCACAAGGCTCTGGGTTTGATGGCTGGTACCTAGAGTGGGAGAAGAAAGGTCTGACTCAACAGCCAGTGTGGCAATACACACATGTAATCCCAGCACTCAGGAGACTGAAGCAGTGCTACCAGTTTGAGGCTGCCTTGGCCTGGTACACAGTGAGACCCTGTCTCAAAAAAATAAATAAATAAATAAACAAAAAGCACCCAGCAGAAGTCAAAGAATAAATAACTGCCTCAAGGAAACTTAAACTGTTTTACAGATAACTTAGACCAGAGCAGTGTTCACAAAATAGCTGCAGCTATTTTCATCTCAAAAGAAAAACGCAAAACCAAAGAAAACAATCCAGAATGACACCATTTAAGACAATCCCAAATATAGGAGTTCTAACTCCTTGTTTATTCAAAATGAATCACCTTTCATTCAGAGAATGCTACCATTTAAAATGCAAAAACTTGGCTCATTTTTAACAAAAGAATTTGCAAAATTCATACCTGGTGGTAAAAGTCATCATCATCAAATATTTCTTCATCCAAGTCCTTCAGGTGAACATTGGCAGGAACTTGAGGAAGGATCTCCTACATCAGCAGGGAGTAAAAGGGTGTGAATATCAGGAAGTCTGTCACATCAACCACACTACTCAAAGTACTATTGTCTAAAGGGAAAAAAGCACATTTTCCTTAAGATATAAGCACTCTATCTACCTATCTACCTACCTACCTACCTACCTACCTACCTACCAGCCATGGCTTTTCAAGACAGTTTCTCAGTGTAGCACTGTCTATGCTGGAACTCCTTCTGTTGATCAGGCTGATCTTGAATGCAGAAAATGCTGTAATTAAAAGGTATGGGCCACCAAGCCCAGCTAAAAACTCTTAAATAAATAAATGTGGTTTTATATTTTAAAAAAAAAAATCAAGAAAAACCTGAGCATTATAGGAAAACCAGGTCTCAAAAAAAGGGTGGAAAAGGAGGGGAAAAGATTAACAGGCAGTTGACAGAATAAAGAAGCATAAAAGTAATCATAGTAATGTTTAAGCTCATTCTAACAAAATCCACACAAATTCAAATAAGAAAATACTATTTTTTACCTTTCAGACTGGCAACATCTAGGACTTGGAAAACAGATAGAGGGATTGGAATTAATAGGACTCTTTTGGGAGGCAATTTGGTAACATCTATCACGATTTATTGTATTTTCTTTAACATTTTTACTTCTAAAACTTCATCCTTATGCTGGGCAGTAGTGATGCATGCCTTTAATCCCAGCACTTGGGAGGCAGAAGCAGGTCTCTGTTCGAGACCACCCCTGGTCTACAAAGCAAGTTCCAGGACAGGCTCCAAAGTGATATAGAGAAACCCTGTCTCAAACAAACAAACAAAAACAAAACAACAACAAAATCATCTAAACATTCACGCAAATAAACAAATATTTAGAAACGTTTCCTATGTTTGCTTCTAAAACTGGAGACAACAGAAACATCAAGTTTGACTAAGTTGTAGCTTACAGTCATACAACAAAATTCTTTTTTTTTCCAAGACAGAGTTTCTCTGTGTACTCCTGCTGTCCTCAGACAACTTCTATAGACCAGACTAAAGGTGTAAGACACTACCTCCCAGCACAGCATACAATGGAATTCTTTACAGAAAGAAAAATATAAGGTACATTTTCATGCTATGATAAAGTATCTAGAATATATTTTAAAATTATAATGTTTAAATATAGTGACATTTCAGATTATTTTTTTAAATGCGCATATACCATTTGACTTAATTTTTAAAAAGGACCCCTGAGGTGCTATAGGCAGTTAATGGCTGTTGAGGGGACGAGAGCAATATTTTTCAGTGCTAAGCTGCCCTTACTCAAGTAAATAATCCTTCACCCAATGGGGTAGGCATGCCTAATTAAAAGGAGTGGGGCACAAACACACAGAAAATGAAAGTAGGAGGAGATTGTCTGGAAGAAGGAAGAGTTTAGTGGAGGGGGGATGGGGTAAGAGAGGATAATCGGGGAGAATATGCTTAAAGTACACACCATCTGTGGGGGGTGTGTGTGTGTGTAATGAAACTATGGGGAAAAAAACCAACAACTTTTTTGATAATTTTTAAGGATCCAGTACCTCTGACCTGCACTCATATCAACATACCCACATAAACACACATACATATTCTAAAAATGAAATAAATGTTTAAAAAGAAAAGGAATCACATTTATATATGTTACATATGTCATATACATAAAGTTTATAGAAACAATATGATTGGAATTTTCAGAAAAGGAAAAAATTTACATTTCATATGAAATTAAAAAGTATTGAGTATATTTTTTTCAGTAACTAAAAAATAAAAATGTGTAACATGGAAGGGGAAAAAAATTTTAGAGAGTCTTACCCACACACAAAAGACTACAAGGAGAGGGAGAATTAGCCTCTCTGGGGATGAGATCCCTTACTGGTTACCCAATATAAATGAAGAGGACATCCCTGAAATCATACAACCATACATACACAAACAACAAAAAAGACTCAGCAGGTATTTTATATCTTTGTGTATACATATACATATGTATGAGTGTGTGTGTATGTATAAATGTATGTATGTAAATATATATGTAAAAATAACCACAAAAAAAGGAGGCTGCCAATTTGAGAGTAGGAGAGATATGGAAGGGGTTGGCAGGAGGAAAAGGAAGGGGGAAAGTAATGTAATTTTACTATTTTTTTTATCTTATTTTTACCTGCATGCAAGTCTGTGTAACATTGTCAGATCACCTGAAACTGGAGTTACAAGCAGTTATGAGCTGCCATGTGGATGCTGGGAATTGAACTGGGTCCTCTAGAAGAGCAGCCAGTGCTCTTAACTGCTGAGCCAGCTCTCCAGCCTCCTAACAGTTTTTAAAAAGAGATCTATAAACATATAAACATAAAAAACATAAACTATAAAATTAAAATGTGGTGGCCTTAAGAGATAGCTCAGTGGTTGAGAGCACTTGCTATTCTTACAGAGGACCCAGGTTCAGTTCCCAGCACCTATATGATGGCTAACAGCTATACATTAACTCCAGTTCCAAAGGATCCAATATCTTCTTCTTGCCTCCACAGACACTGGATGCTCACAGTGTGTGCATAGCCATACATGGAGGTAAAACACTCAAAACAAACCAGGGGTTGTGTTACATGCCTTTAATCCCAGCACTTAGGAAGTAGAAGCAGGCAGATTTCTTTGGGCTCAAGGCCAGCCCAGTCTACAGAGTGAGTTCCAAGGGGTCAAAACTATGTAGAGAGATTCTGTCTCAAAATATCCCCCTCAGCTGAGTGATGGTGGCATACACCTTTAATCCCAGCACTAGGGAGGTGGAGGCAAGAGGATCTCTGTAAATTTGAGGCCAGCCTGATCTACAGAGTTGTCACCACAGAGTGAGTTCCAGGACAGCCAGAGCTGGTACACAGAGAAACCCTGTCTCAAAAAAATAAACAAAACATAACAAAAAATTCCCTTAAATAAATAATGTTTCCTTTTGAACAAAGGAATTTTAATATTCCACTTTCAGATTCTGCTCTAGGGTACCAAAGGTAAACATTAAACAAATGTCCATGTTGCTATTTCTACACAATAACTTTGAAACTAAATCTTAAGGTCTAGGATATAGGACAGTAGTAGAGGATTTGCACAGCATGTGAACCTGTGGGTTTGATCACCAGATCACAGAAACAACCACAACCAACCAAATCCCCTAAATCTTAAAAACTGGATTTTAAACAATTATCCTGCCAAACTCCTATATCAAATGCAAAATCAAGAGATTTATAAGGCCTCATGCTAACAATCCAGCAGAACAATGATGTTTCTTTTCTCACTAACTTCTCACAAGAGTTGATTCCACATTTAACTAGCCACCGGAGACTGTTCCCATAAGCTCATGTGTCCCTGAGTTCTTACCGGTTCTCCTGGCAAACTCTCTGCTACAGGCGCAGGGGCTGGTTCAGGTTTGCCAAGAACTTGGTAGACAGAGCGCTTGGTTTGTGTCCTTCGAAGCAATCTTTCTTTGTCCATCAAAATGTGATCAATCTGAGTCAATATCGAACGTTCAAAGGCACCGAAACCCTGCAATAAAATTAACCAGTGTCAGGTAATGCAGGTCGGTGCTAGAGGCAGCGATGCTGGCTTCTTTTTCTGTGTCTGAAGGGTTTTCTGTTAAAGGCTGAGCATGTCAGTAGCTATATCTATTCTCAGAAAAATCTTCAAAACCTCATCATTTTCTTCTGCTCCTTCAATAATATTTTCAAATCTGCTTATTTAAAGTATTTCATACTTTCAGCACCTGAACAAGGCTTCCTTTCCAGAATAAAACATTCTAATAAAGCTAAAACCAAATGATACAACCTTTAGTAGTAGAAGTAATTCAATGAATCTGAGAACAGAAATAACTGCTTACTATTACACCACATAAACTACATTTCCTATTTCTTAAAATGCTTCAGTTGCTTCACACACACACACACACACACACACACACACACACACACACACACACACACAGTGGTGGTTTGAATAGGTATGGCCCCCATAGACTCATGTGTTTGAATGGTTGGCTCATATCATAAGGAGTGGCACTATTGGGAGGTGTGGCCTTGTTAGAGTGGTGTGGCCTTGTTGGAGGAAGTGTGTTACTGTAGGGGTGGGCTTTGAGGTCTCATATGCTCAAACTATGCCCACTGTGGGCCACAGTAGATTCTGGTACCTGCAGATCAAGATGCAGAACTCTCAGCTCTTCTCCAGTTCCACTGTCTACCTGTACACTACCATGCTTCTAACAATGATAATAATGGACTAAGCCTCTGAACTGTAAGTCAGCCCCAATTAACTGTTTTCCTTTGTAAGAGTTGCTGTGGTCATGATGTCTCTTCACAGCAATAGAAACCCTAAGACACACACATACCTTGCCCAGTTTTCCAGAAGCAAGCTTGGTTTTATCATGCCACTTCTGCAGTGTACGGTTTCTGTAGACTGTAAAGTCAGCAAAGCGCTTTGCCATGAAGCTGGGATAGTTCTCCATTTCTAGCTTCCTCTTTGGTGGGCCCTTTCTTTGCTTCTTCTTCTTCTCTTCTACTAGCTCATCATCTTCACTAGAAATCTCCTCACTAAAAAAACCAGTAAGAAACATTAAGTCCAACGTAGACATTACTTAAGTAACAGATTAGGTTCATGTCAGGTATTTAGACCCTACCCATTATAACTATACTATATCAGCAAGATGAGAATGATTTTTTTGTATGTTTGAGAAGAATGTTCCTGGTGCTAGAGAGACGGCTCAGTGGTTAAGAGCACTGGTTGCCCTTCCAGAGAAACTGAGTTTGATCCACAGCACCACATGATGGCTCACAACTGTCTAATTCCAGTTCTGGGGGGATCTGACACCCTCTTCTGGCCCCCAAAGGCACTGCTTATACATGGTGCACAAACATACATGCAGGCAAAACACCTATACATATAAAATAAAAATAAAGATTAATTTTTTTTAAAGTTCATAAGGACAATCAAAGACTCATAGAAATTTTCAAATAAAAATCAAAAGCACTTAGGTTTCAATTTTTTTAATGTAAGCACATCATAAAAAGAAATGAGGTTGTAAAAACATTACTTGAAATGTATATGAAGCAGGCACATACAAGAGAAACATTAAAACTTTAAAAATTAAACACATACATTTCTGTGACCTTAAATCCCCAAATCAATAAGAGAAACATATTTCCATAACCAACTGCTAAGAAGAGGTGACTAATAATTGAACCAAGTGAAGAGAAGCTAAATGTGAAAAAAATTAGCACTAACTTGAAATACAGATCCAAAACAGCAGAGGAAGTTCACATTCCAAGCATGGGCAGGGTTTCACTCTTGTCATTACTTCCTAAGCAACTATCTACCTAGTATTTACGCTTTGTAATTGGTATTAAAAGCAATTCAGGGATGATAAAGTTCACAGAAGGAAGTACACAGAACTCAACATCTGTGGATATGGGTATCCATGAAAGGTTTCAGAACCATTCCCCCTTGGATACAGAGGGACAACTGCACACGTGATGAAAACCACTATGAAAATCTACTTTAGCCTCCATGTACTTAGCCAACTGCACTCACTGTCCAAATGGTTCCAACACATAGACAGTGCTCAAGGACATGGTTATAACTGAGTTCATGGCATAGGCACAAAATATTTCAGAACATTAAGCATTAATATTCAAAATATGATTTTAATCTACTAATTATTATAGAAAAGAGAAGGCAAGTGTTTTGCCTAAGGCTACAAAGATAAGCAGGTACAACAAAGTTAGAACAAGCAGTCTAATCTCTATATTCCTGTTCTTACCACCAGTTAAATACAAAAGTGGCTCTACTTCAATTATTATCAAACTTCCTATCTACCTGTATGGGAAGGACATGGCTTTCTCTTTCATAGAGGATAGGAATCTGCCCAAACAAAATGACAAATAAGTAAGCCTATGGTTCTGCTTCCTCCTTACCTCTCCGTCTGGGGTTTCATCCCATTTACTAGATATCTAGTGTCTGGGTACTGGAAAAGCAACTCTTCCTGAAGATCCACCAATGACCTTAACAATGCTTTAAGTGCTTTATGACCTGGGATAGAAATAAAGCACAGAGAGGGGATAATTAGTCATTTACAACTCTCTACAATGGCAGATGACTGTCATTCACTGTCTCCTGAGTAGTTCTGGCTGGGAAGAATTCAGAGACAGAGGCAGGAGACAGTCAGTACTCTCCATGGAAATCATCGCAGTGCCTGTCTCACATGGTAGTAAGGAACAAGCAAGATAGCATGTGGGGGGTGCTTAGAAATGTATCTACAGATAGGAAGATTTCAGTGGCCAGGTATTTTTTTTAAATTTATTTATTTTAAATTTATTTTATGTGCACTGGTGTGAAGATGTCAGATTCCCTGGACTGGAGTTACAGACAGTTGTGAGCTACCATGTGGGTGCTGGAAATTGAACACAAATCGTCTTAACCACTGAGCCATTTCTCCAGCCTAGTGGCCAGTTCTTAAAGTCATTAAGTTTCACAAATTCCTTGCCTGTTATCATAACTAATACAATTTTCCCTTAATACTAAGTTCCTTGGGTATATCCTACAGGCTACCCACAGATCTCTTGGGTGAGGCCTCTGTCAGCAATTCCTTCAAAAAGTGATTGTCTGAAGAATACAATTCAATTCTCTCTCTCCCCGACCAGATCTCATCTGCCTCTGATCTGAGCTGCAAATCCGTCTCTCAATCTCCAAACATATCTTACAGAAAGTGTTCATATACAAAACCCAAGTTAGGGGGCTAGAGACATGGCTCAGTGGGTAAAGCATGTGCTGTGTAAGTATGAGGACCAGGGTTCAGATTTTAAAACTTAGGTAAATGCCAGCCTAGCTCTTAAAAGCTGAGATGGCAACCCCAGAACAAGCTGGCCAACTAGATTAGCCAAAAGAGCAAGCTCAAGTCTTAAAGGAGAGTCCGTGACTCTAGTGAATAATGTGGAGAACAACTAAATGTACCCATACACATGAGACATGTATACACACATGAATGCATACCACACAAAAACAAAAAACAAAGCAAAATCAACAAAAAAAACCCAAATTAATAATTTCCAACTTTCAGTACTGAAATGTATATTAATTTATACATGGACAGAATCTGGGAGGCTCAGGCACCAGGCCATTTGGGGTTACACAGCAAAGATCGTGCAGGGGGAATAGGTTTACTCATACAGACAATATTCTCACTTGGCTCTTACATCCAACAGGATGCGTATGTAATAGTACAGTTGGTCAGGATTAGGCATACAATTTATAATTAAGAACTCAAAAAAAAATTGGGGACTGTGACTCAGTTGGCAGACTGACTGCCTAGCATTCATAAAGGCCCTGAGTTTGATATTCAGTACCATCATAAACTAGGCATGGGGGTCCATCTATAATCCCAGCACTCAGGAGGTGGAGCAAGAGGATCAGAAGTTCCAAGTCATTCTCTGTACTACAAAGGGAATTTGGAGTGAGCCTGGGCTAAAAACCTTTTCTCAAACAAACCAAAAAACATTAAAAACTGGATCTCTAGTGTCATGGTTTCAGATACCTTTATTTTCAGTATTAGGGAGGCAGAGGCAGGTGAGTCTCTGTGAATTTGAGGCCAGCCTGATCTACACAGTGAATCCCAGGATAGTCAGGGTTACAACCCCAGATCCCTAAGACCTGAAATCCTGCCTTCTGTATTAGAATACCCTACTAAAGAGTTCACCAAGTATTGATAATCAATGCTTATTGTTGAGAGCATCCAGATTTATCTCTGATAATCAAATTCCCACATCTTCAGTAACTGCCAGACAATCTCTGCCTTAATACACTACCACAATTCAAATCTGCCATCTAAGAAATAGAACTTTCTTCCACCTAATATTTTCCCCTTCACTGTATTTTTTTCTGCACTGTTTCCACAGACCACTGACATTTGGATGCCTGTAACTCTATACACGTAATTGGCTATGAATTCCCCTACTTCCCATTCATATTATCACTGATAATTGCTCATCTTTGGCCATACTTCAATCACTTCTTTTCTCTTTTTCAAGCTATAATTGCACAAGCATCTCCATTTTCATTCAATAACCTCTGCATTTACTCCATGCTAACTTCAATATACACAAACTTTTACTAAGTGATTAAAAAAAAATAGTCTTATTCTATGTTTCTTTCTGGTCTCCCTCTCCCCACCCAGCACGGGCAGACGCTTTAAATTTTCTATCCTAGCCAATTCATCAATGGGGTACCACCAACACATGTTAAACAATAGTTCCATCCATGATGCCATTCTATTTTAGCATAAGGCTAAGATGCTAAGCAACCTGAAAAGCCTTCCCAGACTAGCCAGAAGGAACTCCATGACCCAAAACAACTTTACATGTCTTTAAATTATCTGCATGTAAAACTATATAAATATAATTTCCTTATTTAAATCATATTCCTGATCATATCTTTATGAATTCTGTAATACTTAACACACTCATAATCAGAGTATATCCATGCCACTTGAAAGAATTTACAAATTATTATGTACTTCCTAAATACAAAAAAATCCCAAATGCCTGTGTCCTAGAACAAGAATATCAACTGTTTACATTCTATCTCTAGAAACAAAATAAAACAAAATGAAAGCTTTCCATCATAGAGATGAAGAACAAAAATAAAACAGAGCCAGAAATGGTAGCTCATAAACTCAGACCACCCTGGAGGATGAGGCAGGAGGATCACAAGTCAAGACTGACTTGCAAGCACACCAAGCTAGTTCATAAAAAGAAGCAGATGGACTCTTGTACAAAGCCATTTTTCTGTAAGTCAGCTTTTGGGAAATGGGAAGAGACAAAATGAATAAAATAAAGCAAATTCTACTACAAATGAATAGTAGAATAAAGAAGGATAAAGATATAATAATTTTAAAGGCAAAAATACTTTACTAGGAAAACACTCAAAAAGGAGCCCATGAAAACACAGAGGGGTAGGGAAAACATATCCCACTTTGTCACTGTTTTACCCTATTTCCTAGAAATAACTATAGGTTTGGTTTTATTGTTTTTCTAGGATAATGCACATGTGTGAGTGCTCATGCAATCATGGAAGTGTGTTAGTTTTGATTTTTCCTATGCTGAAGATTAAGTCTAGGGCTTCACATACTGCCAGGCAAGTGTACTACCAGCTGCATCCTTAACCCAAACAGTTAATTTGTAAAAGAGAAATCCTATTTTCTAAAGTGAAACTACAAATCCATTCTGTTTCTGAAAAACTGATTCATTTGAAATCATTAACTTTGCAGGTAAATGGGTAGAACTAGACAATATCATATTGAGTGAGGTACCGCACACCCAGAAAGACAACTGTTGCATGTTCTCACTCATCAGAGGCTCTTATCTCCAAATCTTTAGATGTGAGTATACATCCTGGAATAACTGAAAAAAAATCAAGAAAGTAAAAAGGGACTATTGCTAGGATGTGGAGGAGGGAGAAAATGATAGAAAGGAAAATACCAGGGTACAAATCAGGGGAATAGGAACAAAGTGGGGGCTCAAATGAAAGAGGGGAGAGGGAGATAAATACAGAAGGAAGGAAGGAGGACGGCAAAATCATAGTAAGGATGTCTGATAAAGTCGTAAGAAATCATACTATTTACTATCTATCAAAAAAAACAAATATAAATATGCATATGCAGTTTGAATTAAATTTTCTCATGTGGGCTCACAATTGCCCCTCCAAGAACCAAAGAACACCTAACAAAAACCATCATGAGAAGCCTTCTTTGAGTTGTTGCTCAGGATTGTCCAAGAGACATTCCAAAACATAAAGCACACAGGCTATTGCTACTGCCCTCAGTTGCCCACCCAAGTGGAAGGTTACCTGTTGCTGAAGACATCACATGTACTTCAGACCCAGGGCCCAGAGGCCCCAGAGATGGAACTGACCTGAATGCCTGCTCCCTGGGGACTAGCTTCACAGTACCAATAGGTACTACGCAAGCTTCCAGAGAAGGAAAGCAACCAACAGTCCTACCCAGCTATATCTAGGAACTGCAACAATAACCAGCATGGCTCAATAACCATAGGGTACAGAAGTAGCATGCATAGCTTAGCAGTAACCAACAGTTCTCTAAGCAGACTTAAGACCCATTTAACAAGAAAGAAATCATGCCCGGCACTGGAAACCTACCAAACTACCCATGACCAATGAAGTCATGAATCTTGGAGAACCTACAACTACCAATTTACAAACCAGCTTAATCCCTAACTACACTTTAAATATTTATCTCTAGTCCTCACCCCTCATCAAGAAAATTTCTCTTTACAACAGACAGAAAACATTACAGAAAATCACAACCAATCAAAACGCAGAGCTGTGGAGCCCAGTCCCAAAAGATGCATTTACAAAACAATTCCTAAATATAAGGCTCAGGGAACAAACATGGAAGAGAGAACGGGAAGATTTTAAGAGCCAGAAAAACAGTTTGCTGTGAGATTATGTCGCCTAGTAATGTCAGAAACTATACCCATAAAGTCTCACCAACATGACTGCCTGAACATGAGATGAACAAGTTCAATGATAGACATGTCAAAGAGGGCCAGGGTGAGCCTATGAGGCCTCATCCCTATACAAAGAACTACAGGCAAATACGGAATGCTGAGAGCAGAAGAAAGTTTTCTCCAGGGAATAGTACACCAACTGGTTATTCATTATCAAATGGTCAACCCTGAAAACATACATATATACATACACACACACACACACACATGCATATATATATACATACAAGTAACACTATACGGACTGAGAAACTAATATTTAATTATATACAAACAAACACATATACATGTAACAACAATTAAAGAAAAAAAAGGGCATGAATTTGAAAGCGAGCAAGAAGCCTGGTCTACAAGAACTAGTTCCAGAACAGGCTCCAAAGCTACAGACAAACCCTGTCTCAAAAAAACAAAAAACAAAAACCAAACAAACAAACAAAAAAGAAAGCTAGCAAGGAGAGGTAGGTATATGAGAAGATTTGAAGGGGAAAAAAAGGAAGGGAGAAAAGATGTAATTACATTGTAAACTGGTAGTTGTAGAGTCTTAAAGAAAAAAAATCCCTTGGGCCAACTCAGCACTGAGAAAATAAAAATGAAGAAACAAGCCAGGTGTGGTAGTGCCTGCCTGTAATCGCAGTGCTTCTGAGGCTGAAGCAGGAGGATCACAGTTTAAGAACAGCCTGGGCTACACAGCAAAACCTGGTCTCATGAAGACAGATGGACAGATCACTAGACTAAATCTTGAAAATATTAGGTTAGAAAGAATTCACCAGCTATACAAAAGAAACATAACTCTACTAACATGAGGGAACTAAAATACTACAATTCATAGAGAAGAGAGGAAATGGAGAATTAATACTTAATAGTACAATTTGGGGTAAGAACATGTTCTGGAGACAGTGGTAGGTAATGGTTTGTACAACGATGTAAATGTACCTAATGACACTGAATTGTACACCTAAATTGTTCAATAAAGGTAGATTTATGTCAAAAATAGTTCACCACAATAAAAACATCAACAAAAACACTGATATAATTCAGTATGAGAGCAGTTACCTAGCATAAAAAAGGTCTTGGGTTCAAACCAGCACTACTATCCAAAACAACCAACCAACGAACAAAACGAAAACTGAAAAAACAATAATTTAAAGCTGAAGACCACAGTATTATGGACTTTAAAAGGAAGAGAAGTATGGCAGGTGTTTTAACACACATGACTCTTGATGATCCCTAAGTAAATCAGCCAATCAGAAATAAACAAAAAGTGTGATCCACTTAAATTAAAATCAGGGATAAACCAGGCAGCGGTGGTGCACACCTTTAATTCCAGCACTCGGGAGGCAGAGACAGGTGGATCTCTGTGTTGAGGTCAGCCTGAACTACAGATTGAGTTCCAGGACAGTCAGGGTACCCAGAGACACCCAGTCTCAAAAACCAAAAACAAAAGAAAAAAGAAAAGGAAAGAAAAGACCCAGCAGTCAAGAGACAGAGAAAGGTGGATCTCTGTGAGCTTGAGGTCAGTCTGGTCTATAAGGTGCGTTCCAAGGTATCCAGTGCTATGCAGAAAGATCCTGTCTCACCCTCTCCCCAAATAAAAGCAGTGATGGAGAAGAGAATGGCTATTGCAGGAGTTTCAGGAGAAGAAAGAAATGAAGACTTATTTAGTGGGCACAGATGAAAAAGTTCTAGATACTGGTTGCACAAAGGCATGGTTTATTTATTCACAGTTTTGCATTAAGACAGTGTATTACTATGTAACCCAGACTGGCCCCAAACTTGTGATCCTCCCAAATGCTAGGATTATTAGCATGGGCCACCACAATCAAAATTCTAGTGAACTATATCAAATGCTAGTAAACTATACATTAAAATTGGTTTTTTTTGTAAAAAAAAAAAAAAAAAAGGTGTGTGTGTGTAAAATGTAGCATGCTTGCCTACCCTATGTTTGATAACCAGCACCACATAGACTGGGCATGGTGGACATGCCTGTAAGTCCCACACTTAGGAGGTAGCAGCAGGAGGATCAGAAGGTCAAGGCCATTCTCAGTTGTATAAGGGTTTGAGGCCAGCCTGGAATATAGACCTTGTCTCTAGGGGAAAATGGTAAACTTGCTGCTATGCTGCATGTTCTTTAACATAATGGAAGGTGAAAAAGAAGAAAGAAGCACCTCTTCCCCACTAAAACACCAGTGATGGAAGAAACTATGGAGGCTGGAGAGACGGCCCACCAGTTAAGAGCTCTTGTTACCTTTGTAGAGTTCAGTTC
This sequence comes from Ondatra zibethicus, assembly GCA_004026605.1. Lineage (NCBI taxonomy): Eukaryota > Metazoa > Chordata > Mammalia > Rodentia > Cricetidae > Ondatra > Ondatra zibethicus. Next base: position 188,852 of record PVIU01001192.1, on the reverse strand, counting down.
CCAGCACACACATGATGGCTCACAACAATCAGTAATTCCAGGAGATCCAATGCCTTTTTCTGATCTCAACAGACACCAGGCACATAAGTGGTGCACATGCATGCGTGCAGGCCAAACACTCATACACATATTTAAAAAAATTAGTCGCTGGGCGGTGGTGGCACACGCCTTTAACCCCAGCACTCAGGAGGCAGAGGCAGGTGGATCTTTGTGAGTTTGAGGCCAGCCTGGTCTACAAGAGCTAGTTCCAGGATAGGCATCAAAGCTACAGAGAAACCCTATCTCAAAATACCAAAAAAAAAAAAAAAATTAGTTAATATAAAAGTACTTTTAAAAGAAAGAAGCTACAAAACAGTGTGTGCCAAAGCTGCTTGCCAATTGGCAAGTAATAGTTCAACTCCAACATGTGGCATAACCAAGAACCATGAAGGGATCTGACGAAAGACAACTTTTTTCTTTTCTTTTTATGGTTTTTTGAGACAAGAGTTTTCTCCGTTTAGCCCTGGCTGTCCTAGAACTGTCTACAGACCAGGCTGGCCTCAAACTCAGAGATCCACCTCCTTTTGCCTCCCAAATACTGGGATTAAAGGGGTGCCCTGCTACTGCCCAGTGAAAGACTACAACCTCTTTTTTTCTTTTTCTTTTTGGCTTTTTGAGATAAGGCTTCTCTGTAACTTTGGAGCCTGTAACTCACTCTGTAGACTAGGCTGACCTCGAACTCACCAAGATCCACCTGCCTATGCATCCAGAGTGCTGGGATTAAAGGCATGCACCATCACCACCTGGATTAAGACAGCAACTTTTAAGGGCCACTCTCAAGCACTCTTTTTTTAATTATTTATTTTTATTTTTATGTGTATAGGTGTTTTGCCTGCATGAATATCTGTGTGAGAGTATTGGATCCTAGAGTTACATACAGTTGTGAGCTGCCATGTTGGTGCTTGGAATTGAACCTGGGTCTTCAGGAAGAGCAGTCAGTGCTCTTAATCACTGAGCCATCTCTCCAGCCCTCTCAAGCACTTTTTATTTTGTTCCAGATGGAATTTTTTAATCCATTGCAGATCCATTCAACAGCTTTATCAATCTAACAAAACAGAGAGCCGGCATCAGTAAATCCAAGTGCCTTCTGATAACACTCTCAAATGCTCTCGTTTCTTACACCCACTCAGAAAGTAGCTCTTAAGTATAAGCTTCATTCAAAGTGTCAAGAGACTGGCCAGAAATGTACTCCATAATTACGTTTTTAAGCCCCTCCCCCCCGCGCCCTCACACACAGTTAATCAAAGCAATTATCACAGTGTCCACTACATGGATACTTCCCATAAACAGATTTAGAAGACAAAACTCAGTTTTCATTTCTTTACCAATATGAAGGCCATACTGCTGTCTGGCATGCAAAAGCTGGGTTTGTAAGATGGCTCATCCAGTAAAGTCCTTACTACTAAGCCTAATGACCTAAATTTTGATCCCAGGGATCCACATGGTTGAAGGAGAGAACTGACTCCTCTAAGATGTCCTCTGACCTCCACAAACATGACATACTCCCCCCAGTCATAAATAAATAAAGAGATGGTGGGTAAAACGTACAGACACAGTGGAGCAATCCTCTGCTGAAGGTGAGAGGCTTCCTCAAAGGCACAGTTGACACGAGTAAAGAATCTGGAAACTCAAATCCAACAGTGAATTCTTTAAATTCTTCCCAAGCAAAGCAAATAAATACCCTCTTTATTATTCATATAGGACTGAATTCTATTTGTCCAAAACTATGAATAATAGATAGACTGAAATCAACAGTTTCTAATTCATCTCTAATTTTTCTGCCAATGATTACAGAGTTAAAATGTTAAGAGAAGCAGTGAAGACTCAATGCTCAAATCCTCTTAGCATAAGGCCACAAAACAAATGGAGACTGTCATGGATATTTGTGTTTAGTTTGTCCCACATGGTCCATTTCCAGAAGCTTTTCCTTTAAGAAAGACACTGCTTCCCAACACTAGCAAAACTCAATATAAGCATGTGACTACCAGTGTTGGCTAGGAATAATTCTGAGTAGAGAACAAGGGGAAAGAGCACTTTACTAAGAGTTCAGAACCTGAATTCTGTTACTAACTAATCATGCTCTGCTGAGTGGACCAATTTAATCTCTTTGAGCATCAATTTTCTTACCTATAAAATGTAGGCAGTTCTTTCCTTGTTGATCTTATTTTTAAAAACGAGGTAAAAACAATAGATGCATTATTGTCTGGCATATTTTAGATATTTCTCTAAAAGCTTTAGAACAGAAGGTCTGCTACTGTGAAACCATCATCTCCCACATGCTCAAAATCTTTTCAGAGTTGCATGTGTTGAGCTGCGGCACTAAGATTGGACTGGACTGGACTGGTATTCACTGATCCCGACATTCATTTACACGCTACTCATTTGCAAGCATTTCTAAACGTAAAATGTCACCAGTCTAATATCCTCTTCACCCAACAAGCTTACTTTGCCCAAATCATCTAGAATGCCCAACACTAAGAAAACTGTAGACATAGAATCAGTTCAGATGTGTGCTAATTAGATTATAAACTAGTAAATGCATTTTTGGCAGTGGAAGGAGGGGAAATGAGAAGGGTATGAATGTATAAAGTAAAATGAAGCTTGCCTTTCCACTTTTTAGATGTCTATACAGTTATTGTAAAAAATATGCAAACAATTATTTACACCCAAATACACAAAAGCTCTCCCTCATCACTCCAGACAGATGCACTGAACTAGAATTTGCAGATTATAAGAGTGTTCTTTCCTCTCCCCCTGCCCAACCCCATCAAAAGTAACTCCAGAACTAGAGCTAAAGTACAGGTCAAAATGACACAGGAAAGACTGGCCAAGAACAATACTTTTCATTCAAATCCACACAAGCCTGCCACTTGCACTAGTCATCCCCAGCAATTAATCCCCCAAGAAAGACGTTTGATTAAATCTTTTCAAGCAAATCCTTTGCTTTGCTTTTGTTAGTTCACTTCTTGTCAACATCTATTAAAATATGCCTTTAATTCTCCCACAATCTTAAAAAACACCGATTCCACTGTCTTCAACTTTAATCAACTGTATGGCCAGCATTTTTCATTTCATAATAATGTGCTGCTTGGAATTCAAGAGGCAGGCTCAGCATCAATCATCTGGTAAGAATTTTTCCACTGCAATAAATATGCAAATGAGGAGAGCCAGTCAGTCGTATTTCAGGCCCGACTTGCTAGTGTTTTAAAAAAGACACAAATTTATTAATTGCCGGTGGCCAGAGGAATCCTATTACTTTGGGCATTGATTACAAAGCTGTGTGAGTGATTATTGTGCAACTCGCAGGCTACCCAGGCATGAGGAAAAATTATTAAAGCAAGGCAGAGATTATCAACTCAGAATAACAATAAGCCTTAACATTTAGGCCCTAACTTCTTCAACAAAGAATTACGTGAAGGCTCCACTGTATCATAATTCTGAATTCTGTCAGTATTACTGTTTGGGCTTGTTCTATATTCCCCAAGCAGAATGGCATTACTAGTAAGAAAGAGGACTGCAGGTTACAATTCCTCAACAAGCACCATTTGGATGAATGGCTATCATCTCCAGTGTATGTCCGACTAGGATTTGTATATTTCCATGTAAGGATGCAGATATTCAGGTGTGTGTGTTCTTATATGCACAGATTTAGACAAACTGGTTGCTAGGGCAGGGGCTGGACAGTACAAGGAGAAGGGCACTTCTGTGCTGGTATTTCTGTGGATCAAAATAACAATTTTCTTAATGGTATAAAAATAACAACAAGAATAACTTTTCCAAGCAGAGTATGGGGACTTATATTCTAAAATCATGACGGCTAAGCCATAAGCAGACTTGGGTTTTCACATCTCAGAGGGCAGGGCTGTACAATACGTGCAGTCTATGGAGAAAACAGCTTGATGGGCTAATTCAGAATGCAAAGTGTTTTTGTGAGAAACATTCAACTCAAGATATATTAAAATAAGAAAGAGGACTCAGTGGACAAAACTTATTTTTTTTTCTGTTTAAGAGAATGATGTAGGGAATTGGGGAAGTGAGTAGAAGTTGGAATGAGGGAGAGATGAAGAGACATATGGTGAAATATATGCTGGGTGGGTCCCTGTGCAGAAAGAAACAAAAAGAAAAAAATTCTCAACATTTTACAGTACTGCCACACTAAATAACATGATAAATAGAGTGCATTTGAGTTGTGTGGAGGGACATCCCATTCAAGCTGTAATTTCTGACCAGGCATGAATTTATAAGGAAGAGAAAGGAACTGCAGAATTTCTTAGGTTTCCCTGTATACTCTCTCAAATACCTTGATGAAGTGTCAATAAATCCTTAAAAAGCCCTATAGGACACAGCAATCTAACTGATCAATGTACTTCCAGAAATCTGCACAGGTCCTAGACAACCTACACTGCTCTTGAATACTTTCCCAAAAAGAAAAATTCATTTCTGCCCCCTTTAAACAGAAAGGAATAAATGTTCAGAATACAAGGTACTTAAAATCCAAGTTTATTTACAAGTGTATTTAAACTGCCTAGCAGCAGTTATCCAGGAAAAGTGGGGATACTATCATTTGTATTGCATATACTTTTGAACTGTTTGAATATTTTATAAGTATATATTACTTTCATAATTTAAAATTTTATTAAAATTTAAAGTAAACTGTGAAGTAAGGAAAGTTATTAAAAATAAAATTAGAAGCAAGCCTCTCTTGGTTCGTGTAAGACAGTCTGAGGAGTCCACCAGCCTCAATGACACTGGGGCTTCTATTAAAAAAGGGATGGTTCTTCCCTACTGTAAAACTGAGTCTAACTTCTCTTAACTGCTGAGCCATCTCTCCAGGCCCCTGACTAACTTCTCAAAATCCTATGGATATATAATAAATCCAATGAAAAGGGGGATTTGGAAAGTACCTCTTTGAAATATCAGGATTTCATGTGGAATTAGTAACTCATCTCTCAGGGTCATTTCTATCATTGGTAAAATCACATTGCACTAAAACTTGGATTTTAAGTATCCTGTATTCTGAATATACTTTGTATATAAAGAGGGAGAAATGAATTTTCCTTGTTGGGAAATTTCTTTTTCTTTCCCCTCACTGCTCCGGTTTTTCAAGACACGGTTTTTCTGTGTAGCCCTGGCTATCCTAGGAACTCACTCTGTAGATCAGGCTGGTCTTGAACTCAGAGATCTGCCTGCCTCTGCCTCCCTAGGGCTGAAATTAAAGATGTACACCACCACACTGGGCTTATAAATCTGATTTCAATACGTTCAAGCTGCTTCACATCAGAGACATAACTCAGCCTGTCACTCCAGCACCTAACATATTGACCAGAATGAATTCCTATGAATGTTTTCATTTTGGAAAGTCAATGGCAAAATATCTGACCACACTATTATCTCTAATTCTGAATGAAAACAAAGGATGAATTCCTGAGGATGACCATGAACTTCTAATCCTCCTGCTTCAACTTCCAAAGTACCTCAATTACAGGTCTGCAGTAGCACACCCAAGTTGTGTTGGGAACTGGCCTAGGGCTTTTGTCATGTTAGGCAAACACTGTACCAACTGAGGCAATCCCAGCTCCAGGCTTAGGAATTTAAAAATCATAAAATAAGCACATTCTCATGAAGACTTAGTAATTGTTAGTGCTTACTAAACTGAGCCTTAAAAATTCAAAGAATGTCTCAATTTTTACTACTAGTAAGACCAAGGGTTGTTTATTCGCCAACTCCAATGAATCATTTTGAGAGGTTGTATTCATATCAAACTATGTAAATAATGTTTCCTGCATTCAAAGCAGTTTACTAAAACCCAGTTTTTCCTATGAGTACTTTGAAATCAAGGGCCTTTGCTACACTTAGGATGGGTAAATGGTGGAGTCTGTGTTGTTGAATACATTCAAACAGAGGTGAATCTATTCTATACTGTTGAATATATAGATATAAATATATTTGAGCGACATTCTAATCTATTTTTGTTTTATGTGTACTTTATTTTGTTTTTTTCTGTTCAGGCATAGGGTTTCATGTAGCCCAGGCTGACCTCAAATTCAGGATGTAGCCAGGATGATCTTAAACTCCAGATCCTTCTAACTAGTGCTGGGATCTCAGAGAGGCACAACATGGCCCAGCTTCCTAATCTTCTTGACACATAATCTCTATGTTAATTTCAAGACTTCAAACACCTTTACATATAGTCTAATATTTATTCACATAGTCTTTTCAAGAAGAAACAAATATTGTGGCCAGAGGCCTATATACCCTAAGAAAAGACTCCACTAACTCATTTAAATCTTTCCAGCAATCCTTTAGAGGTAAGTGCTGTTATTATTTCCATTTTGTAGATGAAGAAAACATTACTATGCGCTTTTTAAAAAAAAAAAACTGAAGTTTTCGTTTTCTGCATTAATGCATCTTTGTGGATTACATAGCAAAACTACATGGGGAACCAAGTGCAAAAAAATTTCAGTTACTAATATTGGTGAGGGCATGGCTAAGCTGTACAGCACTTGCCTAGCATGCACAAGGCCCCAAATTTAATCTCTAGAACAGATTAAACAAATAAATACATAATTATCTTAATTATTTTCTTTCTGAGATTGTGTGACTTCACTTAATATAATACATTCTAAGTTCATCCATTTTCCTGCAAATTCTTCTTTAAAGCTGACCAGTATTTTATTCTATATAAAAATATAAAATCTAATGTGAAGCTCCACAGCTTCCATTCTGAACAGTCACTGGAACTACATAGAAGTTCACTGAATTGTAAAGTCTTTGGTCTGATTAATTTCAGTGTGTGATTTCTTTTTGGCAACATTTTTATAATAAATTTTAAAATAATAATTTCAAAATACTTTAAGATTGATTTAAATATTTGTAAGTGGGGAAAATGCACATGAGTGTGGGTACTCTCTGGGGCCAAAAAGGGCATCAGAGACCCCTGAGCTGGAGTTATAGGCAACTGTAAGCCAGTACTGGTGCTGTGAACCCTACTTGGGTCCTAACAGCATTCTTAATCACTGAGTCACCTTCCCAACTCCCAAAATCTTTCTTCAATTACTAAAAAATGGTAAAAATCTCTCTTTTCAATACCACTATTCAATAAGAAAATTACATCCAAGTTTGGTTCCCACAATTGAAAAAACAATGTGGGAAAATTAAAGGAAGCCCAAATCTTAACAAAAATCAGGTCCCACTAGGAGGAGATAAACACGTGTATTCTAAAAGATAGTTAAGGAATGGATTAATCAGTCTCAAAAATTCAAATGGCCAAATGACCAAATGTTTTCCTTAACCAATTTCTTGGCCTAGGGATGAAGCTCAGAGGTATAGTATATCCCTAGAATGTGCAAGACCCTGGGTTAAATCCCCAATACTGCAAAAATACACATATATTAATAAAATAACAATATTTTTTGATAATTCTTGATGGTGTCAAGAATTTAAGGAAAAGATTCCATTCATAACAAATAAGAAAGAATTTAATTAGCTCTACACATCCAGAAAGCAGTCACACAAAAATGTATCAGCATTATACATATTCATGTTTCCTTCCCATACACATAAAATAAAGTTAAATTAAAATAGAAAATAGGTCAGATGTGGTAGTACATTCCTTTAATCCCAGCACTTGGGAGACAGGGGTAGGTGGAGCTCTATAAATTCGAGGCTAGCCTGGTCTACATAGTAAGTTCACAGCCAGAACTACAAAGAGAAACCGTCTCAAAAAAAGTCTGTCTGTCTGTCTGTCTGTCTGTCTGTCTGTCTGTCTGTATCTATCTATCTATCTATCTATCTATCTATCTATCTATCTATCTATCTGGGAGGGAGTCTTCTTCTAAGGTAAATTTACTTCTCCGTATCAATAAAAAAAAAATCTAGCAAAAAGAAACAGGTTAAAATCAAATGTCAAACTGGGAAATTGTGTGATGGTATACAGATTAGCTTTTCTACGTAAGAGGGCTAATGTGGGAGGCTCCTGAGTTCAAAGTCAACCTGGGCCTTAGAGTGAGGGGCTATCTCTGGAAGGGAGGAGAGAGAAGAAGAAGGGAGGAGAGGAGAGGGAAGAGAAGAATAACTAGGAGGAATAAGAGGTAGTTTTCTCCTTGACTGACAAGGAGAGCATCCATTCCTAGAACTAGTTTAAATTTCTTCCTATTTGATTCACAAAAGAAATAACAAGGGTCAATAGTTGTGAAGTAGAAAATGCTTGCCCTCATAAATACTGTGAAATGTAAATTAAAAGAAATGTAAATTAGAATAAGCACACCACTTTCCACCTATCAAAGCAGCAAAGATGAAACAAAATTACAATACCCAGGATTGACAAGGATAAGAAACTGACATTCATGTAAACAAGGCAACAATGTAAACTGACAAAACTTTTCTGGAAGGCAGTTTACTGATAGGGATCAAAAGCCTTCAAGTTTCAACTACCCTGGGAAATGCACGGATTCCACATCTAGATTCATTTTCTGTAACCAGGTAACCCTGGATATAAGATTCAGTAACAAAGATGTAATTGTTTATCATTTAGGAAAATGAAGACCTTGAAACAATTCAAATATCCAATAATAAAGAATTGGTTAAACTACCCATATGATGAAATTCTATGCTATCATTAGAAATAATGCTGTAGAACCTTTAATGACATGGAAAAACAGTCATGATCTCTGTTACATAGAAAAAAAGTTAGATTACAGAATAATTTTGAATAGGTCCTATTTTCTAACTATAAACACAAATAAGAAACATCTTGTAGCACAAATAATAATAAAAAAAGAGACAAATATTGAGGTTCAACCTGAAGATAAGAAAAAAGAAGCAGTCAAGCCACTAAAGATCTCTTGTCTCTTAAGAAATCCTCAGACTGAAAGAGAACGAGATCCTGTCTCATTCGGGCTTATACTCCTCTCTAGTGCTATGATTAAAGGCGTGAGCCACTACCGCCTAGATCTGTTTCTGTATTGATCTTGTGTAGCCTAGGGTGGCCTTAAACTCACAGAGATCCATCTGCCTGTCTCCCAAATCCTGGAATTAAAGGTGTGTGACACTACTGCCTGGCCTCTAGTGGCTTAGTTTTACCTTCTGGTCTTCAGGCAAGCTTTATTTATTAAAACATAAATAAAATATCACTATAACATCTAGAAGAAATAAAACCACATACCAAAATATTGAAAACACTTAACTACACACACACACACACACTCACACACACAATCCTCCTGCCTTTAATCTTCGAGGGCTAGAATTACATGCCTGAGATACCATGACTAGCTTTAAAGCACATGGCTCTTAATTTCTAAGATCAGGAGACTACTGCTTAGCTTTTTCCAAATTTCATATAATGGATATATACTATATTTAAAAGAAAAAGATGGGGCTGAAGAGATGCCTCAGCAGTTTAGAGTACTTGTTGTTCTTGCAGAGGACCTCTTACAACCATCCATAATTCCAGGACAAGGGGATTCAACTCCCTCTTCTGGCCTCCATGGGTACCCACACACATAGTATAGATACATGCAGGCAGGCAGGCAGGCAGGCAGGCAAAACACTCATACACATAAAATAATAATAATAAGACATATATGTAGACAAAAACCCATATACATATTATAAAGGTAAGTGTGGCTGGCTCAAAGATAGCAAACATATATACAGTATGTGGAAAGCACTGGGCTCTATCCCTAGCACTAAAAACAAAACAAAAGAAATAGCAAAACAAAGAAATTACTTAATGACAAATTTTAAAGTGGGGAGGGCTGGTGAGATAGCTGAGTAGGCAGGAGTGATTGTTTGCAACTCAGTTACCCATGTAAAGTGCCTGGATCTTGAGAGCTGAATCCCAAAGTTGTTCTCTGAATTTTGTTTTTCTCTTTTATGCTCTTCTGTACTATTTCTTATATTCATCTATATTTCGCTTCTTTATCTTCCTCATGTGTGTGTCATATACGTGGAGGTACACATGCCTGTAGAGGCTAGAGGAGATTGTTGGATGTCCTCCTCTATCATGCATCACATTATTCCCTTGACACAGGGTCCCTTTGAACCCGGAGTTTGCTAGTTTTTCAGCTAGGCTGGTGGCTAGCAAGCCCTAGAGATGTTCTTGTCTCTGACTGCTACTAGCACTAAGGTTACAGGCACAAGCAGCCAAGTCCTATGTTTTATGGTTTGCTGAGAATCCCAACTCAGGTTCTCATGCTTATTCAGCAAGTGTTCTTACCCACAAGTCATCTCCCCTGACCCTTCTTAAAAGCTTTTGAGACATGGTATCAAGCAGCTTTGACTGACCTTGAATTTCTATTTTTTAAATAGAGAGATAAAAATATTTTATGTGCATGGATGTCTTCCTTGTATGTCTATCTACATACCTTATGCATGCCTAGTATCCATGGAGACCAGAAGAGAGTGTTAGACCTCCTAGAATTATAATTATAGGCAGCTATGTGGGTGTTATAAATTGAATTTGGGTTCCCTGAAAGAGCAGCCACTGCTCTTAACTGCTGAACCATCTCTCCAGGCCCCTGATTGGCCTTGAACTGGCTATATAAGAGAGAATGACCATAACTCTTCATTCTTATACCTCCACCTCCCATAGGCATGTGCAACCACCCCTGGCTCTATTTACATTTTTAAGATAAATTATAGTGTTATATGTATTTTTAACATAAGGGAAGAACAGCCAGGATGGGGGCTCCAACCTGTAAAGTAGCACTCAAGGGGCTGAGACGAGGATTACCACAGATGTAAAGCCAGTCTGAGCTATATACTGGATTCCAGGTGTGACTGAGATACCTGCCTCAACACTAGGCGAGGCAGGGAGGAAGAACATAAGTACAAATTGAACTAAGAATTAAGCCCCATTAAAAAAACCAAGGGATTCCAGGCATGGTGGCAACATTTGGGAGGCCGAAGCAGGAGGATCGTGCATGTAGTCTAGGCTACATAGCAAGCCTATCTCAAATAAATACCTGCATTCTTTTGGGAAATGTGTTGCAGTTTCCTATGGTATTGAGAGAAATGGGGTAGCTAGTATCAGGAAACTGTGTTGTGAGTCAATATATATTAGCTATGTCAAACAGGAAGAAGTGGCTGAGATGGTGGTCTTATTTCATGCTTCCCATCAATATACCTCTCACACATCAAGATGGAAATAACCACTGGCTTAGAACAAGAATTCCAGAGAAACCACAAGAAAACCCATTTTTTTGTTTTGTTTTGTTTTTTAAGATAAAGTTTCTCTATGTAGCCCTGGCTGTCCAGGAACTCATTCTGTAGACCAGGCTAGCCTTGAACTCACAGAGATCCAACTGCCTCTACCTCCCATCCCAACTGCTGGAATTAAAGTCATGTGTCATCAGTATCAGGCTCAAAGTGATGAAAAAGTTCACTTCACATAGCATATTTATGTGTTTGTCTACATTTTTAGGATTACTTGAATTATAAAAAGTAACTTCATCATTTGTAGCTGGGCGGCGGTGATACACGCCTTTAGTACTAGCAGTCTGGAGACAGAAGCAGATGGATCTCTATGAGTCTGAGACCAGTCTGGTCTACAGAGTGAGTTCCAGGACAGCCAAGACTACAAAGAGAAACCCTGTCTTTGTAACAACAAAAACAACAAAAAAAGTACTTCATTTGTAAGTACAACTATTACTATAGGGGAGGAGCAATTTGAGAGGAAACAGAATTACCACTCAACTGTATTACATTTCCTACTTTTATGCCAAGAGAGAGAACCACAAAACCAAACACATAAATTCTACACACTTTTTCAGGGTTTGCATTTTCCTTTAAATAAAGGATTTCCTTTCTACTCTTCTTCCACAGCCCTCTCATTTGAATCATTTGTTCCTATTTTGGTACAATGTATCCCTAAGGGGTTTCAATGAGTTGTGAAACAACTGTTATTCACAAGCAAAAAGAAAAGAGAGCAAGAAGGCAAGACTAACTAAACTGCAACTGCAGTACAGCTAAGGAGCTCCCTTCTCACACTTTCACCATGTAAATAATGCACAGATCCTGCGGGAACATGCCAAACACCAGGATTCTTAATTAATGGAGCTCTTTAATGTGCAAATCAGGAACAAATTGCAAGTTCTGACTTGCATTGATTATGAAAACATTAATTGAATGAGCAAGACCTATGAAAGACAGAATCCCAAGTCTTCCAAGAGACCAAAAGAATATGGAGCTCTGGAAACCAGACAAGTCTGACTGTCGTCTGAAGTGCAAACCTGCACCTGAGTGCTCTCCAAAACACACCGAATTAAAAACCAAGTTCGATCAGAAAGCAGTCACTATAAAAGCCTCTATTCCACTACCATAACAACACATTAAACAGAAAAGTGAGCATCTGCTCCTAAATCTTACATAGACAGTTTTAAGGAAAAACAAAAATAAAAACACCATCACCACCAAAACATTATATATACATTTATATATACACAATCATATATATACTATAGGTAGATATACATACATATATATGTGTATAACAAAACAATGCTGTTTCTTTAAAAAGAAATTCATTCTATATAAATTATAGCCATAAACTTTTCCTGCAGTGCAGCCTAATTAATTCTTGTTCTATATACAAAGGGAAATGCTGGGTGACAAATGGGTGTGAAGCCAGAAAGCTGCCAGGTCTGCAAAACATTTTCTACTTCAATTTATAAGCAATTTTGCAGTAAATCATCAACCAGAACCTGGAATCTCAGGAATCTCTGAGTGTCCAAACCACATTATATCACTTATCAAATATAGAAGGAAAAATAGTTTAAAGACATCTCATTTTTCAGTTCTAACCCACATCAAAATCCAGAAGCTTTATATAATCTATTATTCTCTTCTGGGTAAGGTTTTAGTGCCAAAGATATATATTTCAAGCAAAAGTGACACTATAGGTTGATGTAGATCATCCCTCTATCCCTAGAAGCACTGTATCATGTATCCATTACCATAAGAAATATTCCTGAGTTATCTGGGAGTAAGCACACAACTATTTACACTCCCTCCTCCTTCAATAAAAGCAAAATGCTCACAATCAAGGTAAGCTGAAGGGTTCACCAGTAAGACGGTGGAAAACAGGTGGGAAACACTCCAAGAAAACGAGGCTACTGGAGAGGAAAATAGAAACTCATACAAGACAAAGAAAAAAGCTGGGCTGCCTCTTTGTAGTCAAACCCTTCCCCCTCCCTTAGGCCGCTGGCTGCTACTGAGTTCTTCTCTTCCCCATAGTCTCAACACTCCCCCAGAAAATCACATAAATGGAGTTTTAAAGTGAATAACCTTTTGAGATTTTCAGTTAGCATAACACCACTGAAACTGATTCCTTTTTATTGCTGAGTAATGTACCACAATTTGTTTATACATTTGTTCAATTTGTTTGAAGGACATTTGGGCTGTTTCCAGGTTTGCTGATTATGAATAATGCTGTTGTAAACGTCTATGTGCCAGTCTTTGTGTGAACATGTTTTCATTTTTCTAGTGAGATCTAACAGTGGGATCACTGCATCTTGATCAAGTGGTAAATACATGCTTACGTTTATTTTTAGAAACAAAGCTTTTTTCTAAGCTGTTTTTACAAAATGGCTGTACTGTTCTGCATTCCTACCAGAAACCTAGGAAAACCCCAAGTTGGTGTCAGTTGTTTGTTTTCCACATACTCTAAATGAGAACACAGAGGAATCTCCAGTGATGATTGCATGAATATGTTCGGGTGAAATGTCTTTCCATCTACTTATATGCCATCATACATTTTTTTGGTAAGAGTTCTGTCCAATCTTTATGTTTTTATTTTTATTTATCTGTTTTACATCTATTTCTTTGTGTATGCATGTGCATGTGAGCATGCATACAGCATGATGCATGTGTAAAGGTTAGAGAACAACTTTCAGGAGTGGGTCGTCTCTTTCCACCATTGGGTACCAGGGAACTGAAAGTGTCTTCAGCATTAGTGACAAGCATCTACCGGCTGAGCCATATTACTGGCCCTTGTCCATGTTTTTAAATAAGTAATTTTATTGTTGCATTTTGAGAATCTTTACATATTCTAAATGTACTTTTTCTTTCCTTTTTTGAATATGGATTTGCAAGTGTTTCCCCCTAGTCTATAGCTTGTCTTTTCATTCTGTTAACACAGAACAAAAGGTTCTAATTCAGACAGCATAATCATTAATTTCTTCTTTTATGGACTGCATGTGTCTGTGCACCACATGAATGCAAATGCCAACAAAGGCCAGAAAGGGGCACCAGATCCCCTGGGACTGGTTACAAAGGGGTATGCCTATGTGCGGATGCTGGGAATTGAACCTAAGTCTTCTGGAAGAGCATTCAGTGCTCTTAACCACTGAGCCCTCTCTCTAGTCCCATGGATATGGTGTCCAAGAAATCTCTGCCTAACCCAAGATCATAAAGACTGTACTCACTTGTGGTCTAGAAAACACATTAGTTTTATGTTTTACTGTAAGTTGTTATAAACTAGTTTGGATTGATTTTAATATAAAGTATGAGACACTGATTGAGGTTCATCTGTTGTTTAATACTATTCTCTTGTTTTTATGGATTTATTTTTATTTTATGTATATTAGTGTTTTGCTTACCGGTAGATATATGTGAGAAACTGGTGCCCTCAAAGACCAGAAGAGGGCATCAGGTCCCCTGAACTGTAGTTACAGATGGTGGTGAGCCACCATGTCGGTGCTGGGATTCAAACCTGGGTCCTCTGGAAGAGCAACTAATGCTTTTAACCACTTACCCATCTCCCCAGCCCCTGAAGACTATTCTTTTACCACTGTAAAAACTTGCATCTTTGTAAAAAGTCACTTCTGAACTGTTAATTTTTTAAAGTAACCCACAAACGAAGGACAAAGACAGAATATATATAGCAATTCAATTCTACAACGTAAAAAGACAATGAAATGCACAATTATTAGAATGTCTAAAATTTTATACAGTGGCCAAACCAAGTGTTTCTGGAAGATAGACCCACTTCTGGGTTCAAAAGGATGTGACCACTTTGGTAAACAGCTGGGTTGTTTAAAAACACATTTAACACGTGATCTAGCCATTCTATTTTCAGTTACCCAGAGAAATGAAAATCTGAAGCTACACAATTATACATATATGTTTGTGGAAGATCTGTAACAGTCCCAAACTAGAAACAAACTTTGGCATGAGCATTCAAGTGAATGCTGTTTAATATTAAGGGGCAATGAACACTTATCTGCTGAAAAATAAGGGTTGTGATGGTGCAGACAGATTAGTGGGAACTTGCTGCACAAGGCTGGTAACCTGAGTTCAATGTCACACAAAAAGGAAGGAGAGAACTAACTTCCTAGAGTTGACCCCTATAGGTGCTGTGTCACATGGAGCCCCACTGCACCCCATACACATATCATGTACATATATACACATTAATGAATAAATATTTTGAAAGAAAAATATGGATCAATCTTAAAAGAATTATGTGGAATGAAAGCATGAGAAAATAATATAAACTTTCAGGGGCTAGGATGTAGTCCAAAAGAATGCTTAATTAGCACTTGGGAAGCAGAAATGGATCTCTTGAGTTCAAAGCCAGCCTGGTCTACAGAGCAAGTTCAAGGCCAGCCAGGGCTACACAAAGAAACCCTGCCTCAAAAATATCACACATACACATAAATACCACCACCACCAACAACAACAAAAAACCAAAAACAACAACAAAACAATAAAAACCACAGACCAAAGTTGCATTCAAAATGCAAGGCTTTTATTTTTTTATTTTTTTCCAAGACAGGGTTTCTCTGTAGCTTTGGAGCCTGTCCTGGAACTACTCTTGTAGACCAGGCTGGTCTCGAATTCACAGAGATCCACCTGCCTCTGCCTCCGAAGTGCTGGGATTAAAGGCGTGTGCCACCACCGCCTGGCAATGCAAGGCTTTTAATCAGCTTTTTTGGTACCTTACTCTTAAAACTTAAGTAAAAAGGGTTACTGAAAAAACGATACTAACACGTTATACTGGAGTTAAAGCAAAAGGGGAAAATAACTTCAAGAGTAGGAATGCACTTCAGAAAACATGAACCATGCACATCTTCCAAGAAATAAGACGAAAATACAACCAAAGTCATTAAAAAAAAAAAAAAACTCAAAAGGGTATGAAAATTCAGGAAATGTCTTAGAAAACGAGAGAGGGTTAAAAAAAAAAAAGAGGAGATGAAAGAAAAAACTATAGAGCAGTCTAAAGCCAAATAAAAGGTCTCCCAGAAGGAGCAGAAAAAAGAAGGGAGAAAGAAAATGAAATAATTTCAAGATGATTCTCTAAATTAAAAACTGAGTTTCTAGACATAAAGTTCTCTAACTACCCCGTGTAATAGATGAAAACAGACTTATACTAAGGTAGGTAAAGACAATTCAGAACTCTGCCAAGTCTCCAGTTTCTGGGGAGCAAAGGGGCACAAGAATCAAAATGGTTTCTTCTTTGTCAATATTAATTTGAATCTGGAAGACAAATGAACCCCACAGAATCTTAACACTGTCAATCAACTGTGATTGACTTGACAGACTTAAGATATTTGTAGATAACCAAAATCTAATACAAGAAACAAAAAGAGTAACAAAAACAACAAAACTTTATCTTGTGTTCCCCTTTCTTATCAAGCATGAAGCAGTTTGCTTCAGGAAACTACTTAAGCGCCGGGCGGTGGTGGTGCACGCCTTTAATCCCAGCACTTGGGAGGCAGAGGCAGGCAGATCTCTGAGTTCGAGGCCAACCTGGTCTACAAGAGCGAGTCCCAGGTCAGGCTCCAAAGCTACAGAGAAACCCTGTCTCGAAAAACCAAAAAAAAAAAAAAAAAAAAAAAGGAAACCACAGAAGCAAGAAACTGAGGTGATCCCTGGATAACAGTTATGATGGATGCCAGCATGACAGCTGGGCCCCAAAGAGGTGCAGATCACAAGCCAAAGGCTCTAGGAAAGACTTCTTTAAAAAGACAAAGTAGCAAAATATTTGATGCAATTAAATTTTTTATTTATTATTTTTATATGTATGGGTATTTTGCCTGCATGTATGTCTGTACACAACATTAATGCCTGGTGCCCAAGGAGGCCAGAAGGTGTTGGATCCTCTGGGACTGGAAATATATGTAGATGGTTATATCTTCAATCAAATTTAGAAAAAAGAAGAAAAGAAAAACATAAGGGGCTAGATAGGATGGGTCAGTTAAGGGTACTGGCTGCTCTTCTAGAGGGCTGGGGTTCAATTCCCAGGACCCACATGGCTGCTGGCAACCATTTGTAGCTCCAGTTTCGGGGATCTGACTCCTTCTTCTAGCCTCACTGGGCACCAGGCACACACACTGTATATAGACATACATGCAGGAAAACATCCAAGCCCATAAAATAATAAAAATAATGTATTTAAAAAACATTTTAAATCTTTTTGAGATGAGGCATAGTACTGAACATCCTAGGTTCAAATGGTCCTCCTATCTTAGTCCCCTGGGATGCTGGGACACAAGTATAATCACCAGGCCTGACTTTCAGGTAAAATATTGAAGGAAATCCAGACAACTAGAAAAAAGTTGGGGACTGAGTTACAACACGAAAAACTACACCAGATGTGGTGACTTCTTGTAATCACAGGGCTTAGAAGCTGGAGAACTGTCACAATTTTGAGGTCAGTATGACCTATAAGGTGAGTTCCAGGCCAGCCTGGACTTCAGAGTAAGACCATGGATGGATAGATGGATGCATGGATGGATGGGCGGGCAGGTGAGTGGGTGGACAGACACCCTGTATATATGAATGGATGGATGGAACCACTAACTCTAGAAAACAGCACAATATGTAGGAAAGAGAAATAATCACAGATGTATACTTTATATATACATTTTTAAAACATCAGCTGTGAACAGTTCTTACACAGGCATGATAATTTGAACACTGAATATTGATTTAACCAATTATAATAATCGGAAAGAGGCAGCTAAACAGCATGAGCAGAAAGAATATGTGAGTGCAACAGGAGCAAGAACTAAATCTTCACTTCGACATTTGAGAGTCCACAGACAATGCTTAAAACTAAAGAAATCAAGTATAAGTATGGTAACTGGAGAAAGAAATCTATATACTTATAAAAAGTTTACTCAAATTATTAAAAATTGTAATTGATGTTGCAGGGTAGTGATTTATAGCAAAAAGGCAGTACACACAGCAGACAAATGATTTCCATGACAAGTTTTATAGAATGACCACTCTCTCTTACATCCATACATGACTTGGATAAAAACTGAAAGGGAAAAAATTCTAGGAGCTAAAATGACTATAAAACAAAGAGAGCTTTAAATGTCCATAATACACTCTAAGTAAATTAATTATATCGGGAAAGAGCATTCAGAAAATAAATGGCCTTTCAGAGATTCAAAATATAATTAAAAGGCAAAATAAAAAAGAACCAGAGGGGCTAGAGACACGGCTCAGTGGCAGAGCACCTGACTAGTACATACAAGGCCCTGGGCTCCACCCAGAACCACAAAAACCAAGTAACTTTCTAATTCAGCAATCTTCCAGAACATAGACAGAAAAAGTCAGCAAATGCAGGCAAATGTTAAAGGACACGTCTGACACCTAACAGTTCAGTCAGATGGAAGGAAGGCAACTAGCAAAGACACACTAAATGATTTTCCTAAACTGGACTCTGATCTTCATAGTGAAAGGACTCAGTAAGGCTCAACACTGCTGTTCACACAGAACACCAAGACTAAGGAAAAGCTCCCAGGGCAATGAGATAAAGCAGCAACCACCTTCTTATTGAAAACCTTTGGGTGGGAGTATACTGACATACTAAAGTTGGCTGACTAACCATTCCTAAGCTTGTCAGAATCTCCAAATATTATTACCTTACACAGTGAAAAGGACTCTGCAGATATGTGAAAGACGTGAAATGAAAAAACGATCTTAGATTAACCCAGGATCCTAAGGTGACAAGTAGTCCTTATAAGAGGGAGGCATGGAGACAATAATATAATTGGACTATGTAAGTCAAAAAAGAAGTTGGAGGCATGGACCTGATAGTTCTGATAACAAAAGAAAAATGTGACCCAATGCACAGAGGCAGCCAATGAAAGCTGAAACATCACCATGCCAACACCTTTATTGACCTCCAGAGCAGTAAGACAAGAAGTCTGTTCTGTTAAGTTGCCATACCTTTGATAACCTGTTACAATAGCAAAAGGAAACTCATAAAGGCCAATACTTTCATGCCTAGAATGTAATTTCAACCTAGAAATATGTCCATAATCACTAAAAAATATATCATTGTTGGCTACAGAGATGGCTGGGGAGTTAAGGCATTTGCTGCTCTTACAGAGAACCCTGGCTGAATTCCCAGCACCTACATCAGGCAGCTTACAACCCCTATAACCGCAGTAACAGGGATCAGGTACCCTCTTCTGGTCTCACAGGTACCAGGCACACATGGTACACAAACACACATGCAAGCACACATAAAATGAACAAATCTTTGCTGTGGGACAATGGTTTATATATCCTGTCAATTGTATTTTAATAAAATGTTGATTGGCCAATAGCCAGGCAGGAAGTAGAGGCGGGGCAATGAGAACAGGAGAATTCTGGGAGAGGAAACGGTCAGTCTGCAGTCATGACCCAGACAGAGAGGAAGCTAGACACAGAGCAGGCAAGATATGACTGCCTTGTCGAAAAAGGTACCAAGCCACATGGCTAACACAGACAAGAATTATGGGCTAATGTAAGTTATAAGAGTTAATAAGAAGCCTGAGCTACTAGGCCAATCAGTTTATAATTAATGTGAAGACCTCTGTGTGTATTTCTTTGAGACTGAATGACTGCAAGACCAGGTGAGACAGAAACCTCCTGTCAACAAATCTTTTAAAAAGAGGTTGGAGAAAAAGCTGGTAAAGACACTGGTTGCTCTTCCAGAAGACCTAAGTTAAATTTTCTGCACCCACATAGTGGCTTACATCCAGAAGATCCAATACCCTCTTCTGACCTCTACAGGTACCAGGCATGCATACAATACAAAGACATACTCACAGGCAAAACACTCATATACATAAATATTTTTAAAAAATTAAATTAATTTCAAGAAAATAAAGGGGCTGGGGAGATGACTTGGTGGGTAAAGTGCTTGTGCAACAAGCATGAGAACAAACCCAGATGCCCAGGACCACAGCACACATCTGTGACCTAGCACTAGGAGGCAGAGACAGGTGAATTCTGGAAGCTCAACATGCAGTCTAGTTGAAAAAATAGAGAAGCAACTGAGGAAGACATCCTGACATTAACCTGGCCACTACACATTCAAGGATAAACACACACAAAGAAAAATTATTTTCTAATTCTTCCCTGTCTTGGTATTGTTAATGTGATGATAATGACACTAGAATGTAGTCTGCTCATTTTCAACTCTTATGGTTAACATATGCATAAAGCACTGAGGTCCTGGTTACATGAACAGAGGAGAAAGCAAAATTTTAGTGGGACAACTATTTAATATCATCAGAGAGTTTTCTACTATTTCCTCATATCCCACATTCACAATCAGTGACCTTGCTGTCTCTATTTTAAAAACAAAAGTGAACCAAGATAGTTTTTATAGGCTCCTTTCCACTTATGTCTATCACTCTGCTTCTGTCCCACTTAATCTGTACATACATCTTTCTAAGGCCACTTATACACAACCCCAACTCTGTTTACTACTTGAGTAAAGTGCTATGCAGATTTCCTCTTCTACATGCCCAATTCCCATCCACTGAGTCATTATCAATATGGAAACATTGCTCCCACCTTCAAAACCTCTCTTCTCTTGGCTACATCCTCTCTCTTACATGTCATTTCTCTGTCCTTTTAAATAGACATCCGTTAAAAGAGTTTTCTATGCTGCCTCAAAATTCTTTTCCCCCATTCTCTCTTGGATTCATTCCAGTCAAGTGTATAATCCTATTACTCTACTGATCTGCTTATTGAGGTCACAGATGACCACCATGCTCTTAAATTTAACAGTCAATTCTCAATCCCAATCCTAGTTAACCTGTCAGTAATATTCTCGTCCTTCACATCAGAGAGTAAATAAGTATAAAACAGCTCAGTAGTAGAGTACTTGGCTAGCATGCCCTAAATTTGATCCCCACATTGGGGTTGGGGGTGGGGACGGAGGTAATCAGGGAAAGAAGCACAAAGCAGGCATGTATACAAACAAGTGAAAAATTAAACAAATAGAGTGACGGAGCTTGAGATTAGCACAGTGGTTAGGGTATTTGCCTAACACGCTCTACCATGAGACCCAAGACGCTCTACCATGAGGTCCTTGGTTTGCTCTCCAAGACTTCCCTGACAAAAGCATAGAATAAGAATGTAAGCAAAGGAATACTGTTTTTCTGAGTCCTTCTGCACTATTTATCATATTCATGCATGACTTTAATAATGCAATTTAAGACTAAGTTTTAAGTCATATAAAAATAACTGTAATAAAGTAGAGCAGCATCTGAGACAACAGTTAGGTCTTAAAGTCTAACCATAATGCAAAGCAAAGCTCTGACAAAATGACTCAGAAATTCCTGAACACCACTGAGTACATCAGTGTGTTGCCTCTCAGAAAGTACAATATAGCCTGTTTTTTACCCCCAGAACATTTAGGGATGGTGTTGTACCAAAAAAAGACTTGTGACTTTACACATTAAATCCAGATTATGAGACGCTTACTAGAATCTGTCTGCCTCTCTGTCTCCCCTCCAGGCATATACAGTCAATCGAGCTAGTTAAATATACCTATCACGAGGCTCCAACATACAATGGTCTATACTTCACTATTAATACTGTGAAGGAGTAACCCCACTGTGAAATACTAGCGACATATCAGGACTGCTTCCTACCCCATGCCTCACTATTTCTATTTTATTTTTATTTAATAGTGCTACAGATTGAACTCACTCTACCACTGATTTTTCTCCCCAGTCTTCCAGATAAAAATGTTACTAAACTAGGTGTGGTGGCACAGACACACACTCCCAGCAGTCAAGGCTAAAACAGGATTACAAATTCAAGGTCACCCTTAACTCCACGGTGAGCTCAAGGCCAGCCTGGGCTACTTAGTGAGATCCTGTTTCTTACAAGGCTTTAATCACTCAGAGACAGAGATAAGTTCTAAGTCAGCCTAGTCTACATAGTTCCTGGCTAGCCAGGGCTAGATAGGAACCCTCTTTCCAAATGAAAAATTCCTTCTGCCATGGAAATGAATTATCTGACCAGCTTTGATTTAGCACTTTTTAAGCTGCCCTTCGTTTTTATTGCTTTGTGATTATACTGAAGCTCATCTTTTCAGGGCAGGTAGAATCAAGGAATAAGAAACCACCACATTGGGGGCAGGGGCTATACTCACTAAAATGTGCCAATCCCTAAGGTTTGATCCCAAGAAACAGAAACACACACACACATACACACGAGAAGCAGGGGACAGAGTTCCACCACATCATTATATTGTAAAGTTCTTGCTCTGTGACCCACCTTAGTTTCTATATAACGTAAATACCTGGAGAACCAGGTTGGGCAAAGTAAGTAGGCATTTATAGGGACCAATGTTCCTACACAGAAACCCTTCTCCAAGAACTAACCAAACAGAGCTTACACTGCAAAACCAAGTCAACAGGTATTATATAAATATCAAATGAAAAGTTATTCAAAAATGATTGCTTTCATTTCCCACCCACAGTTGAGGAAATATAAAAGATCAATAATGCCCTGTGGTGGCAAGAATGCAGGAAAAGGAATGTTACAGACAAGAATTTAAATTATTATAATTCCTCTAAGGAACAGCATGGCAATATAACCCAAAAAGCTAAAAAAAGAAAACAAAGTACAATTCCTTTGTCTCAGCAATTAGATTTCCAGAGAGGCCTTGAACAAACCAAAAGGCATCTCTAGCTACCTGTGACTTTTTTGTTGTTCTGTGGTGCAAGGATTGAACACAGGCTTTGAGCATGTTAAGCATGTAATTTACCAATTCAAAGATCCACCTGTCTGCCTGCCAAGTGCTAAGATTTAAAGTAAGTACCAGGGCTGGAGAGATGGCTCAGTGGTTAAGAGCATTGCCTACTCTTCCATAGGTCCTGAGTTCAATTCCCAGCAACCACATAGTGGCTCACAACCATCTGTAATGAGGTCTGGTGCCCTCTTCTGGCCTGCAGGCATACACACAGACAAAATATTGTATACATAATAAATAAATAAATATTTTTTAAAAAATAAAGTAAGTACCATCATGCCTGGTGAAAATACAAGCGTTAATGAGGTAATTTTACATTCTTTTTTTCATATTATGATTATTTGAAACACATGTAGTTACCAACCCTAAATTGGGAGAAGGCATCAGATCCTCTGAGATGGTTTGTGAGCCACCATGTAGGTGCTAGAACTGAATCCAGGTTCTATGCAAGAGCAGCAAGTGCCATCTCTTCAGCCTCTAACACTAAAAAAACAAAAAACAAACAAACCAAAAAAAAAAAAAAAAACAAAAACCAGGTTTGTTTTTTGAGGGCAAAACTACATAGACAGTGGCCCCAGTATGGAGGAACCACCATCCACAGCTATGCACTCAGCAGGTGCCTCTGGGGCCTGCCACCACTGCAGCCCAAGGAGCAGTTCAGAAGCAGGCTATCAACTTCACAATGGTAGGCTATGTTAGCAGTAAGGACAGCTCACCTACTGACTAGTGACAGAGCTCCACGGTCTTTGACAACTCTTCTGCCAATATTTTGGCAAATGCAAATCTCATAAATCCGGATTTATGATACAGCTAGACAGGAAGATTGTAATAGATATAGCTCCAGCTCCTATCTACAAACAATTACAGTCCCAATTTTCTTTTTCTTTTAAAGATTTATTTATTTATTATGTATACAGTATTCTGCCCACATATATCCCTATAGGTCAGAAGAGGGCACCATATCTCATTATAGATGGTTGTGAGCCACCATGTGGTTGCTGGGAATTGAACTCAGGACCTCTGGAAGAGCAGCCAGTAAGTGCTCTTAACCTCTGAGCCATCTCTCCAGCCCCCTACAGTCCTAATTTTCTTGTCCCTTGTGAATCTTGCATCATTTGAAAATGTCTAGGTAGGCTGGGCATGGTGGCACATGCCTTTAATCCCAGAACTCAGGAGGCAGAGGCAGGTGAACCTCTGAGTTCGAGGCTAGACTGATCTACAGAGCAAGGTCCAAGACAGCCAAGGCTAGAGAGAAAACCTGTCTCAGAAAAGAAAGGAAAATGAAAAGAAAAGAAAGAAAAAAAGAAAGAGAAAATGTCCATGCAAAGTATCCGGAAGTGCCAGAACCACTTTCCCAACAGTTCTATCATTAGAATTGAAGCTTGGACCTAGAGCAAGAAAGACATAAGAAACTCAAGAAGAACCTGACTCCTGTCACCTAATCTAACCAGGTATGGAGAAGATGACAAGTGCTGTAAAAAATTTGGAGCATTCTACTCTCACACAGCAAAGCCTCAAAAGTGTTTGATCAAGTCATCTACATAGTTACCCATCCATCTCCCAGTAAGAGAGCTGGAGCTAGGTGACAATGGCACATGCCTTTAATTCCAGCACTTTGGAGGCAGAGGCAGGTGGGTTTCAGGACAGCAGCCTGGTCTACAGAGTGAGTTCCAGAAGAGCCAGGACTACACAGAGAAACCCTGTCTCAAACAAACAAAAAATAAAAAACAAAAAGAGAGCTGGAGGGGCTAGAAAGATGGATCAGAGGTTAAGAGCACTGGCTGTTCTTCCAGAGGTCCTGAGTTTACTTCCCAGTAACCATATGGTGGCTCACTGTAGTCCCACTGGATTCAATGCCATCTTCTGTATGCAGACATTCATAGAGACAAAACATCCACATATATAAAATACATAAATAAATAAACCTTTGAAAGAGGAAGAGGAGGAGGAGGAGGAGACCTGGAAATGTAGTCAGTGGTAGAGGGCTTGCCATACACACACAATGTGAAGGGTTTGAAGCCCAGCACCAGACGGGAATGAAAGGAAAAATATCTGCTATTGTAAATGTCCTAGTCCCCAATCCTTGGTCTTGTCCCTTAGAATCTTTATACACTTAACTGACTGGTAGAGCCAAAGCTGGGCATGGTGGTACACACTGGTGATCCTAGCACTCTGGACACAGAAGCTACAGGATCACTAGCCTGGTCTATATAGTAAGTTCCAAACCAGCCAGAACAAGACTCTGATCTAAAGAAAAACTTTACTCAGTGACTAAAGCACAGTACAAGCAAAAGGACTTGAGTTTGGATCCCTAACACCTATGTAAAGACCAGGAACAGCAACCCACACACAGACACACACGCAACACTAGTGCCATGGGTGAGACACGGGTGGATTCTGGAGGCTCACTAGCTAATCTAGTCAGAATGAAACAGGAAGTTCCAGGTTCAGTGAGAGACACTGTCTCAAAAACAAGGTAGACAAGTAATTGAGAAAGACATCCCCATTTACATGTTCATTCATTCATATGAGCATGTAACATGTACACATACACACAAAAAAGAGAGAAGGATGGAGGAAAGGAAGGAGGGAAGAAGGAAGAAAAAAATATATAAATAGTGGAGCCAATTGGACTTTAGTGGCACATACCTGTAATCTCAGAATTTGGGAGGCAGAAGCAGGAGGATCAGGAATTAAAGGCCAGTCTTGGCTACATAGAGATATTAAATTTGAGGTCAATCAGAGAAAGATAATAATATTGATAGAGGAGCCTCTGCACTCAATGTCAAGTTTTCCATAAAACTATTCTGAATTAGTCATTTCTGAAATGTAAAATTTCCCATCCATTCTATTAAAATGTATAATTAAATTTAAAAATAAAAATGAGGGATGCAAGAGGGAAGAGTCTGTGTCATTGACAATACATACTGATTGCTTAAAGAACAAGAAACCAGCTGGGCATTAGCGGCACCTTTAATCCCAGCATTCGGGAGGCAGAGTGAGGTGGATCTCTGTGAGTTCCACGCCAGCCTGGGCCAGAGAAAGTTCCAAGACAGGTTCCAAGATTACAGAGAAGCCCTATCTTGAAGAAAAAAAAAAAAAAAGAACAGGGAACCAAATGATACAGAGTTGAGATGTTTCACTGTATAGTCCTTAGCATTTTGTTTTGTTATTGTTTATAGATATAGCCCTGGCTGTCTTGGAACTCAATCTGTACACCAGGCTAGCCTGGAATTCAGATATGCATGTCTCTGCCTCCTGAGCACTGGGATTAAAGTCATGAGCCACATGCCATCTTTCCTTAAGCATGTTTTATTGTTTTTTGAGACGCAGTTTCTCTGTGTAACAGCCCTAGGTGTCCTGGAACTAGCTATGTAGAGTAGGCTGGCCCTCAAACTCACAGAGATCCGCCTGCCTCTGTCTCCTAAGTGCTGGCATTAAAAGTGTATGCTACCAATGCCCGGCAAGTTTTGTTTATTTTGAAGTAGACAGTGAATTCATATAGTTCAAAAGATGCTAAGAAGCTGGGCAGTGGTGAAGCACACCTTTAATCACAGCACTCAGGAGGTAGAAGCAGGTGGATCTCTGAGTTCTAGGCCAACCTGGTCTATGGACAGCCTGGTTTTTTAGGCTATCAGGGCTACAGAGAAACACTGTTTCAAAAAAACCAAAAATAAAATAAGTCTCCAAAAGTAAAATAAAAATATTGCTTAATACAATTTCATGACTACCCAAGGTTTATTAAAATTTGAAATTTTCATTTACTTTAGTTAAAAAATTTTAACTTATTTGTTGGTGGAGTGGTACATGTATACCACAGCATGCATGAAGAAGCCAGAAGACAACTTGAGTGAACCAGTTCTCTCCCATGGTCTCCAGGAACTGAACTCAGGTTGTAGGCCAGATGGCAAGTACCTCCACCTGCAGAGCCATCTGCTCAGCCCCAAGAAGATGTCATTCTCTAAGTGCTATGGTTAGAGATATGTTAGTCTATGAGGCTGCAGCCATGGTTCATCCATTAAGAACACTTGTTGCTCTTTCAGAGGACCAGGGTTCATTTCCCAGCACCTACATGGTGGCTCACAACCATCTGTAACTCCAGTTCCAAGGGATCCAACATCTTCTGACCTCTGTGGGCATTACACACACAGGGTACACCTACATACTCAGGCATAAAATATGTAATTAAAAAAAAAAAACTTCAGCTAGGAGGTGATGGCACATGGCCTTTAATTCTAGCACTTTGGAGGCAGAGGCAAATGGATCTCTGTAAGTTCGAGGCCAGCCTGGACTACACAGTTCCAAGGACAGCCAGGACTACACAGAGAAACTCTGGGGGCCTGGAGAGATGGCTCAGAGGTTAAGAGCACTGGCTGCTCTTTCAGAGGTCCCGAGTTCAATCCCCCACAACCACATGGTGGCTTACAACCATCTATGAGATCTGGTGCCCTCTTCTGGCCGGCAGGCATATACATATAATAAATAAATAAATATATATATTAAAAAAAACTGTCTCGAAAAACAAAAATAAATAAAATTTCAAAAGGATATTTAAATTAAAAACAATAACAACAACAAAAGAGTCTATTCAGCAGGACATGTTTGTGCTTGCCTTTAATCCTAACACTCAGGAGGCAGAGGCAGGCATATCTTTTTGAGTTTAAGGCCAAACCAGTCTGCATAGTCAGTTGCAAGACAACTAGGGCTACTAGTAAGACCCCATATCAAAAAGAAATGAAACAAAGAAAAATCTATTCAAGTCAAAATTATTGAGGGTCTTGGAAAAAGGGCCACAGAACAATGAGGGAGGTGAATAAGAAAATATACTTTAAGGCTGGAGAGATGGCTCAGAGGTTAAGAGCACTGACTGCTCTTCCAGAGGTCCTGAGTTCAATTCCTAGCAACCACATGGTGGCTCACAACCATCTGTAATGAGATCTGGTGCCCTCTTCTGATCTGTAGGCACACATGCAGACAGAACACTGTATACACAATAAATAAATCTTTTTTTAAAAAAAGAAAATATAATTTATTAACAGTAGAATTTGCTTTTAAATTCTTAAGCAAGTAAAAAATTCTAACAGTTCCTCTACATTTACATTATATTATATGTATTCCTGGTGTTTTGCTTATGGGAAATATCAAAATGTCAACCATTGTTTCTATTAAAGGACTTTAATGATATTGCATTTTAGACCTATAATGAAACATGGTGCTTGCTGCAGTTTGTAATGCATCTCATTAAACACATTAATAACACGCATTTCACTAAAAGGTCAGCTTACTTTGGTTAAAGTTTAGCTTTCCTATAATCACTTCATTTAAAGCTGTATAGCAAACTCTGGGCAGACAACAGAGTACCTGTTATAAAAATGTTCTCAATTCTCCCATCTGTCCAAGTCTGCCATTCTTGTTAAAAATTAAATGCCCAGCTATGGTAAAGCTCAGTGGCAGAACACTTGTTAACATGCACAAGGCCCTGGGTTCATTTTCTAGCACTGTTAACAAACTTGTCAATATTTTTAAGTGGTTTAATGGTTACAATATTGGTTTTTTGAGACAGTATCTCACTATGTAGGCCTGACTGTCCTGGAACTTGCTATGTAGACCAGGCTTACCTGGAACTCGGAGATCCACTGGGATTAAAGGTGGGGGCCACATGCAACTAGTAATAAGATTTTTAGGGCTGGAGAGACAGTTCAGTGGTTAAGTGCACATGATATTTTTGCAGATGACCTATGTTTGATTCCCAGCACCCACATGGTGGCTCACAACCTAACTCAACTCCAGTTTCAATAGATCCAATGCCTTCTTCCTGCCTCCAAAGGCAACAAGTATGCATGTGGTACATATAAATACATGCAGGCAAAACACTCACACATAAAATAAATCTTTTCTTGAAAAAAAATTAAATCCTTATCTTTTATGCATGCACACTGAAAGAGTTATTGAAAAATGAAAGGATATACATTAGCTACTTCACAGTAGTCCAGAAGAAATAAGTTGTCAATATAAAGATAGATATAGTAAGACTGGCATGAATTCCAGGCAGGTGGTGAGGCGGTGGTGGTGCACACCTTTAATCCCAGCTAGTGGTATTAAGTGGGGGCTCACTGTGCTCACCTTCCTACTTTAAAATATAGGCTATGTACATAATGTAGCTTGTAAATTCATCTGGCATGTTCTTAAATAATCTGCCTTCTTCCTTGCACATCATTATCACCAGCATAAAAGGCCTAATTCCTGAAATTCTAAGACTTGTTAAATGAAAGTCAGAGGAAGAAAGGTAACATCTTTGGAGAAGTAACTTTGTGTTAAAAAAAAAAAAAAAACCTTAATTTTGTTAAGGTTATTCTATGCTTAATCTTAATCTACACAGACATTAGGAAGTCACTTCATGGTTCAAGAGATATAACTGCCAACATGCAACAGCAAAACACCTGGAGACTAACTAAGTGCAGGTACTAGAAAAGTAAAGGAAATATTACATTTCTGAAAGGTGGATTTTGAAGTGCAGAACATACAAAGACTTGGTTCTCAGGGGTCTACAGTGCTAGAATATAGTTACAAGTCTATTGTTTTAAAAGCTATGGGGGAGGAAGGCTGGAGAGATGGCTCAGAAGTTAAGAGCACAGACTGTTCTTCAAGAGGTCCTGAGTTGGATTCCCAGCAACCATCTATAATGAGATCTGGTGCCCTCTTCTTGCCTGCAGTCATATGCAGGTAGAACACTGTATACATAGTAAATAAATAAAAAAGCTACCAGAAAGAGAGTAAACCATGGTACAAGAGCATATACTGAGCATTCACAACCCACAATCTAAGGACAGAATCCTGTATTCATTGTTTACATTGGTAGAGAGAAAGAGCTGGAGAGATGTCTCAAAGGTAAAGAGTGCTTATCACTCCTGCAGGACTAGAGTTCAGTCCCCAGCATCCAAGTAAGGTGGATCATAACTGCTTCTAACTACAGCCAGGAGATCGGATGCCCTCCTCTTCTGGTCTCTAGAGGTACCTACACTCGTGCACAAATGCACACACATAATTTTAAAAATTAAAAATCATATATATAAAGAGCTTGTGAAGAGATCAGCAAGGTAGGCAGTGTATTTGTTGTTACCAAAACCCAAAGCCCAAGAAAAATACTACAAAATTGGACCAGTGAGATTGTTCAGCAGGTAAAAGTACTTGTATTGCAAGTCTGATAACCTGAAGTCACATAAG
This sequence comes from Ondatra zibethicus, assembly GCA_004026605.1. Classification (NCBI taxonomy): domain Eukaryota; kingdom Metazoa; phylum Chordata; class Mammalia; order Rodentia; family Cricetidae; genus Ondatra; species Ondatra zibethicus. The sequence continues at coordinate 158,590 of PVIU01001192.1, read as the reverse complement.
TACAGAAGGAGACAAGTTACTGAACAAAGTTTTCTGACCTCCACATATGGGCTGTGGAATGTATGCACTTGTGATTGCTTGCTCCATCTTTCATGTTCTCATTCTCTCTCTCTCTCTCATACACACACACACACTCACTCACACACAAATAATAAATATTTAAAAAAAATTCTTCATTGAATGCTTCTGAAAGGCAATAAGGAAATCACTGGAAACCTACCTTTCCACAGCAGTCTAAAAAGGCAAGGTTTGTAAGTATTACACTAGACTATAACACTAGACACTAGTTAGTTTAAACTACATAGGAATTCTGAATACTTGTAAGAAGATTATAAAAATACTGCAGACAGTGGGGATGGTAGTTATACCAATGAGAACCATTCATATAGCTGAACATTGCCCAATGTCTTTCAATAGAAAAAGATAACTCTGGTACCTAACTGTTATGGTGGGATGTGTGCCAGACATTGTACAGTTAAGACGCTTTACATTGATTATGTCCTTTAATCCTCACAACCATATTATCCCAATCTTACTATGAAGTAACCTGGCCAAGACCACAGAGCTAATCAACTGCTGAGATGGTCTGTTAACCTAGGCAGAGTCTTAAGAGTACTCGGTATAGCACACAAGCTTGTACTCCTAGTATTAGGGAAATGGAGGCAGAAGGATCAGAAGTTCAAGGCTATCCTTAACTGCAAAGCAAGTTGGAGGATAGCCTGGCTACATGAGACACTGTCTCAAAAAACAAACAAACAAACAAACAAAAGGCTAAAAAAGATTACCTTTAATTTTTTTAGATTAAAAAAAGAGAGGTGGAGGCAGAAGAATTAGTTCAAGGTTATCTTCCACTACAAAGCTAGTTCAAAGCCAGGCTAGGATACATGAGACCTGTCTAAAATTAAACAAACAAACCTAAGCAGTCTAACTTTAACTGTTCTATAAGACTAAGCAGACCAGGCCTTTAATCCTAGACCTCAAGATGAATAGGCAGGTAGATATAAGTTTGAAACCAGTCTGATCTACATGGTAAACCAGGCCAGCCAGGGTTATTCAGTGAGACTTAGTTTCAGTTTAAAAAAAATAAAATAAAAATAAATGCAAAAGCAAAGTAAATAAGAATTAAAGAGTAAATTCTACTGTTTGATCTGGAATTGGTTATAAATTTGGCCTGTTTCATACCAGCCATAATAGAGCTATATAAACTGGTTATTCAGAATAATGTACTGGAAAAATTATTATGAAAACTATCCAGATGGTATGTATATAACATATTAAGTCATACTGTCATAAGAAGATGGAAGCAAACAAAACCTGGCTCCCTTCAGATGTGTAGAAATTCTGGTTATTAGATCCCTATCCTCTCAGAATGTAATACCATATATTCCTTCCTTTTCTCTCTTCTACCACAACCTACATTGTCAGACGAACAAACATCTGTCAGAATGACTGAAGTTCACCAGGAGGAGGCAATTGGTTAAATGTAAAAGATTAGAACGATCAGAAGTGTTATAAAGCAGAATTAAAGTAATATTCAACTGACTAAAGAAATTAAGTATGTAATGCTGTGGTGGTTCAAAAGAAAATGGTCCCCAAAGGGGGTGGCACTATTAGAAGATGTGGTCTTGTTGGAGGAAGTGTGTCACTGTAGGGGCGGGCTTAAGTTTCCCTCAGTATGACTTTCTGTAGACTTCCCGTTGCCTGCAACTTGTAGGACTCTCAGCAATTCCTCCAGCACCACATCTACCTTTGTGCTGACATGCTCTCCCCCATGATGATAATGGACTGAACCTCTGAATCTGTAAGTCGCCACCTCAATGAACATTTTCCTTTATATAAGAGTTGCACATAGTCCTGATATTTCTTCATAGCAACAGAAACCCTAACAAAGACAGATGCTAACCCAGAAATATCTGTATTTTAAAATGAGTGTTTATAAAGACTCAGATAAGAAGATCAGTGAGTAATAAAATGAAAAAGACCTTAAATCTAAAATGTTTAAAACAGCTGGATAGTGGTGGCACATTCTTTTAATACCAGCACTCAGAAGGCAAAGGCAGGTGGATCTCTGTGAGTTCAAGACCAGCCTGGTCTACAGAGTGAGTTCTAGAACAGCTAGAGATATTACACAGAGAAACTGTCTCAAAAAGGAAAAAAAAAATTAAGATATCTAGAGCAGTTAGGTCTCATCCAAAGGCATCCTCAGAAATGAGGATACTAGGGCACTAAAAATAGCAAAGACGTGCCCCAAAAATCTAAAAAAAAAAAAAAGAAAAAGAAAAAGGATATATCAAGTATTTAGGGAAAAGAAGGGAAGTCAGGAGGTCAGGTGGTTTCTTTTCTTCTTTTGAAGACCTCACAACACATACAATTCTTAAGAGAATTTTTAAAAGGTTGCCCAGATTTCACAGAAAACAAACTTTGAGTATGGCAGGCCACAAAACAAAAAACTGTCTATAGGAAATCATTCTAACCACATATTCTCCTACAAAAGAAATGCTTTTGCCAGGAATGGAGGTACATGTCTTTAATCCTGGCACTGGAGAAGTAGAAGATAGATTTCTGTGAGGCCAGCCAGGTCTACATAGTAAGATCCCATCTAAAAAAAGAAAAGAAGTCCTCAAAGTTGCATATACACATCTTGAATTGTTTTCAAGTGATCCTATTTAGAAGAAGTACCAAACTAGATGTCCTCAGTTTCCTTCCAAATGTAAGTCCATACTATAAAGGGTTACTGTGGTAGTTTGAATGCAATTGATCCCCATAATCTCATAGGGAATGGCATTATTAGGTGGTGTGGCTTTGTTGAAGTTAGTATGGCCTTATTGGAGGAAGAGTGTCACTGTGGGGATAGGCTTTGATGTTTTCTATGCTCAGGATACCACCCAGTGTCTCAGTCGACTTCTTGTTGCCTGCAAGATGTAGGACTCTCTCTCTGCTACTATTCCAGCACATCTGCCTGCAAGCTGCCATGCTTCCCCACCATGATGATGACAGAACCTTTGAAACTATAAGCAAATCCCCTCAATTAATGTTTTCCATATAACAGTTGCAGTGGTCACAGTGCCTCTTCACAGCAATAGAAACCCTAACTAAAACGTTGGTTTTCATAATTTTTTTGTTTTTGTTTTGTTTGGCAATGTTGCTTACTCAGCATGCCCTTAAATCCCTAGGCACAAGGGATACTCCAAAGTAACCAGGATTGCAGGTAGTGCACTAGCTTTTAAGTTTGAAAATGCAAACGGAAACAACATTTCAGTGTACAAGTTAGGAATAACCATGCCAACCAGGGCACATATTTTCCTGTGCCCTGGCACTTTGGTGTCACTGGACACATAGGAGGCAATATTATTTGACAGACTCCTAGTTTAGGAGGAAGAAAAGCTGGAGTTTTATATCTGCTATTCATGCACAAACTCTTTTGGGTGAACCACTGTCTCTAGTTTTCTCATCTGTAGAGTGAAGAAATTAGAAACCAAGTAACTTTTAAATTCTTTTTCACTCTAGAATTCTTGGGCTTATAGTTAAGTGATTCTCTCCCCCTGTAGTCAGTCTTTTTCCTCACTCTTTGTTACCCAAAGGAAAGATAGGAATAACACCATTTAACTTGTTCTAAAGTCCGCCCTAACAAAGGAACACATCCTGTAAGCATGTGGTACAATGAGGACTGAGTTCAATTGCTCATTCTTTCCCTGTTGTTCTACATCTATAGATTTTCAAATAGTTTTCCCTAAGAATTTAAGAAGTAACTCAGCTAGGAGTAGAGGCACATGCCCATAATCCCAGCACTTGGGAGGCAGAGGCAGGCATATCTCTGAAATCAAGGCAAGTCTGGTCTACAGAGTTCGAGGACACCCAGCACTACATAGAAAAGCCCTGTCTCAAAACAAAACGAAACAAAACAAACAAACAAAAAAAACTAAAAAGATTTTAAGAAGTAACTCAAAAAGCCAAGGGAAGAATGTCAAGTAATATTGTAAAACAGACATAGCTCGAGCATCTGATCTACTTCAAAGTTGCCTTCATTTGATAATGCCACTATTCTTAAAAGAACTGCTGATTATTCAGCCTTTTGGATAAGATCAAGTGTAAATAAAGAACTGAAACTAATATTCTACATTACAGTATCACTAAAATGAAAAAATCTTATCTTTTTTACATCCAACTCAGTATACCCCCAAAACAATATGAGTATTCTTACTATTTTTTAGAGCACTGGCAAATTCTGGGCCACCTTTGTCCTTGAAGACTGGAAAAACATTTGGTTGAGGCAACTGATTGGTAGTCAACAGAGCTTTCTGTAGTTTGATCCTTCCTTCCAAGAGCTGGTCCCACAACGCTGAAGAAAAAAGTGAAAGAGAAGCCATCTCTTAGTCAGGAATTCTTTCTGGGCTGGGGACTAGGGAGGAAGAGGAAGAAGCACCAATCTCTAAGCAGCATGCATTATGATGTTCATGCCATAGAAACATTCTCCATTCTAGAAAATAAAGTCTCCCTCTCTTGATGGAAATACTTGCTGTGAGAGAGGAAACCTTAATACATGACAAGAGAACATGCTCCTCTTCAATCTTTCCCAAGGTTAGAGCAGAGCCTGCTAAGCAGCAAAGCAAGAACTAAGGTGCAGGCTTCTGGGTAAAGTGAGGTATGTCACAGACTAATTAGAAGGGGTACCGGAGAAACAGAACAACCAAAATCAAAAATCAGATTAACATAAAAACTATGAAAAAACAAGCAAGTAGCAAAAGCACACACATACACACACACACCTATCTGATTCTTCACAGCTCTTCCTTTCTCCACTTCCTCAGAAACTTTGACACTGGAGAAGGTCATCACCACACCGTCATCTTCACTGTTCCTGTCTCCTTCCCTGTCTTCTTCACTCTCACCTTCTAAGTTTTCCTCAGCATCTCCCTCTTCCATGCCACTCTCTTCCTCAGCCTCACTGCTCCCCAGGTCATCCATTCCTTCCGTAAATTTCTCAAAATCACTAACGCCCTGGAAACTGAAGCCTGGCATTTCTGCAGAATGCCCTCTGCCCTTCTTCTGAGCCAGACTGATCTTCAAATAATTGTCAGCATCCTCTTCCTCAGTAGCACTTAGCTCCTCCTCCTCCTCTTCCTCCTCAGATTCTTCCAGGCCCAGGCCCTCTGAATCCCCATCTCCAGATTCTTCTTCATCAGATATTTCTTTGTCTAAATCATAAGGAAAAAAAAGGGGGGACAGGGTTTACCTACAGAAGAATACCAGGGCCACATCTTTCATTTCAATGAATGAACTGTAGCATCTACTATGAAAGCAAACACGTTATTGTGCTCTATTCAACCAAACAAACATCTACTATATATGTACTATTTCTAAAATGCTAAGGGGAAACAAAGACAAACAGAACATGAGTTCAATCTAAAAAAATATAGTGAAGACACAGACACAAAAAGTATAGTTACAGGGAAAAATAAAAAGGGCTTTGAAAAAACTTCATGCCAGCCACGGTGGCTCATGACTATAATCTCAGTACCCAGGAAATTGAGGCAGGAGGACTGCTTGAGTTCAAGTCCAACTTGGTTTATATAATGAGCACTAGACAAGCCAGGGCTACACAGTAGACCTTGTCGCAGAAAAACAAATAAATAAAACATTTCAGCTGGTGTTTGGGAATTAGACCAGTCTTCCCAAAGCTACATCTGAAAAAATAGTTATCATTAGCTATTCCAAATGCATACAAATAACCAAACACCTATCATGTGTCAGCTATCAAGACTAAAAGAGGGCTTTAATATCTGCTGTGCTGGTAAATATGTAACTTGTTTATTTTATTATAGAAGACCAGAGTTAAGATACTTTGGACTTTTAAAGATTTTGAGCGTTTTTTTGAAGTTGGATTGTACTTTATAATATTAATATGAGACTTTAGGGACAACACGTAGAAAGTTATGGCTTAAAGTGATGTGTCTATATGTTAAATTGACAAGGGATAGATTGTACTGGTTACTTTTAACTGTCAATTTGATACAATTTGACACAACCTAAGCTCACCAGAGAATAAAGTCTTTTCTGGTAAGGGATATAAGCGTCTCACTATGTATTTCTGGTAGACGAGGCCGACCTCAAACTCAGACACTCACTTGCCTGTTTCCTGAGTGCAGGTATTAAAGAAGCATGCACCATCATGTCCAGCTCTGGGAAGAAATTCTTAATGAGGAACTATGTAGACCAGGTTGATCTGTAGACATGTCTAGAGGGATTATTTTGATTGTTAATTAATGTAGAAAGACCTAATCCATTGTAGGCAGCACTTATGCAGAGGGTCCTAACAGTGTAAGACAGGAAAAACAGAAAACTAGCTGAGAGCAAGCAAGTAAAGATGCATTTGTTTTCTCTTTGCTCTTGATCTGGACATGATATGACCAGCTGCTTCCAGCTCCTGTCACTGTGATGTCCCTGCTACGATGAACTAAAATCCAGAAATGTAAACTGAAATAAACTCAATTCTTCCCTAAGTTGCTTTTTGCCAAAGTATTTTTATCATAGCAAAAGAAATAAAACTAGGATACCTGTGGAAAGAAGCTGTCTTATGGGAGTGTTAGATAGGCGTGCCAACAACACATTCCAACATCATAGTAGACAGTATACAGAAAAGGTACCAAACTAACACACACCTGTAATCCTGGCATTTGGAAGCCAGGCAGGAGAGTCAAAGCAAGTTCAAGGCCAGCTTTGGCTACAAACTGCATTTCAGGCCACCAGGACTACATAAGTTCCTTTCTCCTCCTCCCCACATTCCAATCCCCATCTTTCCTAAAAGAAGGAACCACCTGACTTTCCAGAAAAAGATTAGAGATGACTTATGTGGAGACATTATAAATTTACTTACGAAGCATAAGAAACAGCTCATCAAACTGAGAAGAGGTAAGAAAAAGAACTAGACCCTGCACAAGAGGAAGTAGGAAAGTGGAGGGACATGAAGCTAGGATTGCCAGAAAATCAGGACCAGTCCTGTTGTCTATGGGAAGAAGTCGAAACCTTAACTAAGTAAAATAAAGAGTTTATGAAAACATTAAGTCTTTGGTACTTCTTTCCAGAAATAAACCTTAACTTGCTGGATATGGTATGGTCTACATAGCAAATTTGAGACTAACCAGAATGACACGGTAAGCCTCTGTCCTAATTTTTTTTTAAGATTTTATTTGTTTATTATGTATATAGTGTTCTACCTGCATGTATGCCAGGACACCAGATCTCATTACAGATGGTTGTGAACCACCATGTGGTTGCTGGGAATGAACTCAGGACCTCTGGAAGAGCAACCAGTGCGCTTATTCTTTAAGCCATCTCTCCAGCCCCTCTGTCCTAATTTTTTTGTTTGCTTGTTTTTGATTTTTGAAGACAGGGTCTTACTGTGGCTGGAACTTGCTAGGAAGACCAGACTGGTCTTGAACTCAGAAATTCATGTGCCTCTGCCTCCCAAGTGCTGAAATAAAAAGCATGTGACCCCAGACCGTTCAAGACACTGCCTCAAGGGAAAATAAATAAAACACACAAATTTAAAAAGCCTCAGATAGGCTGTCAAAATTAAAAATACAGAAGTTACGTGAAAAACCAGTAGAACCCTTTAAGCTTAATCATTTCTCAAATTAAGAAATTTCCATACAACACAGCATAGACATTAGATTCAGTCTGCTTTCATGTGAATTCTGGCTCTTTTACTTAGCAGCTGTATCACTTTTACTTAACCAATCAGCCCTTTACTTTCCTACTTTAAAATGAGAATAAATAAGTAATATCAACTTCTCGGGCTACTGGAAAGTCAAACGATAACAATGTACTATTTTTACCTTTTTAGAGATTTACTTACGTCTGAGCGTTTTGCCTCCATGTACCTATGTGCACCTCTAGTGCCCACAGAGCAACTGGAGTCATGGATGGTTGTGAGTCTCCATGTGGGTGCTGGGAATCTAACCTGGGTCCCGAAAGAACAAGTGCTCTTAATCACTGGACTATCTCTCCAGACCTTGTGCTATTATTTCGGTGGCTCTTTGTGTCCCAGGCTCTCGGAACTTAGAGAGCTAACTACAGTGGCTGACACATGGTGAAAACTCAATCTCAACATGACCTACCTAAAAGAAAATATATGGCATCCTCTCAATATCCGTATCTGGAGACTTCTTCCATCTTGAGAAACTTACTACTGCTTAAAACTATAAGCTCACATCCTAATTCTTTCTCAGGAAAGACAAAAGCATTGTTACTTTTTACAATGACAAAAGTTTCATAACTAATATACAGAGAATCAATCTAAGACCTGAAAAACAAAAAGGGTCAAAATATAAAAGCAACACATACATCCGACTTTTTCTTTTTGGTTTTTCAAGACAGTTTTCTGTAGCTCTGGAGCCTCTCCTGGAACTTCCTCTGTAGACCAGGCTGGCCTCAAACTCACAAAGATCGGCCTATCTCTGCCTCCTGAGTGCTGGGATTAAAGGTGTGCAACACCACCACCTGCCTTTTAACACACAGCCCTGCTAATACCTAGGATGCCTTGCCCGTTTTTCACTCATCTTAGGGTGAGTCATTAATCTGAACTTGGTAACTCTTTTGAGTTTTAGGTTTCGTTTTTGTTTTTCTTCTGAGACAGGGTCTCAGGTGTAGCATAGGCTAGTACAAAACTATGTAGCCAGACTTGAACTCTGATCCTCCTACTTCAGTCCTTCCTAGTTCTGAAATAACAGGAGCATCCCTTCCTGGGCTTTAGGATTCTCTTAAAGTGAAGTGGTGACCTCGAAGGCCCTTCCTAGTACCAAATTAATGGTCTCTCCTAAAATGAGTAGACACACTGACTTCCAGAAGGCATCCATAAACGAAACAACAAGAGAAGAGTTTCGGGTATATCTACTCACCAGAGGACCCTGGCAAAGTCTGCTCCCAATGGTCTTCTTTCCAAGCTTTCCTAGAAGTGGTCTTGCCAGAATACCTTTTGTCTGTGTCCAAGAGGGAGGATGATGCCAGTTTTCTAATGCTACTCACTGCCAGATCACCTTCCTCCTCTTCCCCTTCATCAAACTTGTCAATCACTCTGGCTCTAGTGGCTGTGGGGAGGGAGGAAAATAGAATGTTAGGTCAAAAAAGAAAAATCTTTAATAGGAACTCAAACAATTTCAACTCCACATCCCACCTTTCTGTGCTAGGTGAGTACTCTTACCAACTGGGCTATATTCCCAGCCCTCAATTCATTAAGTGTCCTCTATACAATTTCCACTAACTTACTGGAATAGGGAATTTATTTCTGCTCTCTAGGGAGACAACTATCATATAGATGTGTTTCTGAATAGAAAACTACCTCCCTGCATCTACTAATAGATTGTTTCTACACCTTAACTCTATAAATCTAGTCTGATTCCTCCTTTTCCATAGTGTTTTTATTTGTTTTTCTTTTTTGGAGGTTCTGAAAATTAAATTCAGGGCCCCAAGTATGTCAGCCTCATGGCCACGAAACTTAATTCTTCCTCAGCATGTGACATTCACTCCGATTATCAATCAGCCAACAAGTTTATAGTCACTCCGTTCCACCCTCCAGTTGTCCTCACTTACCATGGCTTAAACAAACCCGTTTCCTCACCTGCTATTCCTACACCACGACTCCTTATCTCTTCTATTATACCTTCCCCACAACTCTCTGACTCAAGCCTAAAGCACAATTACTCCCAACTAGTCTCAGAACAGGCTTAAGGAGACTCAGTCTGTCATCAGAACGTGGGCAAATGTCTTAAGACCTACCATTCCTTAAACAGCACCAGAGAATCCTACTTTTTTCCTTTTCGAAGCAAGTTTTTAGAGGCGGTCAACTTTAAACACACAAAAACCTGAAACTCATCAGACTCCCTTCTCCTTTCTAAAGTAATACCAGAAAAGGGCATCCTAAATAACTGCCAGTCCGCTGCCAGTAGCTCCCTACAGCTACCCCCACCCCGCCAGAGTCCGCGCGCCCGCCCCGCCTCCCCCCGCCCAAGTCTGGACTGCACGTTTGCAGCAGGTGTCACCCTCCACCCCTCCAGGGGTCAACCCTCCCGAGACACAATTTTCCTCAGCGCAAAGGGAAAGAGAGCAAGCCCGAGGGCCAGCGGCCCGCCCCGGCCCACAGCTCCGCACGTGGCCCACCCAGTCAGGCCTCACCCTCCTCCGGGTCGGCCTCAGGATCCGCCTCACGCGGTCTCGGATTCAACAACTGTTCCAGCTGCAGAGCCAAGGGCTGCGACCCCGCCATGGTCACCAGGTCACAGTCGGCGCTGCGCTCGTGAACGTGCAGCCCCGAGCCCCGGCCCGACGTTCCGGCCGGGACGCTCCGGCCCGACACTACTCCACACCACAAGCAGAAACCTTCGGGGCCAGCGCTCCGCTCCCGGTTGGGCAACTTCCGGGAGGCGCGCGCCGGAGGGGCGGGGCTTCGCGTCACCATAGGCGTTGCTAGGCTGGAGATGCAAGCCCGCGTAACCTGGGAGGGAGCGCAGCCGGCCTAACGCGCGTGCGCTGGAGACCAGGGCCGCCGGGCGCGAGGCGCGGGAGCGCGCAGGGGCACGTGACCGCCTCTAGCGAGGAGCGTTGATTGCGTTTCGAGCTTCCAGGGTTCCCTAAGCACAAAATAATGCCTCAAGCTTTGTGCGAGGTTGGTTTAGGAATGAATCGCGTAAAGTACTCGTGACTCATGATGGCTGGCTGATTTGTGAAAGGAGTAAAGGATAAGCCTCTCGAACCTCAGGTACTCGAGCAAGCACAGGCAGGGATTCCAAACAGGGTTTTTCACAGTGTGGAGGAGCCCAAGCACACATCTTCCAACTCTCAGCAGCCAGGGTCTGAGAGGCCTGCATGTGTAAATGTGTGACCAAGTGCGATCTTTATCTTTATTTAAGAATAATTAGGAATCGCGATAGTTGTACCTCAAATCAAAACCGTTTCTGTAGCATCTTGTGCCCCCTTTCCTGGGCAAGCAAAAGGGAGCAAGCGGTTAGAATTACTCTACTACATGTTCCTCAATATTAATAGCTTTACTGTTCTAAGATGGAGTGACTCAGCCCCCAGAAACTGATGAACAAATGCAGACGAGAAACCCTTCACTCAATTCTAACATTAGATGGTTAGACTCAAAATATAAAGACCTTAATGAGATAAATTTAATTGCACCCAAACGCATGAACATACGCAATCACTTTACATTCTCTTCCCTTCATAGAGCGTTCCTTGACTGCCCACTATGTGACAGGCACTGCTAGATGAAATACAGGATGAGTAAGTTAGAGCCTTCATGCAGTGACCAGCCTTCTGGCCAGCAAACAAGAGCTGCAATGAGGAATAATAAAGCTCTTTGAACATAAAGCGTCCTATGCTGTTATGTTGGAGGTCTTCCGTGAAGACTTAAGATCTTCTGTAAACAGAAAAGCTGCCATTCAATTAAAAACCAAAAAAAAAAAAAAAAAACCATGAGTAGGCCTGGTAGTGGTGGCTCCTTTAATTCCAGCACTCAGGAAGGGAAATGGAGGCAGGCAGATCTCTGAGTTTGAAGCCAACCTGATCTACAGAGCAAGTTCCAGGACAGCAAAGACTACACAGAGAAATCCTGTCTCAAAAAAAAAAAAAAAAAGGCCATTAGTAATACATAATACACAGTAATACACTGTGACTGTACCTCATTCCTGTTGTCCATGGAGACAGAGTCTCTAGCCCAAGCCAGCCTCCAACACACTAAGTAGCTGAAGATGACCTTGAATTCCTTAATCAAGGGGGATTATAGGCATGTGCCACTACACCCTGTTTTTCAGTGCTAGGGACTGAACCCAGAGTTTTGTGCATGCTAAGTAGGAACTCTTCCAGTTCTAGATCCCCAGCCCAGTTCCATTTCTTAAGTATGCTACAGGCCAATTGGATCCCAAAGCAGATCAATGTTAGGTATGTATCTGGTAGCTCCCCAGTGGAACCCACAGGAAGACAGTCCCTGACTCAAAGTCTTCAGAGACCCTCAGATTCAGGCTATAAGAGATTACTCCTTTAGTGTAGCCTCTCCCATGCCTCTGTCCTAAGTGGCTCTTGAGTGAAGAAGACCAGGGCTACAAAAGAGAAACAGACTGTCATAAAGTCTTTCAGACATGGAGGGCAAAGAATGTCAGACCAGACAAAGACCCAGGCAAAGAAAATCATTGTATTACTGAGTAGTTAGAGGGCTTGCTTGTTTTTTTAGGGTGCCTTCTGTGATTTCTGGCATGTGCCTATATCAGAGCCTCCATAGCAAAAATGTGCTCCTCTGTCCTCTACAAGTTGCCATTGCCTTGGGCATAAGGAACAAAAATGCTCTCCCATCCCACGTTTAGTAAATTACATCCCCAGATCCTCTTCCCTTGTTGTTTCAGGCACTAAGAATCTGCCCTTAAAGGTAAGGAGGAAAGAATTAAGTGGAAAGGGAAGCAGGACAGAGACTATCTTGAAACTTATGCATACAGGACATTGCTGGCCTATTTGTGGCCTGTTGAACTGAGCAAACAGGATCATAAGGTGCCACAAGCCTTTTACCAGCTCTCCCTCTCCTGTCTTGGCTATCCCTGACTTGGGACACTTTTAGGAAGGAGTTAAGAGCTCTATACTCTTGCCACACACACCCTAGGCTCCACAAAATTGCTTCTCCTGCTTTCCTACCCCAGGAATCTTCTTCCTGGAGAGGAGACGGAATGGCAGAGCGAAGCTGAGGCATAGGGCAAGGGAGAGACCACTCAAATGTTCTGGGCCCCCTTCCCCAGTTGCATTCTAGTTTCTTGACAGGTGGCTGAAGGACTTCAGACTAGGGTGGAGTGGGGTTGGAGATGGAGGGTGGGTTGTGGGAGGGGCCAGTAAAGGGCAGTATAGCTTCCTAAAGAAATGTCAACCTTTAAGTTTTCTATGCCGGAGAGCAGGTGGGCTGAGCTGTCCTCTGGAGAAAAGACAGGAGTTTAGGATTCGCCTCCCTCTGTCTGGGCTGCAAAGTGAAAGGAATAGCCACCCATAAGCTGAGGTAACTAAATTAGACATCGCTCTGATGGTCAAAACCCACCAGTTTCAAGAGTTTCCAGAAACCAGATTCTGACCTATCTGTCTTCCTAAACAACATCAGCCTTGGGTCCCAAACCCCTGACAGGGCCTGTACCAGTTCTCCACTAATTCACCTGCCTTCTCCCTTGCATCAGGAGACGTTGAGTAGGGGAGCTTTAAGTCCCTCCTCAGCTTAGATGGCAGCCCCCTGATACTGGAACCCTAATTACAGGCACAGAAGTGGGGGCTTTAAGCTGTCTTGGGGAAGAAAACTGCTTGCCAAATTTAGCCATGAGGAGGCTTCCCTCTCAGATGGGAAGGGGCAATAGGGGATCAAAGGGCATTTCCCTTCTTCCTGGCAGTCTCTCCAGGAATGGTTCCCTGCGCCCCTGGGCCAGAGGTGGGCAGCAGTTGTGAATGCAACCCAGCCACTACCATTTCTCTTCCTCCCCCAGCCCTCGGTTCCAGATTGCTGAGCATTACCACCTGTTCCCGTCTTCTCTGGGTTTCACAAAGACCCGCCAGGGGAAAAGACCGCGCCACTGGCATGGAGTTACAAGAACTGAATCTATGCCGCCTGCCCAATTCTTAAAGCATTTCTTATCAAATACTCCGATAGCACAATAAAGCTGCTAAATAATTTAGTACCCTTGATAGGAAAATGCCACTTCCTGATGAGCATACGTTCAGTTAAATGAATGATTTTAAGAGGGAGGGTTCCACGGTGGTGGCTATAATGAATGTTATCTGTGGTTTAATGCATATAAATGCTCAAAGGGGAAAACATGCAGACCCAGTGATTGCATATGAAGAAAATGTGCTGTATGCAGTGGCTAGGAGTTTCCAAAGTCTCCCTTGTATTTCATAAATTTTTATTTCTGAAAGAAGACAGCCAGATTTCTCCCCGATAGTCATTAGTTAGATAAGCCATCGAAGGGGTGCAATGAAATATTGCTTACTCTAAAGCCTTCTCTGCAGGAAAGATAAACTTGGCTCTGTCTTACAAAATAAGGAAACGGGTACTGGAAATTGCATACAATTTAATGTAAAAATGATTTTAAAAAATAAGATATGATCCAGACTGAAACCTAGGCAATATGGTAAAGAAACCCTGGAACCCTGATATTAAAACTCTCATACACCTACACATTAGTATTTCATAGGAGAAACATTCACATTTCTTCCATTTCTATTGGAGGTTTGGATGGGATTGAACTATTCTCAAGACCCTGTATCTATTGGCAACTTAACTCCCAGTTGCAATTTGATTTCTATATTAGTTATTTTTGTTCATCTTCTACAGAAACTTAATATGTATGCTATGCCAGACAAAATAGTTTTCCTTTTGGAAAACTTCAAATGTAGTAAATACCATCCAATAACAATTTCATATCAGTTCTGTGAAAGGGATTAAAGTATTTCATTTCTAGTTATACTTTATATTCATGTTAGGTTATCTTTCAACTCACCAAATTAGAAAGCAGGATTATCTATGGAAAATGAATTGAAGCTGAAAAAGACCAGGTCTAACTATCTATTTACAAGCACGTGACATTCCCAAGCCTGGCTTTGCAAGTGCAGGGAGGAGAAGGGGCTGCAGGCTCTCTCACCTAATCACAGACCCGCACCACTCACTTTCTTTTAGCTGTGGATTTGATTTCTATTTCCAATTCTATATTAACTTATCAGCAAATCTCTTTAACTGTATCAGTTAAACCCATAGAATGCAAATCTGTATTTGCAAAGAAGAGAGGCAAAGAAGAGAGCTTGGTGAAGGGTTTCAGGCAGATCCAAGGTGAAAGTATCACCCCAGTCTTGTCTCCCTCCCTACTGACTTCTGAGGGTCCACTCAGCACACTATTGGGACTTCCCTCCAATCGCTGAAAAACATGGGATACCACACCAATTATCTAAACATCAGGTTTTCTATTTTTATTAAAAACTCACAAATTTATTCAACATGTTTTCTTTCATACAGTGAATGGTCTAATATGCACTGGAGGTCACACAAGCTTAGGTTTATAGAACAATAAAAGACATATGAGAAATTTAATATATAAAGGAACAAGTAGCAGCTGCTGACTGCATATTTGACCATAAAATTTAAATATTTTGGACTTTTATTTTAAAGACACAAAAATAAAACCTGTGTGGGTCTATATAAGTCATATTAACAATTTCATGAATGTTCAACAGGACTAAAAATTAGCAAAGATGTCTTTTTAAACCTTGTAACACTTTTTTTTTAACACTTTCTCAAGTTGCTGGTGCCAGGCACCATTACAGTATTTGTGCTATAATTTATTCTATTTGGCAACTGTCTGGATTTCATGTTTTTCCTTTGCCTCGTGTAAACAACACCTTTTTACACACTAGCACAGTGAGCCCCAAGCCCTGCAAATCTGTCAGAACATCTACAGGAAAAGAAAAGGAACAATTTTGGTTGATTGCTCAAAACATTTTGTTTTTGAACAAGAGGTTTCAAAACAGGATATATTAGTAAAACACTGAACTCCTGAATTTAACATTATACGTAAACAGTTGACTGTTTTTAGTTCAATAGTCTCTTTTTCTTTTTAAACTTTCGTGTGAAGGTAGAGTATTTGTTTTTTGTAGAGGTGATGTTCAAGTCATTTTACTGAGAGGTGTGGCTGGAGACCATCCTGTGGAGAGACGGCGTGTGTGTGTGTGTGTGTGTGTGTGTGTGTGTGGAGAGAGAGAGAGAGAGAGAGAGAGAGAGAGAGAGAGAGAGAATTTGTGAAGGTAGAAGAATTGAGAGCTTTACATTAAAATTTTGAAATTTTGGCAAAAACAAAAATCAAAAACCCGGATAGACAAAAAATATATATATATAGTCCCACCTGATGCACAGCAGGTCGGTGTTTCTGAAGCTATTAAGAGTTTGTTGTCGTCGCTGAACTCTGAGACAACACTAAGATCTCCCAGAACTAGGACCCTCTTGACTGGAAAGCCTCTCCTCCCTCACCGGGCTGAGCGCCTCTAGGTTTTTCCCTCCCCAGGCTCCTGGCATTGCCCAGGACTGTTCAAGGCTGCAGCTGTCAAAGTCGTCTTCCAGCTAGCCAGAGGAGCCGCCGCCGCTGGAGTCTGTCCACGGATCCAGACCCAGGTTGAAGGTCGGGGACAGCTGAGAATTCCCCTTCAGGAGCCCCAGTTCTGCGTTTTGCCAGCCAGTGTGTGGGTATCCCAGCTCTACCGTGAGGCGGATTTGGATCCTATTTTGGACCTCCTTTGCCTTCCAGTCTCCCCCATACTGAGAATGGTCCCCGAGGCTGGAGGAAGTGGAACAGGAGGCTTGCTTTTTATATGTTTTTTTCCTATTTTTTTTTACTTAAATAAAAGTTCGTCTCTGTACAACCACGAGATCCCGTGGCCCATGCGAGGACCCGCTACCACACGGCTGCCTCGTTCATTTCAGGAGGATGGGACAGGTGGTTCCCGTAGCTGGCCCCGCCGTTGACCGACAGAGATGAGAAGGGTGGACTCGGTCCGAAGACCTCTGCTGACATGGAGTGGAGAGGCCCAGGCAGGCTGGGCTCAGGACTAGGCGAGTCCCCTGGGGGATGTGCCAGGATGTCGGTGAATCGCTGTGCCTCGCTGGAAGGGTGGTGGCCAGGCAGCGGGTGGTCCAGACCTCCCAGCGGCGTCCCCGAAGGCCCAGATGATGGCACAAAGGGTAGGTCCACTGGCGTCTGGGCCTGCGAGGATGGAGGTCCTTGCGGGAAGAAGTCGTAATTGCCCCCAGGACCATAGTACTCGCTCTGGTAATCTGCCGACCAGAAAGGAGGTGTCAGAGCACAACCCCGGGTCTAGTGACACCACAGGGCAGGAAAGACCTGGCAGCGGGCATCTCAGGGCAGCTGGAGAGGCACCAGAGCAGGAGAGGAGACTTGGCATAAAACTCAGAGCTTCTCCCTTCCCGGGACCCTCTTCTCACCGGAGCTGGGACTTCAGCCACCTCCCCTGACTTGCTCCGGGTCTTTGCCCCTACCCCTGAACAGAAAGCAAGCGATACCTCCTGCGCTGCCACCCGCTTCCAGCGAAGCCCGCTCGGCCTGGGCCCGCCTTGCCGCTCGGCCACACTCACCTCCGTAAAAGGAGAAGGGGCCGTTGGGGATGAGCTCGCCGGGCTCCAGGCGGTCCACCAGCGGCCGCATCCGGCGGGGACTGCGGAAAAAGGCGTGGCGCCGCGCGCCCAGCGCGCTCAGCTGCTTCATCCTCCGCTCCTTGGAACGTCGATTCTGGAACCAGACCTGAAGCACACAGGCACAGGATGAGACCGCGGAGACCCCACTTGCCAGCCGGGTGTGCAACGGGGCCCAGTCGCTCATCCCTCCACTGCCACTGTGTGTGTGTGTGTGTGTGTGTGTGTGTGTGTGTGTGTGTGTGTGTGTGTGTGTGTGTGTGGTGGCCGTGGTAGTCTCTGAATGAATAGTACCAGGCCAAGGGTAGGTGTGCACGATTCCCAAGAAGGGAGCTGAGCAGACTACTGCCTTGTCTTGATTTTGTAGTCCCACTATTTCCAGCAATCACACGCTTAGCATTACATTATCTTAGGGATCATAGACATTGAAACGCTTCAAAATAGTGTCACATACACAGCTTCCCTTTCAGGATCTCTTGTTGGTCCCTACCCCCATATCATGTAGTGACAGAAAGCTTTCTGCTGATTGTTTCCCAAGGGTAGTGACACCAAAACCCACAATCTCCTTTCACACCCACACAAAATCTCGACATGCCAAACATACTTAGCCATAGCTTCTCTCCAATAGTGACAGGCACACAAACCCATATTCATGAGCACAGGTTCATACAGCCTCCTAGAGGCTGCCCTTCCAACCCTTGGACAGGCACATCCACTCACACCCTCACCTGGCCTCTAGGCACTTTGATTGGACACACGGTACAGGTAGGGCCAGACTCCTGGTATCCGAGACACACTCTAGTCTGGCGTCTTCCCAATGCCGTGGCCCAGCTATCTGCAGAAGGCTTAGCCTCCCCATCCCACATCAGGCTGCATCTAGGCAGAGCCGGCTTCCCATCAAACCATCTCTCCTTCAATCCTGGGCACCCCACCTCCTTGGGGAGGACAAGCCTCTGCTCTGGCGCTTTTCTAACTGGGGCTTGAAACTCACAAATTTGGGGTTGGGGAAGTAGAGGGAGAGCTTGTTGTACAGTAACAGGAGGAACTGGATGACTCTGGAACCCACAGCCACCTCTCTGCTCCTTAACAAGGGCGAGAAAGGGACAGGATGTATACAGAAAGATGGACTTTAGCTGTTGCTACTGTGATGTTGGACATTGTGTTTTCCTCCAGCTTTATGGTGCGCTCTCCAGTCACTCCCATCCCTTTAGCCACTGTCACCTCTATGGGCTTTTTTTTTTTTCATATTCCAACGTATCAGGACAGCCTTTTCCTAGTTCCACTCACTTCCTCCCCTACCCCCAAAACTCTGGGCTCTCCCAGACTCAGCCTAGGTTCCCTTAGTGGCCACGTGAGCCTTTGGGGAACAGAGTGGCAAACCGGGGTTCTGACCTGGATGACCCGCATGTTGAGGCCAGTCTCCTGGGCCAGTTGCTCACGGATATGGCGTGTGGGCTTGGGTGTAGCTGCAAAGGCTGCCTTTAACGTCTCCAACTGCTTGGCTTTGATCGTGGTTCGGGGTCCTCTGCGCTTAGCACCTAGGTTCTGGTCATCATTTTCATTGCTCCCACCTTCCTTGTCCGACACGTTGGCACTTTCAGAGTCCTTGGCATCATCCTGCGATGGGTCTTGGGAATCCGGAGATAAACTAGGGTCACTGCCTGTGGTGGCTGGGAAGAGAAAAAGGAATGCTGAGCAGGATCCTTTCTTTCCTCCCCGATACCCACCCTCTAGCCAGTTGGGAATCCTGGTCTCACCAGAGTGGAGGCTGTTCTCTTTGGCGACACTGCTGTTACTCAGGTAATCCTCTTTACAAACGAACTTGTTCTCATCGATGATGTAGAGCTCCTCGCCGGTGGAAAGCTGCTTGTTACACATCATGCACGTGAAGCAGTTGAGGTGAAACACTTTGCTCCGCGCTCTCCGCACCAGATCGCTTGGAGATATGCCCTGCGCACAACCAGCGCATTTGGTACCGAAACATCTGCGTAGGGTGTGCGGAGATTAGAGAGAAGTACAGGAGACAGGGTGAAATAAAAGCCGCCAGAGGTAGAAGGAGAGAGAATGAATATGAAAATTTATTAAACATAAGATGAGGCAGGAGAGATCGCGGGACATCAGGGAAAACATTTGGTCAGTGTTAACGGCCCAAGCTGCCCCTACCTCTAACCTCATGCTTCGACATAATCCCCCGGGAAAAAAAAGCGTTGTGAGAAAAAGGTTTCCAAGTGGTTACAAGGGCAGAAGGGAAACCGAGCACACATTTTCCGATTAGATTCAGAGAAGTCAAATTTGAGCTAAGAGCTCCACAGAAAGGTCCCGCTCTATATTGCTAGCTTTGCCTTTCTTTCCATGACGAAACGACCTGAGCACAAGCGAGGGTTGGCAAAGTCCGACCCCGCCCTGAGTAAACAAACACTGACTCTGAGCGAGCCTTGGTGGCTGTAGCTGGGCAGTTGCCACGTTCGCGCGCAAAGCCTGGCAGATTGGCGCTAGCGGGAGTCGCGGCCGGGTTGATCCGGCTTCAGGAGTCCCGCTGAGCTTAGCCGCTAGCCAGGCTCCGGGAGCCCCGCAAGCCGGTGTGGCTAGCGCTCTCCGGCACGGATCCAGCCCTTGTAGAGTGAAAACCCGAGCAGTCTGCGGAAGTCCCAAAGCTCAGCCTTTCCGCAATAGCAGCTCGCACCTCTCTTAGCTTCACAGGTCCTCTACAAACACGAGCTGCGCGTCCGGAATTGTCACTGGGGACTGCACTTCCTGGTCCTTCGGGCAAAGGAGGCCCGGTGGCTTCAAACTCTTTCCCAGTTTTGATCAATCCTCACAAACCAAACCAAAATAGCGGAATAAAGTGTGGGATTTCAAACCAGTGGAAAATACAATTTACATTTGAAGCCATTCTTTCCTGTTCAGCTTTGATCGTGGCAAATAATGAGTTTAAGAAAATACAAGCAAAATGGTAAACAGAGGAGAATTTTCCCGGCTCTAACGAGCCGCGTGTTCGCCAGAAGGTGGCCTTCCTGATGGGGAATCGGCTGGAAAGGCCGCGAAGAGGAGCCGGCGCTGGGCATTGGGCCAAGGCCAGCACGGTACCGTTCTCCCAGGTCTACGCTTATAGGCCAATCAATGTTTAGGGAGACCCCAGGCATACAGGATTGGCCTCAAGGGCGGGCTCTTTATTGCGGCTTCCCCACCACCACCACCGGGTCTCTAGTTCGGACAAGACTTCTCAGAGAAGGGAAAGTCAGTGGCTGGAATAAAGCCGGAGATTCTGAGCTCAACTTGAAGGAGCAGCTATCTGGGAGGCCCGGAAAATGCGGTTGGTTTCAGGAGAGCTACGGTTCGGGAAAGGCGGGAGGGAGCTGCAACCCCAAGGCTGCTCTATCTCTCTGGAGGGGTCTCTGAGCTGAAGTCGGCTCAGACCCTTTCTTTTCTAGGCACCTGCAGCCAAACACGGACCACACTTTCCAGTACCAAGTAGGACAGATATCTCGGCATCCCAACTTCCTAAGAGGCAGAAGCCAGAGGGACTTGGCTGCCCGAGAGAAAAGGCAGCTCCTAACGCGGCCACGCTGATCTCAGAGCTGAGGCTGGCCAGGAAGGGCCTGTGGGGAGGGAGCATCGGAGGCGCGGGAGGGAAGTACTCACCTGAAGAAGTCATTTTTACAGTAGAGCTTGCCTTCCCGGGAGAAGCACTTCTCGGTCAGGTTGCATTTACATTCACAGCACTGGACGCACTTGACATGCCAGGCCCTGTCCAGCACGTTCAAGAGGAAACGGTCCAGGATGGGCCTTTTGCAGCCCGCACAGTGCACCATGGTCTTTGGTTTGGTCCGGTGAAGCTCCGATCGATGGGGCAAATAGAATCGAGGAGATGACTCCTGAAGACAACCTGCCTGAGCTTCCCAGCTCCTCCAAAAAGAAAACAATCCCGCTCAAGTCTGGCAACCAAAAAACCGCACCAGCAAATCAAAAGGGGAGAGACCAGGCTGGTAGGGGGCAGCCCGGGAATCCCAGGGCCGCCGGGCAGGAGCAGCGCCACCTCAGCTCACCAGGCGAGGAAAATCAGTCCCCAGCGGACAAGAAAGCGGCTCTTCTGCCCAAAGCCGGAGAAGGAGTGAAGGTCACCGAGAAAGGGGGCGGGACGGAAATAAATAAAATTGAAACAGGTTAAAAGAAAGAGGCCAAGAGCTCGGGATTCGAGAAAGCGACGCTGGGTTCTCTCCGGCTTGAGGTAGAGCTGTCAGAAGTCAAAGTGCATCTGCTTTTGTCGAAGTATGAAGGCAGGTTGTGTGTGCGTGCCAGACTGCCCACCACCGGGTTTTTCCCTTAAAAAAAGAAAAGAACACAGGAGTAGAACGCTTTGGATCCTACGTTGCCGGCTTCTTGTAGAGAGTCGGGACAATCTGGGTGACCGCGCTGGGCCTGGGAAGGGGTCGAGGGCAGGCCAAGGAATGGGAGAGAGCAAGTTGGGTAGATTTGTTGATTGTAGTTGATGCTTAGGTCCCCACCCCCCTTTGGAGAGTATTTTTGCCAGTCAAAAATGAAAAGGGACAACTTCGGGCGGACGCAGCCCGGCGCACTCGCTCGCTCCCCACCGCCCCAGCCCTGTCACCTCGGCCGTTGGCCTGCCAGGCGGCCTTCCGTGTCCTCGCAGCGGCCCTCCCTGCGGCTGGACTCCTTCGGGAAGGCAACGTGATCTGGCTCTTCACCGTGCCTGGCCGTGCATCCTGGCTTCAGTCACAACTCGCGGCCGCTTGGGCGCGCAGCCCCGCATTGCTCGGCCCACGCTCCCGCGGCTTGCGTTTCAGCCCCACAGTCGCTCGACTTTTTTTTTCCCTCTCCCCCCCTTTTGTTGTGGTGGCAAATCTGGCTTTTCTTTCTAGTATCCTTCCTTTCTTTTTTCCTCTCTTTTTCTTTTTCTCGTTCAAAGGGAGGAGCCAAGGGGAGGGGGCGTCTTGGAGAGCTTTCGAGTAATGTCCTGGTGCAGCGCTACGGAAGGCCAGCGGCTGGAACAGTTCGGTGCGGCTCGCCGGTGTCGCTGTCCGGTCCGCGGGTTCCTTGTTGGCTCTCTCCCAGCGCGCGTCCCTAGGTCTCTGGTCTTCTGGCCCAGTCTTCGGCGCGTCTCTCCCAGCTCCAGCGGCTCGGTCACTGTTCCTGGCTGTTGGCTGAGCCCTGGAAGCCCCCTCGCCTTAATGCAGCGCCCGCCGACGTCACGGCGAACTACGACCAATCAGCGCCTCGCGGTCCCTCTGTAAACCATTCTGCATTTTCCCCCCCGGCCGGGGAGAGTGCGGGGAGACCGCGTTTAGAGGATCAGTGGCGGTGGCCCCGCGCGGTACCGGCGAAGGCAGCGAGACGCCCTGGCCCCTTCCAGGTTTGGTAAGGCGTCGGTTTCAGTGTCAGGGAATGAAAGGTGGTGAGGAGGAGGCCAGAGTTCGGTGGGAGGGTAAAGGCAAACCTACGGGGTGTGCGAGTGGGGGCGAAGAAAGCCTGGTTGGGATTAGAGTGTAACTGGGTCTGGAGGCTTGGGAGGTCCAGGTACACCGGCTCTGCAATTCAGTAGGTGTCGATAGCCCTCCTTTTCTTGCTCCTTTGGCCTGGAAATTGCCCCCGGCACAGTTTGAGTCTTTGGAGAGGTAGGGGGCGCTTGGCAGCTTAATCTCCCTCCTGTCTCTGGGTGCCTCCTCCCCCAGTCCAACCAAAGTCCACCCGGCAGGGTGTCTGGGAGACACGAGTGTCGATCTCCTGCTGCGCTCTCTTGGAAAGTTGATTCGGGCTGTTTCCTGATGGGGGCGGGGAAACCGGAGGCGCGGCGCCGGGACGCGAGAAGGAGTGGGTGGGGAAGCGCTTCGGGTGAGGAGTCGCAACTCTGGCGAGAAGTTGTGAGAAAATTGTGATCCGGAGACACCTTTTACAAACAAAAACAAATGACTAGGTGGGAAACCGCGGGGCTCCCGCAGCTGGGGGAGGTGGTTGCAGCGGGGGACTGCACCTCGGCTGCAGGGAAGGGAGGCGTGCAGCGCACTGGCAGTGTAGCCTGGCTCCCAGACCCTTCCCTTTTCCAAGCATGAGCTAGTTCGTTTCTTCAGTCATCAGCGAACCATACCTACCAGAGTACACTCCTTAGAGTTAATACACTTTCCTAATTTTGTCTGCGTTATAAACTCCTGGTCACCGTCTACCGAGGCCGGGGCGGATCTGCCTAGTTGTGGGAGTCAGATGCTGGGCCTGAGGGCTTGAACTTTTAAGTGATTCTAGTTTCCAGTAGCACTCAAGTTAACTATAGCGACTGTTTTTTTTTTTTCTAAGCTTAGCCCAAATTTGTCTCAAAGCGGTGTTACTTTTGCCCCCTATTTGGGGGAGATGCTAGGAAGGTGCATTACTCGAATTTCGAAGGAAGTAAGGGTGTCCCTGCAGCCATATCTAGATGATATTTCAGAATCTGCCTTTTGAGTTACTTCATCTATGCACCTGGCAGATCTTCCACAGGTCTAAATTAGGAGAAAAGTGCGCGGAAACGCAGTTGGACTGGCAGTGAATTCGGGTCCACAAACAGAATACCCTCTTCCAGCGAAGAGAGAAGAAGCTGCCCCGAACTTGGCTTATGTTGGATGGCATTGTTAGTTTTTAGAGCTGTGCCAACGCCCCCTTTTCTGCTTTCTCTTGCACCTCCCGGCAACCCTGAAGCTCTTCAGTAGCTCTGCCTTCCTGCCGGCATGATAGTTGCTTTGTAAAACCAACCACCAAGGCCTGCCTCACACGACTCCTCTGCGAGCCCCACCCCCCGCCCCGAGTGTCAGACCTCCAAAGCATTCTCGCTACCCCTGTCCACTTCCACTCTTGCGTGGAGCAGCTGTGGACTCAAGTAGCGCAGCCAAGCTCTCACGCAACAACCCCTTTCCTGGTTTTTTCTAGGCTTAGACTCAGGACTGAGCGGGGATTAGAAGGCGGCTCTCCCACCTATCGGGCGGGCTCTTCGGGTTCGGACTGGGAGTCGGGATCTTCCTGCGGACCCGACACTTCCTAGAACAAGGATCAAGAATTTTGGTACCCCTCGGACGTGCCAAGTGCGGCGGAGCGCCGGATCCTCTATTATTACCCCGACTCCCAAGCGGCTTTCCAAAGGAAGGGACCACCGGTCCTCAGGCTCTCCACCTTCAACTGTTCCAGAGTTAGCTGCTATCGCCCTGGACTCAACCGCCCCTCTCAGGAGCCTGTAGTCTCCCAGGTCCCTGGTGGCTCACTCTCAGCGCAGCTGGGCTACTTCAGTGCAAAGCAGAGGGGCCCGGGAGGGGCAACTGAGAAACTGCGGTCTCGGGGAACTGTAGGGCGCCACTGGACTCCGTTGCCCGCCTTTTCCGACTCGCATCTTCCTTCTGTAGTCGGGGAGAGGTTTTTTACTGATTTGGGGTGTAATGACTTTGAGACCAAAGAATGGGAGAGAGGGCCCCTTTCGAAGACGGGAGTTGGGCGAAGACAGAACACTGGTTCTAGGGCATTGTATTCTGAATGTCTCCGGGTTCAGATGGTGAAGAAAACCGGTCGCCGAGCCAATCCCAGCTTCTGGGATGTGTGTATGTCAACGAGCGGGTGCAAGGCAAGGCATGTATCTTGGTTCCCTGATTCTGTCTAAAATCCATGTTTAACACTTCGGCGGTGACAGCACACAAGACTAATGTTTCTTTTTTTCCTCACCGTTTCATTGAGTTCTTATTTTGAAATGTAATCAGTAGTGGAGACAAGGAGAGAAAACTGACCTAGCTTTCTAAATCCACCTTCTCTGAATCCACCCAATTCAGCTCTGCGTAGGTATAAATGATCTTTGAAGATCCCCAACCTTCCACCCTCACCTACACCACCGCAGCGCTGTCCACGATTTCAAATCCACCCATTTTACTACCTTCCATCCCTCAAATTTACATAGACCCTCAGTCACTTATACCCTGATATTCAATTTGGATGCCTGACCATCATTCTCCTCCACCGGACTCCCAAGCCACCGTAAGGAAAGGCCCCAGAGGGCCCAGATAGTGACTTCCACAGTCGAGATTTGTCTTCTTAGAAGCTTCTCAAAATTGCTTTGAATGGAGGGAGAGACCCTGTCTCAGAACTGGGATTGACCAGCCTTCTCCGCTCACACACCCACTGATCTCCCTTGCCTCTTGGGTCCAGAGTCCTTGAACCCATTTCCTCCACACTCCAGCCTGGAGTGTTTCCCACCAACCAGGGACCGTTCTTTCTTAGTCACTGTGGGTTGCTATTTAATTCCTAGAGCAGCCGCTTCCTTCCTCTAGTCCAGACCATGGTCCCCAGAAGAGGGAGAGGAGGCCAAGCCACAGTAGTCTCCTAGGGCTGCCAGCCACAATCCCCCCCCCCAATATTCAGCAGTATAGGTCTAGTGGGGAGGAAGGAAGGAGCCAGCTAGATGCACCCTGGACCCCTGCCACCTGGAAGCCACACAAACTCCGCACAGACCTGTGAAGATACGGCTTATGCAACACAGGGAATTGCTCTGCTGAAGTCTCTCTGATCCAGTCCCCTCTTCTTTCCCTTCCCCTCTCTCGAGGTTTGCACTCTTAATATGCAGTACTTTCCAGTTTATATCATTGTCTTCCCTGAACTGCGTAGTAAGGGAGTTGTGGGAGAGGGAGATCTTTATTCTCTACATTTTCCCAGATGGGAACCCCAATCCAAGCAGGGACACCTGCTCCTATCACTGCATTACTGAAGGTGAGGCACTTTCCAAACCGAGCTTGGGCAGTAGTACGGGAGGGACAGCGAAGCTGCCGGACATCATAACATGCACCTGGCCTAGGTAAACAATCCAGACTTCGCATTAGGCCGGGGGGGGGGGGGGACTCTAAGCATGGGAAGGAGAATGGTTAGAGTAGCGAAGTGGAGTGTGCTGATCTCAGTCAGTCCAGCTGAGCAATGGTAGTCACCATGGAAGAGAGAGGTTGTGTTGAAGGAGACAGAAGTGAATAGAAGAAGCGTGAAGAAGAGGAGGCATGCCCCAAAAGCAAGAGGCTGTAAAGGGCGGGAAGATGTGTCAAGAGAAACACATGGAAGAGCTAAGCAAAGAAAGGGGAAAAAACACCCTTTGTTGTGGTTTGCTGCTGTAATCCCAGTACTTGAGTTCAAGGTAGTGCTACTCAGTGATATCCAGGCAAGCCTGAGCTACAGAACAGTACAGTGTGGAAGAAAAAAGCTAGTGGAGAGAAGCTAGAAGCTGAAGAGTCCTGACGCTCCCAGCCGGGGTCTTCCACTGGGACCTAAGTGTGCTGTGCGTGTGACGGGCACATTCCCGAGCCGGAGAAAAGGAGGTTGGAGTCTGGGGGGGACTTAACGCCTATGGAAAGCGTGTGAGCAGCACTGGGCAGGAATCCAACAAATAAATAAAACGTCTAAGACAGCGTGACAACAATGTGTATTTGGGTGCGTGCCCACGTTCCTCTGTTTGAGCACACACTCACACCCGTAAGGAAGACAAACGGGGCGCCTGCCTCAGAGTAATTAATCCTCTCACTAATTGACTCTCTCCCCTTACCTAATGGTGGTGGTCACTGCTGATATCTGGAGAGATATCAAGTGGGAAGGGAGGGAGGGAGAAAGACCCCAAAGCTAGCAGCCTTTGGAACTGATCTGAATGAGTTTGTGCTGAAGTTGGCAGCTCTAATCCCTTATCCTCAGCACCTCCCTCATTGTTGGGCAGAGTTCAACAGATGTGACTGACTGTCTTGCCTGTCCAGGTTTGGGGCAACGTTAACAAAGATCATCTAGACTTAGAGCAACCAGATCATGCACACTGAGGACCTCCTGTAGAGCTGCACCTGGGACTTAAGTGTCTCAGCTGAAAGTCACTCGCTACCCCTCTGCTAGACTTCGTCCACATGGCAGTCTGTGACTCTGATTCTCTTGTCCCAAGGGAGATCACTGTCTGTTCTTCCAGGACCTCGGAGAGATGCATCCTGCAGTCCCCAACAGAACTGGAGAGGTTTTTAGGATGGCTGGGAAACCGCTTGAGAAGAGAGAGCAGTAGAAGGAATGAGGCTAGGCCATGGATGAGGAAAAACTTGTAGAGTTACAGAAATGCATTCAGACATGGAAGTCCACAGAGTGGCTGTCATCTGGCAAAGCTGAGGTCTCTAGGGACGAAGGAGGAATGAAGTGGTTGCTGCTGGGTAGGAAAGAATGTGTAATGGGTGGAAAGGCAGGCAGGTAGCCATGCTTCTGTGCCTGTGTGACAGTTCTATGTGGGCAGGGAGAAGGCTCCACACACTCACCCCACTACATGGCTCAGGTCTCAGGACTAGGGAACAGAAGCAGGGGACTGATCTGTCTTTCAGCTGAGTTGGCTGAAGGGACCTAAGGTCCACTATGTGTCTGTTGATGGAATGTCCAGGCTTTGGGAGGTGAAGGTCAACTGTCAAACCTCTGAGGTAGCAGTGTCTTCTATTGGCCTCCTTAGAGGCTAAGTAAATAGAGTAGTGATCGGGGTGGAGGGTACACAGTTTCCTAGGGAAACAAAATAACTCGCAGCCTCACTGAACACAATTCTTAACTGCCCCTTGGGGACCTTTGTACATTTGACCAAAGCAAGTCCCCAAGCAGTAACAGCAGTATTACTTCTAGGGACTAGAGATCCAGAGAGAGCTGAGGGTGATGGGCAGACCAAGAGAGGTGGTTGTCAGAAGAGGTGAGACGCTTGGCTTCTTCTCAACATCACTGTCATGCTTTAAGAGGAAAAAAAGAAGAAAGAAGGGAGAGAAAAACAAGCAAAAGGAATACAATTTCGGGGCAAAGAAAGAGAAGGGCATATAAAAGGCAAATAGAAACCAGAAAGGGAAGAAAGTGAAGAAGAAAGAAAAAGGCAGGGAGGTGGAGAGAGACTATAATAAAAGAGGGTGAAGGCGGCCCCAGGAGGCTGGGCCTCGTCCCAAACCATCCGTCTTCATTGTCTCCGTGTGTGCAAAGGCAACTCCGGCATAAGGAAAAGCCACTATTGGAGCCGCGGCTTTATTTTATATCCTATACATCAGGAGGGAGGCAAAGCTTTATTTTCGCCAAGAGACAGATATTTTATTTCTCTCTTACGGTTTTATGTGTGAGAGATGTCAGGTTGCCACAATGGATGGCTAATGCATAGGCAAGAGGAAGCCGTGTTGGCATGCTGTGTGTCATAGGGTCTGGGGGGGGGGTGAGTGGGCCTGGGATTTAGGGCTGATGGGACACTCTGGGGGATTTCTGCTAAAACATCTCTCTTCATAAATCCACAAGCATGGTCAGCTCAACAGGGAGAAGAAGGAGTTTTAGAGGGAAAAGAGTTGGGCTTAGTAATAAATGAACACACAAAGGAACCGCTTACCTTCCAACTGGCGTGGGCAATGGGGGCAGACAGAAGTTCCACTGATAGGCAAAGGGAGACTTGTTTTCAGAAGGCAGATGAAGGGTGAGAAGTGATGAATTAAAAACCCAGAACCCAGAAATGGTGTCTTGTACATTTATAAATACATCTGCAAATAGAGCAGGCATCTGAGGACCAAAGCAGTTTTATCTTTTAAATTAAGAGCCACAGGAAGCAGAGGAAGGCTGGACACATGTGCCCTTCACACAGAGACATGTTCCTGGCAGAACTGTGTCTATGTGGCTTCTTTTGCCCTATTTATGTTTCTGGTTTCTGTCTCTTATCCACATGTCCCCTTCTTCAGAAAGCTTTTTTTTTTCTTAAAAAAAAAAAAAAAACCTTCTCAGAGCCTTGGAGGGAAAGAGCCATTAATTTGCAAATTATCTGATCTGTACAAGGATCAAGATGGGTGTTTTTCACTGCTACATCTAATGTTTTGCGTGGACACACACATGCACACACAAACCTATTATACTGTGAACCCTCCAGTGGAGGTGCCAGATTAGAATTCAAGAAAAGCTCCTTCCTGCCAACGTGCTCCACATTAAGCCCCAAACCTCAAAGTGTCTAATGTTCTCATTTTTAAACCCCAGGAGATGGGAATGAGCATAGAGAGACAGTGGCGTTGTGTGTGTGGGGGGGTGTCTTTGCATTAACCTGTCCATCTGGACTCAGACTCACTCTCTCTCCTCCTTGTCAGTCTCCCCTCTTCCCCCTGCAGAGACCACTGCTTGTAGGAGAAGCTTTCATTCATTTTCATGTCTTGTTAATTGTTTGACTTGTTGGTTTGTATTTGTGATGTAGCAAAAAAAAAAAAAAAAAGCCAATTATATTCCTTGCCTCATTTCAAAGGATCTCAGGCAGCACAAGATTCTAGACAATAAGCAAGGCTACCTGGCCACACTATCCCCAGCCTTTGAAGAAGCAATTTAACCTTTCTGGGCCTCAGTTTCCCCATCTGTGTGCAGGAGATTGGGCTAAATGATTGCCGAGGTCCCTTCCAGCTCCCACTTCCTCTGACCGAATGAGATAATGTGTGAAAACACTTTGTAACCGCTAAAGCCGGACGAATGCCAGGGATTATTATTACGATTCTAATCAATCCTCTTTTCTCCACATGGATCTTGGCTGTTTAGCGCCAGCAAGCAAGCTAAAGAGGGCCCAAGCAAGAAAGCTTAGCAGAGATGGAAAGGCTCTGCTGGGGATAGAAAAACCCCCGCATCTCTGTCTCTGGGCTCTCGGAAGCCAGGTGGGCAGGGAGAAGCAGCAGGATGCACCAGGACCCATTTTAGTATGGGCTGTCACAGAGGGTGTGTTTCTTCAAAAGCAGTGTTTGTTTCCAAGGGACTGACATAGGAAGGCGATTTGCATTTTTTGTTTTTCCAGGGAGAAAGGAAAGAACAAGGTGTAGCTGATTAGCAAGTTAATTATTTCACTACCCCAAGGGTTCATGCGTGGTGGTAAGTTGTCCAGCCCTGGTGTAATTTCACAGTCTGTGCATTTCTTGGTGAGCACCTGGGGTGCCTGAGTCTGTCTCTTTCTCCATCCACCTGCCTTGTGTCTTCCTGACACACCTGGGGAAAGGGGGCAGGACCTGGGGTAGTAGTTGGTACCATATCGGTTGAGGGGAGACAGAACTTCTGAGATGCCCTCTCCCTTCTCTGAGTGCTTAGTTACTTATCTTATTCTTCACTAACGTATTTTTTAAAAATTAATATTAATGAGGATGGTTATCAGTAAGTGGAGTGGCTGTGAGGTGACATCCAAGTTTGACCTGGAGATAAACCGTGGTGGGGGTGGGGGGTGGGGGTTGGTCCTTGCTTCTGCCAGGTCAGCTCTCCAAGCTCTGTTTGGTTTCTCACCTCTGGCCACCACTTGTTCTGCAGCAGCTTCCTCCAGCCTGACCTCCCCTTAGGGAGGGGAGGTAGGATCTGTGGTCAAAGGAATGGATGCCTTCCCCCAGAGTTGGAGATGTGAGCATGAGCTACAGAATTAACAGCTTCGCCTTGGCCACTAGGTTGGCTTCCTGCTCCCAGGATGGGAGGGCCAGCCCCCTGCCTCTCCTTTTGAGCCCGGCAAAGGGGAGGGAGGGCTCTCCAGTTTACTTAAGAGTGGTCCCATCTGCTCAGACTGGCCTTTCATAAGGGGAGGGATTTATGCAGTGTCCTTGTGCTTAGACCTGGGATTTGGCTGAAAACCTTGGGCCTCTGAGAATATTACCTAATGCTGCAATGCTCAGTCATGGAGATGATTCATGATTTTTGTCTTTGTGGAGAGCGTGCATGTGTGTGTGTGTGTGTGTGTTACTTTCTACTGTTCGCACTTTGAATCCAAACATCAGGAGACTTTTTTACTTTCTTTTTCTTCTTTTCTATATTGTCTCAGGAGACAGCCTTGGAGGGCCAGCTTCTCAACTTCAGCAGTGTGAGGGTGACATGGTACTTACTGATGCTGCCCATCCAGCTGTCCCCACTCAGGCTGGCTGATGGAGAGTCTGGAGGTTCGCTGAGAAGGCAGTGCTGGTGACTACTTGCCTGGTAATGACAGTATTTGTAGAGTGGGGTAAGTCCAGTTGCTACTCGGATTAGGTTTAGCTTCCCTGGCCTCATCGTGCTGGGATGTTCGGTTATGACAGAAGGCAGTGAGAGGAACTTCAAGGACAGAAAGATGGACAGAGGGAGGAGCTCCATGGATGGTAGCAACAGAACATCAAGGAGAATAAGGTTCCATGTGGAGTCCTGGGCAAATCTGGAAGGATCTGCAAGGTCATTTATTTATCTTCTTTGGGATAAAGTGTGACTTCTTTTAAGTGCCAGCAGCTGGTAAGCTCTTCTTCCAGCACCTTCTTACTCACAGCGGAGTTTGGCCTTACAGATGGAGACCCTGCTTTCCCAGCCAGCTAGCTTCGCTTTGCCTCGGGTCATTCATAATAGAAATGGAGCCAGCATTCAAGTCCCCTGACCAGCCTTCATTCTTTTTGTTTTGTTTTGTTTTCCTGTGTGGCCCTAGCTGTTACAGAGCTTACCCTGTAGGCCTGCCTCTGGCTCCTCAGTGCTGGGATTAAAGGTGTCTCCCACCACAGCTGGCTAAACCTTCATTCTTTTTTGTTGTTATTTGCTTTGTTTTGAAACTGGTTCTCACTTCGTAGCCCTGGCTGTACTGGCACTCACTAGATAGATCAGGCTGGCCTTGAACTCACAAAGATCCTCCTGTCTCTGCCTCCCAAGTACTGGTATTAAAGGCATGCACCACCACCGCCCAGCAAGGATATAGTTTCTTCTTAAACAAAAGAAGCAGGGACCCGATTTGATTGCTCTCTTCGGGAAGGATTTGCCACTAATTTGATAAATGCAATCTGTTTTCCTTCTTCTGGATGAGTGACTTCGTCAGTCCAGCTGAGGACCTGCAGGAGTGTAAAGGTGCTTGCCTTGGTCTTCCTGTTTTACTCACACTGGGGTTTGGGCTTGCTTCTGACAGACTAGGAGGAGCAGACACATTCCAGACCCAGAGCCTGGAGTGTTATCTCTCCCCAAATCCTAAATCCTTACCTCCCTTTCTTTATTTCCCTTTACCACAGATGCAGAGGCCTCCTAGCAAAATGTGAAGGGATGGCCCTCAACCAGGCTTGAAGAAAGAAAGCAAAGAGGGGAGCCCAAGGAAAGGTGGGGCCAGTTGGGATTTTTAGATAACACTCATCTGGTATATTTCTCATGTGTTGTATGTTATAATCTCCAAATTTTACATTTGCTGTAGTGATCTGCAGTGTGTAGGCACCAGTCAAATGCTGCTTGGCCAAAACAGTGTTAAATAAAACTGTAAGAAATGCTACCAGGGTTTTGCATGGATTATTTAATTCTATCAATGACAAACAACACTAATATGCAGCATCTCACCCAGCACAGTATCATGTTTCATTTATATATGCCGAGACATATTTAAGCATGAAAGATACTGTTTCTCGACACAAGCATTTCCCAGTGATTACTTAGAAGCGTGATGGAAACAGCAGAAACCTCTCTCACACATAAACCTGCACCATCATACACACAGACCACCTGTCACACACGGTCACACAGCTAGCCTGCCACATACATATCTGCTTCATCTATGTGCTTCCACAGGAAAATGTAGATGTGAATTTTGCTTATGCACTTGTCTGCTATTCCAGGCCTGTGTACCAGTGCATACCTAAGGCACAATGTCAGAGTCTCTAATGCATTTACACACCTTTTTTCATACACATTCTTAGACTGTCACATAAACATCAACATGGGTGTCAAACCACACATGGATCTTTACCATCCATATGTAAATATTCTCACTGCAGTGTTCTGATTGCAAACTGTGTGCCCCATGCAGGAGGGCCTCTGCACAGGTACCTAAACATCTTTATGTGTTTGTTGACCTGTGCACGTCATCACTGCCCTCCACACCTCCCCTCCCCCACGCGCCGTGTTGACAGTCATTGCCCTGTTTCATCTAGCCAAGAAGGAAGAGTTTCCCTGGGACCCTTTGCAGCTGGTGACAGATTTAGAGAGGGAAAATTTCCATGTTTTCCTACAGTAATCCAGAGATCTTTAAGATGGAGAACTTAGAGGAACAGGATAGAAGTGTCAGCCTTCTTGGGCTCTGACAAAAATGTGAAAGTGCAGGATTGGGAGATGGAACTGGGAGGCTGGTTTGTATAGACAGAGGCACTCACAAGAAGTCTCAGGCTCCCTTCCCACCCCCTCTTCCTCTCTCTCTCTCTCTCTCTCTCTATTTCTCTTGGTCTTCCAAAGTAGACCAGGTTAGCCTAGATTTTATGCTAAAACTTCCCCAGTGCAGAGATTACAGGCCTGTGCCACCATGCCCACCTTTGTCGTTCATTTCACAAACATCTAAGAGAGACATAGAAGGGCTGGGATAGTGGATCAACTCCTCTACTCTCCATTCTGCTATGGATCAACTGTGTGGCTATTTGGAAAGTCTATTTGTAAAGTGAAATATTGACCTACATGGATGGATTGCTTCCCTGGCTACAACAGCACAATCATCAGGGAGATGTTTTTGTTTTTGTTTTTTTAAAAAAACCCAGATACCTAGACTCCAACCCAATCCAATCAGCATCTTTGGAGGGAGGTCCATAGCATCTCATTTAAAAACCAAAGAACACTCCTAGAGGATTCCATGTTCAGCCAAGGTTAAGAACCATTGGTCCAGATGCTCTCTGAGGTTCTTCTACCCCTAAAATGTTATGTCCTGGAGGAAACACACACACACACACACACACACACACACACACACACACACACACATCCATCTGCTGGCTATTCTAAATTCACTTGGAGATCATAAAAAGTTCTGATTTTGTTTTTTTGAGATATGATTTCTCTGTGTAGCCCTGGCTGTCGCAGAACTATCTGTAGACCAGGCTGGCCTCGAACTCACAGAGATCTACCTGCCCCTGCTTTAGGAGTGCTGGGATCAAAGGCATGCACCACCAGCTAAAAGTAAGTATTCTTTCAATTTAGAAAGAGAATCACTTTGTAAAAAAAAATATAATTGCCTTGCAAACAAAACAAAACAAAAAAACACATACCTGCATCCCTGGCTCTTGTAGACCTCCTAGTTCTGATTCACTCATCCAACTTTGATGATATGAGACTTATGCAAATGATGTAAGCCACTAACTGATCAATGGGATAGATACCTCTGGCCAGACACAAATTTCCTGTCTGATTCCTCACCTAACCTGTTTTGATAACATGCTATATTTAGCAGGAAAAATGAGAAGACATGGATGGAGTGTGCTTTCCCGCCCCCAGTTGGGATTCAGAGAACAGCAGCCCCCAGGCCCATGGCCCAGTTCTGATGCTGAAGGAAGCATTAAGCTGTGTGTCCTGGAAAGCTGCTCTCAGACCCAGGCCTTTGGGAATCCCACGTTAATATTTTCTAACAACAGTTCCTGTCCCCCTTGAAAGCAAACCCACTGGAGAAGGCTAAGCCAGGCTGAGGCTTGGAGACAAACCCTGCCAGCTGTCCCTACAGCCCTCCATCTCCATTGGGGGTGTTTAGAGGAAGGAGTGGGAAGAGTTCATCCTGGTGGAGGGTGCCCATTGCTCTTTCAGGGTTAGCAATACGCTGGGTTGATTTTCAGGTCCTATGAGACTGGTTCTCTTTCCCACTGTCTCCTTTCTCCCATCAGTCATCCTGTCTGAACATCCTAAAATAGTGTTTAAATTTCTTTTCTTTTCTTCTCCCTTTCTTCTTTCTTCCTGCCTCTCTTTCCTTCTTCCTAATTGGGGATGGAAACCAGGGCCTTGCACATTCTAAGCAAGTACTCTACCACTGAGCTACACACCTGGCCTGGACCACTTTTCTTTAGGAATATTGTACCAGCAGGACTCCTTTGTGCATGTGAGTACTGGGTTGATGGTCAGGCCTGAGGGAGGCCCTGTTAGGACTGGGCTGGGATGCTTTGGCATGTGCTCTTTACATCTGTCCATTCTGTTTCCTTTTTTATTTTTTTCTTCCTTCTCTTTTATTTTATCTCCTCCCCTGATGACATTCTGAGTCAGGCTTTGACCACAGGAACATCTCAACCCCAGTAGTACACAGTTCCTCTTTCCCTTTCTGCCCTGTCTCCCGCTTCTGAAGAGGGAGCCCAGATATGGTGCAGAAATCTTGGATCCTACATCCTGATCTGGAGAGCCCTTTCCCAGCCTGCTTCCCCTGGGCCTGGGGAGCATCACACCCCAGGATGCCCCAGAACATGATGGATTCCCCAGGTACCTTCAAAGGACTCAGCATTTGTTTGCAATGTGGACCTTGAATCTTGCTCTGGTCATAAATGTTGTTTATTTTGACGAGGACCTACTGAAAGGGGACTGTGGGGCAGGGAGGGCAAAGAGAAATCAATGGGGGAAGATCATAAAGCCATTAGCAGGATAGGGCTTGTAGGGGTCATAGGATCACAGAAATTTTCTGACTAGAGGGAGCACAGGCCATCAGAAAGGTCAGAGATGGTCATTATGTCATCAAGAGGCCTCTAGGGGCCACATGGGGCTAGGGTGGGGTCCTGAGGCCTCTTATGTGGTGAATCTTCCTAGAAAATGGATGCAGGGTGTGGGGCATGACCCCCCAGTAACCTTCTACCAGGTGGGGGAGGCCAGGGGCTGCTAGACATGATGGATATGCCCTCCTGGGGAAAAGAGCCAACCGTCAGATTACATAGCAGATCTCCTGCTCTGGAGAATGGGCACAGCTCCTGGGTAAGGAATTTTGCCTCTACTGTTATTTACTGAACAACGAATATATATCAGGTACTGTACTTGCTGTTCTTCCAGCCTGTCTTACTCAGTCTTCAATAAATTTTTGAAAATATGTTAAATGTTTTTAATATCATTTTGCAGCTAAGAGAGGGGAAATGGCTTGTTGAAGGTCACACAGAAAATTAGTGGTAAAATAGAGGTTAGATCTTACATTTAGATTTCTTTCTTCTTCTTTCTCTGTCTCTTTGTCTCTGTGTCCCTCTGTTCCTGTCTCTGTCTGTCTCTCTATGTCTGCCTGCCTGTCTCTCTCTGTCTCTGTCTCTCTGTCTGTCTCTGTCTCTGTCTCTCTCTCTCTCTCTCTCTCTCTCTCTCTCTCTCTCTCTCTCTCTCGTGTGTGTGTGTGTGTGTGTGTGTGTGTGTGTGTGAGTCAGGGTCTGTTAATCTAATTATATGCTCTACTACTAAGCTCCCAAATTTAGGATTCTTCAAACCTCATCTCCACACCTCTGCCTTCTGCCATCCACTATGGTTCCCTTTAGCTTTAGAGACCAAAGGGGAGTAGGGATCCTTTTGCTGTAAAGCACATGCGGATTAAAAGGAAGCTCAGGGACTAACTTGTAGGGCAGGACAGGAGAGCTTCTAACAGACGTGGCTCATTCTGCAGGGACTTTGCTCCCACAAGCCCACACAGTCAGGAAAACATCCTGCTTGTCTCACCCTACTGCGTGACTCAGATCAAGCCACTTCACCTCTCTGAGCCATTCTTTCCAGCTCCACCGCCAGACCTTTGTGGAAGGTGAGGGTTGGTAGCTGATTTCTTTTGTACCCACCCCTATTTTGTGTCAAAGCTGCAGGACAGGGTGGGAGATGAGACTTAGTTTTGCCTCTCAACCTGATTTGGATCACAAAAAAACAAACAAATAAACAAGCAAGCAAGCAAGCAAACAAACAAAACACCTCAAACCTCAAAAGCCAGCAAGGAAAACCTTGTTCAGATCCCCGCTGAGAAGAGAGAGGCCGAGAGCCACAGCAGAGCTGGGCTGTGAAGCAGCAGCTTAAGCAGCTAGTTCCTCCCTGATCCCCTGACTGTGTAATCCAGTTGCTCACAGAATGGAAAATCCCCTTCTCCTCCCCCACAAAGGCCTCCTAAGAGGTCTGCTGGCTCTGGGGCTCTAATCTGCCCAGACACCACTCGGTGAGCAGGTTGCCAGGGTCCTCATCCCAGCTGCCCCTCGGTGGGAGATGAGGGCGGCTGAAGTTGTGGTCCAGGAGCTGAGGGACCTCCTGTGCTTTGGTTTGTCCAGAAGATCAGAGAAGCGCAAATGGGCCTTGCTGGTGAAGGGAGAGCTTCTGGGATGGCCGTGGGGCTCAAGATGGATGGATGGAGGGAGGCAGGACAACTGGGTGTCCTGGCTGAGGTACCTGGGTGGGGCTTGCTATGAAGTAGTCCATTCTACCCACCGTCTTCCTTTCCTTTTTACTTAAAGATAGTCCCTCCCACAGCTTCATCTCCCCACCCCCCACTTTTACTCATCCATTTGCCCAGCACTGACAGCTGCCCTGTGGGTGAACTCCTGATTCTCCTGCACTAAATACAGGGCAGGGGCTCTGGCCAGAGCACCCCCCCCAGTCCCCAGTCTTCATACATGTGTGCTGGGCTTCCCTGAATCAGACCAAAGAGAAGAAGATGAAGGCTATGAAGGAGCAGGCAGCACCAGGAAGGGGAGGCCAAGGAAGAAATGGGTGGGTGGCAGAGACACTGTTTACTCTGCAGAAGCCCTGGGTTCCATTCCTGGCAGAAGGCACTCCAGAGAGGCTGTGATAGAGGAAAGAGGTAGACATGGAGAAAGAGGAGATAGATGAAGGACTCAAGAACCACCTTAAGATGAAATGTAGGAGGATAAGAGTAAGGGATAAATGAGGAAGGAGTGAG
Organism: Ondatra zibethicus; assembly: GCA_004026605.1. NCBI lineage: Eukaryota > Metazoa > Chordata > Mammalia > Rodentia > Cricetidae > Ondatra > Ondatra zibethicus. Next base: position 120,794 of record PVIU01001192.1, on the reverse strand, counting down.
GGGAGGGCAGGTGAGGCCCAGAAAGTAAGGAAAGCTAGGAGGCATCCTCAATGGCTGAAGATACTGAGTGGAGGAAGAGAAAGGGTGCTAAGAGCCTGCGCAGGACACCCAGGGATTTCTCAGTGCAAGGACTGAGGGCTCGCTCCTACCTCAGGCACCCAGGCCTCCCTCGCCAGTTCCATCGCTCAGATCGTGGGAATGGTTGTCAGGCTGCAATCAGAGGATTTCTCCTTTGGGGTGACCCTGTCTGTGAGACTGGCTGGACGGAACCCTTCCATCCCTGCGAGGAATGGTACCATGTCTTTGTGCCTCTCTCTTGCCCACTCACCTCAGTTTCCATGGAGCATTGCTCTTACTAATTCTGGGCTTTTCTATGAAGATGAACTCGGCTTACAAAATGAGAGAGATCTGTGGTCACAGCCATATCGTGAACTAACGAGAAGCCCACCTTTCTACCCTCACAGGCGAAGACAGAGAACGAGGGGCAGGCTGATGTCTTTTCTGCAGAGCCGAGCACTCAGTGGTCCCTCTGCTGGGAACAATGCATAGGCTTTTGCATCCTAGATGAGGGAAAACATTTGTGCTGTGTGATAGCTGCCATATCCTGAGGCATTACACATAGTAAATCTTCACACACAGCCTATCAGGTAGTAGTTCTTTGCCCTGCTTTTAAAATGATGTAAACTAAGGCCTACAGAGGCAAAGCAACTTGAAGTCACTCAGCTAGGAATTAGAGCTGGAATTCCCTCAAAGTACAGGCATGGTAGGCAAGGGTTCTGCCACTTAGGTACAACCTCAGTCACTCTAGGTTCTCGGCCCTACTAGGTTCTGTCTTAGGGTCTGATGGTGAGTGCTCTTTCCTCCTGCATCTGCCAAATCTGAGATGTCCCATGTCCACTGAAATTGCAGTTGTCAGGGATCAGCCCCCTATGTCCCCCAGTTCCCCATAAAGACCTTGCAAGGACAAGGGTAAAGTCCCCTGAGATGTCATTTGATTTATGTGACGATATTGTTATTTTATGGGATGGGCCAAAGAGGTGTCAGGAAGCAAGTTAGTAGTAAATCTCCCATCTCTGCTCCCGTCCCTCTGCATGTCCTTCCTGAAATTTATGGTGATGTCTGTTCAGAGCTAGGGACTTGGGGCTTGAGTTCAGGCTTGGGGTAGGGAGGTAAAGGGGCAATCCATCCTCTGGGATCTGCTAAACGCCCACATGAACATTGCCACCCACACTCCATCACAAGCCCCAGGTTCACAGTCCTCGAAGTCCTTCCAGGGATGCCCATCAGCGGCAGTGTGCACACACCGGTCATGCACACACTTGGCATGCTCATCTCGTTCACAGATAAGCCCATTGCTTGCGTACCTCCACTCAGTGGGCTGGGGGTCCACACGCACTCCTTCACTGGTGGGCTTTAGTTCCTGCATCCAAACCTGGGAGTAGCGATGAAACTAGCGCAATTACTCTGAAGATAACGAAACTTCCGAGAGGCAGAAAGACATGAAGAGCTGGAAAGGAAGCCACTCCTCAGTCCTTTTGAGATGTCAGGGGCAAATAGATGGGTGGCAGCTCAGAACTGGACCTCTGTCCCCAGCAAGCAGGTCCCCAGTCAGGTCACTTCCAGACAGTGGATGCAGCCCTGGTACCCTCTCCCATTCATTCCTCTCCTCTTTCCTCGTTGTCATGCCATTGTGAGCTTTCACAGCTGCCAGTTTCCTCCTGAACTTGGCAGCTCAGAGGTCAGGACATGTGGGCTTTAGGCAGAGGTCTGGAGGGAAGAGAGATAAAGGGGAGCAGAGCAGCGGAGAGGGTAGGACAGGGATGGGAGAGGCAGAAGGAGAAGACCCATCCAGATCGACTCCCCCGCCAACCAAGACCTCTTCCCTGCTAAGCTGCTCAGTCACTCCATCCCAAGGACTGGTGACCATCTACTCAGGTGGCCTTGCTACTTACTAGCTGGCTGTTGCATGGACATTTCTCCATGGCACTTGGAGGATAGACTTTGGCACCTACATGTCCCTAGTCCCAAGTGCACTGTTCAGGATCTTCAGGAGTGCTCAGAGAACCTTAGCTAAGTGAATGCAGGGCAAAAAAAGGAGACAGCACCCCTCAAGTGTCTACCAAGGGACTCCCCACCCCATCATCTCCCTGCTGCCCTCCTGACTGTGAAGCTGGGGCTGTGCTCTGTCTCATGCTGAATATATGGAATTATCTATTACAATACTTCAATATTTATTACATTGATTTCGCTTTAAATGCTTTGTAAATCATAGCAAAAAATAATGGCCTTCCAACAGAGAGTCATATACCGTAATCAACTGGAAGAAAGTCGGCATTGTAATTTAAAAAAAAAAATCCTTATGTGAGTCTCTCGCTTAAATTAAGAGACAGGACGTGATTCAAATAATAAAACCCAAGTGAGGCTGGTTTTTCTTGGCAAATTAGCAGAGGCTTTAACTGGAACTGAAAAGGTGTTAAGGTGGAACACTGACCTCATTAGACCTTAATTATTTTCTGTTGTTATATTCCTGGAGTCAAGGGCTGCCCACCCCCCAAAGTGTCCACATAAAGACTCATCTCAGGAACTTTGGCTTTAGAGAGAAATCACTTCTCAAGAGGTATTAGTGGGATAAAAACAGACACTTCTCTAGTGACCCGTTTCTCCATCATAGACTTTCCAGGGTGCCCAGAATTCCTGGTTTAGAGGCCGAATAATCTCATCTTTAAAAGCTGAGGATCTAGTTGGGCCTGGTGACACAGGTTTGTAATCCCAGCTATTCAGGAGACTGAGACAGAAGGATAAAAAAAATTCAAAGCCAACCTGGGCAAGTAGTTTGTGAACCCTTATTATAACATAGAAAGTGAAAAAACAAAATAAACAAATAAAACAAAAAACCAGGATGAATATATCCCATCCATCATCCCCAGTCTCTTTAGTATATGTCCAAGATTTTGAGGCCAGTATTTATCCAGGGGGGAAGGAGATGAGCGTGCACGTGTCTGCTAGCTAACTTTGGGGACACAGAAAGCACCTTCTACTGCAAGCATTCTGCTTCACCTTCCATGGTCCACATTGGTTGGTTAACAGTCCCAAAGCTAGCTAGGCTTAGTCTAAGATATCCACCATATGCGGAAGAACGTGGAGCCCATTTCAGCCCCTCTCAGTGCAATAATGAAAGTGAGTGGCTGAGCACTGTGTTTGGCATGGGGTGGGCATCCTACAGTGGCAGTTTTACCCATGCTGGAAGGAAAGGCAGGTTTCATTCGTTTCCTCCAAACGTCCTCACTGGCATGAGGTGAGGGACAGAGTAGAGAATACATATTGCACCACAAGGGCTCCAGTGTAGATGTCCATTCCACAGCCCCATGCCATTTCCCCCATGATAGCCTCGCTGAGCTCTCTGCAGACACTGCTGTCAGCCCTAGCCCTCTCACTGGCCTCCAAGGGTGAGTGTGATCAAAGTGAGAGGGACATTCGAAGATTTGGCCCTTTGAATTAGATGTGCTGGTCCCAGATAGTGACCGTCATTGTAGAGAGGAGGGTCGGATCAAGTCAAGCATTGGAGGGGACTTGTAGGCAGGTAGGAGCAGTAAGTCACCATGGTTTAGGGGATTCCCGGGAAGAGAGAGAAAGCATGGTTTCTTATGTTTGTCATGGTTGGAATGATAGTATGTATTCTGTGTAAATGAGGCCAATGTTCCACAGAAGACATCCCCAAATTCCAGGATACCATCTCAACAGTCTCTTGCTTTCTGGAAGGATATGGAGGCGATCTGCAATGACAAAACACCCACTTGAGGGCCCATAGCAAGACCGAATTAGGGGCTGGGTTTTGAACAGAAGGCTGTCCTTGCTGTATTCTTTGACCTGGAGTGGCCTGGCTGAGTCTAAAGGAGCCCTGAGGACTTGTGCAAAGGTCCACCTTGGGTTTTGCAAGAGCAAGCCCATCTCTGCCTGGCCAGTTAAAAGAACCCTTTGTGGATTCCATTTGTGTCTCTCTTGGCTTAAAAAGGCTATTCGGGTGAAGGAGGATGTGCCCCAAAGCTGTCAGCATTAGGAGGCTGGAGATGCGGATAGCTCGGTAAAAGTGACAGAGCACAGTATGGAAACCCACACTGCAATACCTGCACTAGGGAGGCTGGGGGAGATTGGGCAAGACCCTGTTTCAAAAACCAAAAACTGTGAAGTTCTGCCCAGATGCCTGGATGACTGAACCAGATATAGGGAGGACAACTTAATTATATTTCATTTGCGGTTCCAAGCTGAGCTTCTGGTGTTTACTTCCCTCTTTCCCTCCTTTCTTTCTTTCTTTTTTTTTTTCGAGACAGGGTTTCTCTGTAGCTTTTTAGAGTCTGACCTGGAACTAGATTTTGTAGACCAGGCTGGCCTCAAACTCACAGAGATCCGCCTGCCTCTGCCTCCCGAGTGCTGGGATTAAAGGTGTGCACCACCACCGCCTGGCTTCCCTCCTTTCTTAATAGCTAAAATTTACTTCCCATTTTTCTTTCTTTCTTTTTTCTTTTTTTTTTTCTTTTTGTATTGTGGATTGAACCCAGCACCCGTGCATGCAGGACAAGCACTCATTCTACACTGAGCTGCATTCCTAGTTCTGACTCCAGATTTTGTCCCTCTGAAGAATGGGACAAGGAGGAAGCTTATTCCTTCCAATAACATGACTTAGTGCTACAGTTGTATAAGTGCACACAGGCACAGGACCTAAGTTCAGACACCCAGCGCCTGCTTAAGAGCAGGGTATGGGAGGACATGGGAGGGTAGAGGCAGGCTGGTCATTGACAAGCCAGCCTAGCCAGTTGGTGAGCTCTCAGTTAATTGAGAGTCTGTCCTAAAAGATAAGGTGGGACTGGAGAGATGGCTCAGCAATTAAGAGCATATACTGCTCTTGCTGAGGACCTAAACTTGGGTCCTGGCATTCAGTCTGTTAACTCCAGCTCTAGGGAAATCCAATGCCTTTTGCCTATGTAGGCTCCTGTACTTATGTACACATGTACACACACACACACACACACACACACCCATAAATAAATAATGCTTTAAAAAATAAGGAGGAAGCTAGGCATGGCAGTATTTTGTATGTGTGTCTGTCTGTGCTCCATGGTACAATTCTGGTAGTCATGGCCAGAAAAGGGTTTCAGATGCCCTGGACTAGAGTTCCAGACCACTTGTGGGTGCTGGGAATTGAACCCTTGTCCTCTGCAAGAGCAGCCAGTGCTCTTAACCACTGAGCCATCTCTCCAGCCCCTGATGCATGCCTTTAATTCCAGCACTCAGAAGGCAGAAGAAGGCAGAACTCTTTGAGTTTGAGGCCAGCTTAGTGGACACAGTGTGTTCCAGGACAGCCAGAGTTATATAGTGTGCCTCTATCGCAAAATAAACAAACAAACCAAAAACCAACCAAACATAAAAAGGTAGAGAGCAATATACATGATGTCTACCATTGATCTCTACAGGTGTTCCCCCACATCTACACACACACATACACGCACACACACCATGATAAATATTATATTCACATTACGGATAAATAGACTGAGTTCCAGAAAGACGGCTGTTGAGACACAGAACTGGGATATGAACCCAGGTCTCTCTGTCTGCACAGAGGTCTCACCCAGGAAGGTAAGAATCCACACTGAAATGTGAGCCCTCCAAGGACGTGGATTAACTAACTGTAACCCTAAACCAGTACCCAGTCAACAATAGGTATTTCCGAATAACAAACATCAACCTTAATGAAAATTTTGGTCTAGAAAAGTGAGGTGGGAGTAAGCAAGGGACTGGGTAGGTGACTGGGAATTTTCTTTTAGTTTTTCAAGACAAGGTTTCTCTGTGTAGCCCTGGCTGGCCTGGAACTCTCTATAGACCAGGCTGACCTCCACCATGCTGGGCCTTTCAAAGCTTATCTTTTATCTTCTTTATGCTTGCTCTGGAATTGTTCTTTTTTTGTTGTTGTTGTTTTGTTTTTGTTGTTGTTGTTTTTAAGACAGGGTTTTTCTATGTAGCCTTGGCTGTCCTGGCATTCACTCTGTAGACCAGGCTGGCCTCGAACTCAGGGATCCACCTGCCTCTGTCTCCTGAGTGCTGGGGTTAAAGGCATGTACCACCACACCAAGGTTTTTTAGGGGGGTGGGGAGAGGGCAGTTGTTGTTGTTTTGAGACAGAATTTCTCTGTGTAACAGTCATGGCTGTCCTGCAACTCACTTTGTAGACTAGGCTGGCCTTGAACTCACAGAGATCACCTGTCTCTGCCTCCTGAGTGCTGGGATTAAAGGTGTGTGCCACCAGACCTGGTTTTTTTTTTTTTTTAAGATTTGTTGACTTTTAAAAATTAGTGTGTGTGTGTGCGTGTGTGTGCATGAGCACACACATAATGTTATGGTGTACATGTGGCGATCAGATGACAACTTTGGGATCAGTTCTGTCCTTCTTCTGGAAGTCCTGGAGATCAGTTTTTACCTACCGAGCCATCTCGCTTGCCCTAGATCTTCCGTCACAGTTCCACAGAAGGTTTTGTGCAGTGCGTATTTCAGGGAGCACCTTGTGATCCCTGCCAGTCCTGCCTGGCTGTTTCTTTTTCTTTTCTTCTTTTATTGACACTGGGTCTCATTATGCAGCCCAGGCTGCCTGGAACTCACTATGTCATCCCTGCCTCAGCCTTTGGAGTGCTGGGATTTCAGACATGCACTGCCATGCCTGGCTCTGACTGTTTCTCTTTCCAGACACCAGCACGGCAGAGGTTTGGGTCTCGGAGAGTCGTGGAATAAAGAACTAAAGTCAAGAAATGGCAACACTAGCAGTGAAGTAAAATCTTTGTTGGTATATTCAGATTATATTCAAATTATTTTATAAGAGTCCTTTGAGATGGTTCACTGGGTAAGGATGCTTGCTACCAAGTCTGATGACCTCAGTTTGATCCCCAGAATCCACATACTGGAAGGAGAGAGCAGACTCCTGTACATTGTCCTCTGACCTCTATTCCTACTGTGGGAGGGTCATGCCCGTCCATAAGCAATAAAGAAATAAATGTAGTAAAAGTCAGTTTACATTAAAAAAGTGTCATACGCATAAGCGTTGTCTTGTTCTTTGGGTAGCCTCTTTGGATGACCTCGGGAACACTAAATGACTCTCTCTGGCATTTTTTTGTAGTGCTGGAAATGGAACTTTGTATGTGCAAGGTGGGCACTCAACCTATGATTTACAGTCCTAGCTTCAGGAACCAGTTTTTAATCCAGTTTTGATTGAACTCCTACCTCGGACTGTACACTGGATTGAGGCCTGGCGAGCCCAGAAATGCCCATGGGATGACCCCCAGATCTCAAGAGCATGCCCAGGCCAGGACCCTTTTTTGAGACCTTCCATGTAGGCAGCTAGAGGCAAGCAGGCATGCCAGGGGATTGCACGGCCCTCTTGTGCTCTTTTGCTCTTCTCTCTGGTCTCTCACTCCCGGTGTCTGGAGGATCCCAGTCTTGTTGAAGGTCAGCCCCCTCTGCTCCACTCCCTCATCCCTGGCCCTCCACATTGTAGTTCCCCTGGCAGAGTGAAAAGGTGCGAGAGGGAATCCAGAGATTCTGTACTGTTTGTTTTGGGTTCAATGGAATCTCATTTACACGTGTTAATTGCAACTAATTGGCACTAATTGGATGAACAGGAAACCCTCTGGGAGCACTCATACCTTTAATTTGTAGTAAATATCATTAATTAACATATGCTAATTAGAGCCAATTAACATTGATTAAGGGTTGCCAGCTACTTGGAAAGTACAACTCTGTGTCCTCCTCCCTGGGTTGTCTGAAGTCAGCACAAAACATGATACATAAAGTCTGGGGGTGGGGGAAGGACGCTGCATCTCACGGGGCACCAGCTACACAAACACAGAACCCTGCAGCCCTCATCCCAACTGGCTGCCTAGAGGCTGCACCCTGCCCTTCCTGCTCTCCCCTGCTCAGTGCAAAGGGCTCTGGAGAGGTAGGGAAGGCCCTGCAAGATCAGCATTGTTCAGGGAGCTGGGGGAGAAGACTGGGAGAATCCAGGGTTGAGCTGTTCTGCCCTTGATCAGCTCCAGGACAGCAGATGTCATTCATGGGTAGCCTGGAATTCCACTATCAGGAAGAAGGTGGCCAGAGGAGGGGCACCCCCTCCAGATGAGGTGGATAGTAGACTTCCCATTCACCCTGTCCAACTGGGAGAGGGTGCACGTGTGAGCATACCAAACTTCCTCCATCAAGCACGCATGCAAGGGGAAAGATCCAAGTGACACCAGGTAGGTAGGTAGTAGGGCCCTCTGCATCAGACAGACATCCATTGCTCGTTGGGGATACACTATTACTCAAGATTGAGATGCTGTTCAAATTTCCCAGGGTATTGGTGCTGGATTAAAAAAAAAAAGTCAGCTTGGTGTGGTAGTGGCGCACACCTTTAATCCTAACACGTGGGCAGCAGAAGAAGGCAGATCTTTGTACTAAGTTTGAGGCGATCCTGGTCTACATAGCAAGTTCCAGGTCATCAAAACAGTGAGACTATGTCTTAAAAAAAAAATAAAACAACAAACAAACAAACCAGGGCTGAGGGTGTAACTAAAGATACAGCATAGGTCTAGCATGTGGGAGGCCCTATGTTTATCCTTAGAACTAAAAATTTAAAAGAAAAAAAATCATTGCCTAGGAGCCAGGGTTTTAGGGTTTCTTTTGCTTCTGTTACTAACTAGCCATGGGCTCTTAAGATTCATTAAAAGAAAACATATATATAGTTTCATTTTAGTCTAATTATAAAGAAATAAATGTGTATTGCTCTCCTCCCCATTGCCTCCTTTCAAACAGCCTCCCAGGTGCCCTGCCCAGGGCTCCTCCTGCCTTTATAGCCATCATTGGACCATCTCACTTCCAGCGTTCACATTATCTGCTTTTATCAACAGCAACAAGCTCCCTAAGGCAGGATCATCCTGACTATTCATTTCAGCTCTCCATGGGCACAGAAAAAAACTTGCTGTATAAATGAAAACATACATGAGATGAAAAACGCCTTGATTTCTTGCACTATGGAGAAAAGCAACATTCGTAGTGTGTGTAAATATAAGCGATACACATTCCCATATTGGTAAAACTTATGAACACATATAAAACACACATATGCAGGTGTCTCGAGAAGCTTAATGTTCTTACTTTAACAACTTCAAAAGTCTAAGTGCCACAAATTTGAAAAGCAAAGAAATTATCTTAAAACTTTATTTAGATTTATTCTACGTTCAGTTTTGAGAATTTTAAGTGTTAAATCTTTGGGTTCCTGTGTCAGTCTCTCTAATGAAGGCAGCAAATAGTGATTCAAAAATTAAGACTCTGGGAGCTGGAGAAATGGCTTAGAGGTTAAAAATGCACACTGCTCTCACAGAAGAGCAAGTTTGATTCCCAGCATCCATATTGGATAGCTCGCAACTGCCTGTAATTGCAACTCCAGTTGGTCTGACTCTGAGGGCACCTGCGTTCACGTGCACATACACACGCAGACAGAATTAAAAATAAAAATAAAATATTTAAAAATAATTGAACTTGGGCTAGGCATGCAGGTCAGAAGTAGAGCACTTGCCCAGCAGCAGGTGTGAAGCTTTGAGTTGGAGTCCCAGTTCTTGGGGAAAAGGGGGAAAATAATAAAATTTCATTTCTGACAATGTGTTGAATCCAGTGTTTTATACAAAGCACTGTTAAGAGAGCACTCTATCACTGAGCTACACCCCAAACCCTAAAATTTTATTATTAAAAATCCACAAGATATGGGGATGGAAGGAAGGACCACTGGTTAAGATCACTGGCTACTTCTCCAGAGGACCCAGGTTTGATCCCACCACCACATGGCATCACATAACTACCTGTAACTTCACTTCCAGGGATTCTATGTCCTCTTCTGGACCCCACAGGCACCAGACATGCACATGGCATACAGACATACATGTAGGCAAGACACCCATACATACACATAAAATAAAAATAATAAAAATTTTAAAACACATGATAAAATATGTAAGAAATAAATAACTATGTCAAATGCCTTTAAATTTTATGTGTATAAGTGTTTTGTCTGCGTGTATGTATGTGCACTATATGTGTACCTGTGGAGGTCAGAAGAAGGTATCAGATCCCCTGGAATTGGAGTTAAAAAGCTGTTATGAGCCACCATGTGGGTGCTGGGAACAGAACCTGGATCCTCTGCAAGAACAACAAGCGCACTTAACCACTGAGCCATCTCTCCAGCCCCTATAAATGTGGTTGGGTTTTTTATTTATCTGTTTTTGTTTTGTTGAGACAAAGTCTCCCCATTTAGCCTTGGCAGGCATGGAGCTCTCTAAGAGACTGGCCTGGAAATTGTTGGGGTCCTTCTCCTGCACTTCCTGGATGCAGGGATTAGAGGCATGAGGCACCATAGGTAGCTCCAAATGGTGGCTGCTGATTCTCCTTTTCCTCCTTTTCCCCCTTCTCTTCCTCCTCCTTTTTAATGATAGGTATAGCTTTGGTTGGGTTAGAAGTTGCCATGTAGACCAGACTGACCTCAAACTCAGAGATCTGCCCACTTCTGCAGGGATTACAGGCACTTACCACCATGCCTAGTTCCAAATGACATTTTGAAAAGCTTGTAGCACTTGTGTTTCTGAAGTTGTCAAAGCCGCAAGCCCCACCAACCCTCTAAGATCATCCAGAAAATACACTGGCAGTCCCTCTTGCAAACATGCCTGCTTTCACAGGTTCCAGAACACAGACGCCCTGTGATGCTCCTTGCCTGGCTTTAAACTTTAGATTGCTCCCAGTGTGTCGCTCTAATAATGCTGGGATGCACATTCTTGCTTACATCTTCCAACCTTGCATACATCTTGGATGGATTCCTTGGGAGTCTTCCCAGAGGGAGAAGCTTTGCCTCAGCATGTGGCCAATCTGCCCTGCAGAAACAGTTCTGTCAGCAGTGACCATGAGTGAGACCTCTGTCCCGCTGCCAGGGTCAGGCGTCCTCTTTCAGACACCAGCTAAGTCATGACGTGGGTTTCCTCCTCTGTGGACTAAACACAGGGAAGCCAGCATGCCTTAACTTTCCAGGTGTGTGGGAAGAGGTGGAATCCTCTTTCTCAGGAATCCAGAGATTTTTTTCCCCAGGGGTATGAGATGAGAAGGGTTTTACAGTGCTTCGGCTCTGATGGAAAGAGATGAGAACCTGGGTAGGCTGGAGCCTGGAGAAACCTCACCTCCAAGCCAAGAGGTGTCTGTGGGGGACCCTCATCTAACTCAGAGGGACAGCATTGCCCAAGAGGGGCTTAGGGTTCACTCAGGGCTCTGAAAACTGTAATGCCGAGGGCGCTGGGAAGTTCCCCATGTGAGAAGCCCCTGCAGGGGGACAGGAACTTTTCTGAACATGCTTTATGCACTTGTGCACTTAAATGACAGGGGCGCCATTATCCCCATTTCACAGATGACGTCTCTGAGGCTCAGGCAGGTTAATTAATGTGCCTTCACATATACAGCCATCAAGTGGCAGGCCCACTCCACGACTTTCCGTTCTGAGCCCACTTTGCAGACTATACTACAACCTCCCGCCTCTGTGTGTTCCCTTGACTCCCAGAAACCCTGGATTCTAGGTAGCTTCTCCTTGGCTCCTGAGATGCCCTCCTCTGAGACAACTCCCTGCCCTGCACTGGGCCCTCCATCCCTCTTCCCCATGGAAAGCTGAGGTCTGAGAGAGAGCTGTTGGCAAGGTTCACAGCAGTTTAATTACCAAAGTGATTTTAATTTGTTTTTGTTAATTGAAATCTCATTAAGCTGTAATTTACTCCAACACAGCTCAAGAGTCCACAATTCTATGGATGAGGAGGCAAAGGGGGCTGGTGGAATTTGCTTTAGTCTGGGATTGTCTTTCTTTCTTTCTTTCTTTCTTTCTTTCTTTCTTTCTTTCTTTCTTTCTTTCTTTCTTTCTTTCTTTCTTTTTTGGTTTTTCGAGACAGGGTTTCTCTGTGGCTTTGGAGCCTGTCCTGGAACTAGCTCTGTAGACCAAGCTGGCCTCGAACTCACAGAGATCCGCCTGCCTCTGCCTCCTGAGTGTTGGGATTAAAGGCGTGCGCCATCACCGCCCGGCTTTGGGATTGTATTTCTTACATGATCATGTAGTTAGTTGGTTTGCACGAGAGAGTATGTGTGTGTGCATGAGTGTCCCATAGCAGGGGCCTCTACACAGCCAGGTACCTCCTTTCTCCTTCTTAATGTAAATTCTCTTGTCCTACTGCTATGGGGACCTGGTTCTGCCTGCCTTGTTCTGTACTCTGAATGATGAGGAAAACAAACAGAGCAATCCCTCCGCAGGGCAGGAGGTAGGCAACACACTGTATTGTCTTCACTCACCTTCATGCCAAGCACAACGCCAGACACTGGAAATGCTGCGGGAACAATAGGAATTCCATTATTTCCCTTTCTTTTTAAATTTTTATTCAGTTTGTGTGCATGGGGTTGGAGGGCACAGGTGCCACAGTACATCTGTGGAGGCCAGAGGACAACTTGCAGGAGTTGGCTCTTTCTTTCTGGCATGTGGGATCCAGAGATCAGACTCAAGCCATCTCACCAACCCTTGTTTTGTTTTCTGAGACAGGGTCTCATGTACCCCAGGCTGGCCTAGAACTCATTTTGTTGTTTTTGTTTTGTTTGGTTTGGTTTTTGTTTAGTTTGTTTGAGACAGGGTTTCTTTGTGGAGCCTTGGTTGTCTGGAACTTGTAGACCAGACTGGCCTTGAACCCACAGAGATTTGCCTGCCTCTGCCTCCCCAGTGCTGGGATACCCGAGTATATGTGCCACCATCCCCCCACTACAAATGAAGTTACTTTTTATAGTCTTAGTAATCCTAGAAATGTAGACATAGAACTCATTTTGTAGGAGAATGACCTTGAACTTCAGATCTTTCCGCCAAGTCCTAGGTTCACAGGCACATCCCACCACACTCAATCTATTCAGTGCTGTAGATTGAACCCAGGGCCTACAGAATGTCAGGCAAGCATGATGCCCAAACTGAGCTACCTCTCCAATCCAGAACTTCCATTCTTACAAACATCTCCTTCTCCTCCAAACCATTTCCAGGAAGACTAAGGCAGTTTCCAGACTGTCTCCTCCATCCGTCTAACCCATGCAAGTGTCGGTTGCCCTTCAAACTTGAGCCATAACTCTTTCTTCACGAAGCGTCATCCCAAGCCCTCCTGGTCCCCTGCCTTCCTCGCAGCACAGAGTTCTTCTGAGCGCTTTGGACTCTATGGTGTATGAGAAGGATGAGCTCCACTGGCCCCTCACCTTGTTCTTCTAGCTGAGGGTACATCGGACCCACATCCCCCCACCCTGGGCACCTCCTGCTGCTCTATCTCTCAGTAATCCCAGGGTTGAGTTGTGTTCTGCCCGCACTTCACATTGCAGCTCTAAAGACATTTTAAAAAACTGCAGTGGGGCTGGAGAGACAGCTCAGTAAAGAGAACTCATGGCTCATGCAGAGAACTTGGGTTGGGTTTCCAGCACCCACATGGCAGCTCACAACTGCTTGTGACTCCAGGTCAGGGGGTTCAATGCCATCCTCTGGCCTCAGTGGGCTCCTGCATTCATGTGCTACACATAAACTCACATAGACAAACACATACATAAACAATAAAAATAAAACTTAAAAAATTGTGGTAAGCTAGGTGTGTGGTACGTATGCAATCCCAGCACGTGAGAGGTGGAGGCGGAAGGATCAGGAGTTAAAGGTCATCCTCAGCTACACAGGGAGTTTGAGGTTAACTTGGGCTACATAAGACTCTGTCTCGAAAAACAAAATGAAACACCATAGTTAAAACATGTACAATAAAATTTACCACTTTGGCCATCTTAAGAATACAGTTTAGTGGCATCAAGCATATCCAACTTGTGTAACCATCTCCAGAATGTTCTCAACATGCTAATCTCTGCTCGGGAAGCCGCAGCTCCATTCATTCCTTCCCCCAGTCCCTGCTTATACTGTAAAACTTTTTGTCTCCATGAACTGACTCTTCTGGATATCACAGAAAATTAGTCCTTTTGTATCTGATGGCATCTTTCTTTTTCCCTGAGACTGAATCTTCCTGTGTAGCTCATCATGGTCTTGAACTCCTAATCCTCCTGTCTCAGCCTCCCAAGTGATGGGACTACAAGCATGTGCCACAAGCACAGTGATGCTCTTTTATTGATTGATTAATTGTTGCTGTTGTTTTTGTTTTTTGAGACTGAGTTTCTCTGTATAACAGCCCCAGCTGTTCTGAAACTAACTCTGTAGACCAGGCCGGCCTCGAACTCACAGAGATCTGCCTGTCTCCGCCTCCCGAGTCCTGGGATTAAGGGTGTGTGCCACCACCGTCCCGCATTCAGGCTTTTCTTATTTGTTCCCCTTAAGAACTGACTAAAACTCCCCACATGTCTTCAGACTCCCTGAGTTGGGTGGGGTTTGCAAGCTGTGCAAGTGTGTGCAAGTTTGCAAGTGTGTGCAGTTGCCTGGCACACAGTGGGGACTTGATGACCAAAGGAGCAGCCAAGAATACATTGGAGCCGGGCCTTTGACCTGCTTCTTTAAGGTGTGCTTTGCAGGCAGAGAAACTCATGGTCTGCTCCTCTGGCCTGCATCCCTGGACTTTCTGTGTTAGCAGAGGACTCTGAGCCTCCAGAACTTTGTCTGCTCGAGGCGTTCTCATCTCCCCACATGGCCCCCGACTGCGGCCACTTGGTAGGTTTCCAGGCCTGACATTTCCAACATGCAATGCCATATGTATCACCCCTCTCAGGTAATTATCACGTAAAATTAAGCTAGTCTTGTACATGAAACCAGCAATTAGCCAGGGATTGAAGGTCAGGGAGAGCTCGTTTATAGAGTCGCTAACAAAATGTTAAGTGGAAGTGTGTGTCAGATGGGCCAGGAGGCTGGATTAGCCGGGTCGCGGCCATGGACAGGAGAGCAGGGGAGACTCCCAGCTCAGCAGCCGGCACAGCAGGCAGAGCTGGCAGTTGACGCCTCACGCTTCTCTCCTCCGGCTCTCAATCTGGGGCCCAGCTTTGAAGGGAAGGTCGCCAAGCCTGCTAAGTCCCAGTGCACACCAAGGCTGTTTCCCACTCCATCTGGAAACCTGCTAGGGCCTGCCCCAGAGCCTGTCAAGTTCCTCCTTCTCTAGCCTGATGCCTGTCCTCCAACACTTCATACAGGAACGTTCATATCTGCTGGGGGTGGGTGTCTGAAGACAGGACAGCCATACACAGCTCAGAAACTTTGCACTCATATTTCCTTGGCTTAGAATGCTTTTCCTTTTCTCCAGCTGCTTTGTAGTCAACCTGGAAATCTTTTGTTTCTCTTCTGAAAATCCAAGGCTAAGCCAGGCATAATAGATGTACCTGTAATCCCAGTACTTGGAAGACTCAGTGGGAAAGATCACATGTTCAAGACCACTCAGCCTACATAGCAAGTTCATGGTGGGCCTTGGCTATGTACTCCTCTCTCAGGACTGGAGATAGAGGTCAGTTGGTAAAGTCCTTGAGTAGCACACACAAATCTCTGGGGCACGGTGACGCACACCTGTAATTCCAGTAGTGGAGAGGCAGAGGGTGGGAGTACAAGGTTATCTCTGACTACGCAGTGAGTTTGATACCAGCCTAGACAACATGAGACCATGTCTCAAGGGTGGGGGTGAAATAAATCAGACTATGGAGACGGATTACCATGTTAAGGCACTTGAAGCCAAATGTGATGTCTGTTCAATTCTTGGAACCCACATGGTGGAAGGAAAGAACTGATTCCTGAAAATTATCCCCTGACCTCCACACATTCACTATGGCATGCTTACCCACTCACATCACATATACACATATATTAAGTAGAAATAAATAACTAGGTAAATAAATAGATGTCAAAAATATCTACCAGTTGAGCATGTGGCTTAATTTGCCTTTAATCCCAGCACTTAGATGACAAAGGTTTCTGTAAGTTTGAGGCCAGCCTGGTCTACATTGAAAATTCCAGGCCAGTCGGAATAAATAAAATAAAAATCTATCAAGCTGGGTGGTGGTGGTGCACACCTTTAATCCCAGCACTTGGGAGGCAAAGGCAGGCGGATCTCTGTGAGTTTGAGGCCAGCCTGGTCTACAAGAGCTAGATCCAGGACAGGCTCCAAAGCTACAGAGAAACCCTGTCTCAAAAAACCAAAAAATAAAAAAAATAAAAAATAAAAGAAATAAAAATCTATCAATATAAGAACTTGTTCTCAAAAATCCAAATATCAATCAGTGAAGCTATTCAAATTATAATTCCAGGCTGCTCTTCTCTGGGAGGTTTTTAGAGTCTCACTTTGTTCCTGCAGGAGAGCACGCTGCTTCTGTCCTGTGAGCAGGTGCTACGGTGGCTCTTATACTCTGACAATCTATGAGTGACTCCTCTGTCTCTTGTTGGGCTATGATGCACTCGTCTCTTATAGGTGACCCTAGATGCTCAATATGCACCCAGAGGCCAAGCACAGCCATCAGCCTGTTCTGCCCTGTGGTTTGTTGCTTTGTTTTGTTTGGCCTCTGCTTTGTGGCCTTTCATAAATGCTACATCCTCCAAAAAGTTTTCCCAGATTCCCCCTCTCTAGCAGAATTCACAGCTCCATCCATGTTCCCATGAATCCTTGGGTACTGCTTTTAATAGAGTACTATGTTATTGCCCTTTCTATGCCTACAACCACAGGAGGACTGCTCAGAGTCAGACAACAAACAAATCCTGCAACAGAGACAGGAGGTTCAGCAGAAGGAATCTGAGACTTAGAGTCTGCTACGTGCCTTTAGGTGAACAGTCAACCACTCTGGTCTCCATCCTTTGAACCAGGTCCCATGTGTTGAAGAGTCTGAGATGCCACAGGTCTCAGTGAAGAGTTTCCCATCACCTGCCCTTCACCTGCAAAATGAAGGTTCATTTAAAAGGTTCTCTGTAGTCTTGTGACATGACAGGCTCTTAGAGGTAGAAAGAGTCATGAAAGGTACCTGGTTGCACAGCTGGCTTCTCTGTTAGGTGACCATCCAGTTGTGGTTTGTATCTCTTTGATGATGAGGGGCTCACTCCTTACCAGAGCAAAGCACTCTGCTTCAGACAGCTCTGCTCGGGAGAGTTCTTGGACACACTCCATCTCAGGCACAGAACCTGTGCCGTAAGATCTGTTCTCTGCCTAAGATGATATTCGTACACAGATCTGATCCAGCTTCAGTGATACCAGCCCACTTTTGTTACACACAGAACTTGACACAAAGACTGGTGGCCATGTGGTCATCTTTCTCTGTCACGTGGTCACCCTCCTCTGTCATGTGGTTACCCTCCTCTGGGTGCTGCTCTTTGGATGGGACACAGAACAGGGAAGGGCCATCACTCTTCTTTACATAGAATTTGTGCTTCTTCTATTAATGGAACCCAAGATCATGGGATCTCAGCCTATGTCTCTTTTAAGTCCAGTACCATATAGAAGCAAAGCCAAGAAAGATCAGAATTCCTTTCCTTTTTTATTTGCCACTTCAAGAAGCTACCTCTGAAAAAATCATAAGCAAGAACCAAAAGCAGGTGGCAAACTAGGAAAAAAGGATTTGAAACCATACCACAGCAAAGGGTCATTTTCCTTAATAGATAAAGAGAATCCACAAGTCAATAGGAGAAAGATCCATAATTGAACAGAATTATATATACTTATCAGCATGTTGGCTGAAGATGACCTGACAATTGCTTCTTAACCTATGAAAAGATTTTTAACACTTACTCACAATAAAAGAAATACAAACTGAGAAGACAATCAGGGATTGGGTAAGATCCCTGATTTTCTGTGAAAGCATAAGGACCCGAGTTTGGATGCCCAGCACTCAAAGTAATCCCATCACTGGGGAGACAGGTTGTTAGGGTTCACTGGCCAGACAGCCTAGCCAATCCCAAGTTCAGTCCCAAGTTCAGTGAGAGACCCTGTCAACAATAAAGGTGGAGAGCCATGTCGACTTGACTTCTAACCTAACTTCCACATATAAAACCCACACAAATGCACATTCACCGAAATACAAAGTGGGAATGCACACAAACACAACCAAAGACAGGCATGGTAGCGCATGTCTATAATCCCAGCGTTTGGGGGGTTAGAGACTAGAGAAACACAAGTTGAAGATCATCCTCAGCTACACATTGAATTGGAGGCCAGCCTAGACTACAGCAGACCCTGCTTCAAAACAACAGCAGCAACAACCAAAAAGCATAATTGGCTAGATGTGTTGGCACATGGTTTTAATCCCAACACTCAGGAGACAGAGACAGGCAGATCTCTGAGTTCGAGGCCAGTCTGGTCTAAAGAGTTCTGGTACAGTTATATAAGGAAACTCTGTCTTGAAAAACAAAAGGGGAGAAAAAAATGAAAGGAAAGGAAGGAAGTAGGAAAGAAGGAAGGAAGGAAGGAAGGAAGGAAGGAAGGAAGGAAGGAAGGAAGGAGAGAGAGAGAGAGGACAATTGTTTTGTAATATGTGAGCAAAGATCAAGAAGTTTGGTACCAGCTGTTAGGAAATGTATGGTAACAGGCCTGCACACATTGTGAGAATGCATTGACACAGTACAGGGGGAGTTTAGGTTTATCTACCAAATTCTAAGAAAGCACACACTTTGATTTTGCCTTTGCGCTTCAGGAATGTATCCCAAAGATCTATTCCAATATGCACATGAGAAAGCTCCTTCTTCTAGGAAGGGCCTTTTGACTTTTGTACCCTCTACTAGAACTCAGACAGCTGCAGTTCTGCACATCATATACTGGGTGCTCAGTAAGTAGCCAGGAAGTGCATGGCTGTAACCCCAATAATCAGGAGGTTAAGACTGAGGATTGTGAATTCCAGGCTTCTTTGTGTTATATAGAGGACTCTGCCTTTAAAAAGTCTGTTGAATTCATAAACAGATGAAGGGATTAATATGCCAACGATATGGACTGGGGTCATTCACTGCACCTTTTGTTTGCTTTTTTTTGTTTCAGCCACAGTTTCAGTATGTAGTCCTGGTTGACCTTGAACTCACAGAGATCTGTAGATGGATTTTTCTTTGGGCAAACAGCTCACAAAAAAAATGACACGGGAGACTTATTATTAATTATGAAAGGTCAGCCTATAGCTTAGGCTTGTCCCACTAGTTCTTACAACTCAAATTAACCCATTTATATTAATCTATGTTTTGTCTCATGACTTTTTACCTCTCTTCCATCTTGCACCTCCTGTTTCCTCTCTGTGTCCTTTGGCATCTCCCATTCCTGGATTCATCTCCTCTTCTTTTCTCTCTGTCTTGTCTAACATCTTCCTGCCTAGTTATTGGCCATTCATCTCTTTATTAAACCCATCAGAAGGCACCTTGGCAAAGACACATCTTCACAGTGTACAAAAAAGATTATCCACAGACATCTGCCTGTCTTTGTCTCCCAAGTAGGAGGGATTAAAAGCACATGACACTTACTGCAGCTTTTTAAATTTTTATGGGTATGAATATTTTTCCTGCATATGTGTCTGTGCGTCATGTGTGGCCTGGTGCCAGTGGAGGTCAGAAGAGGGCAATGGATCCCCTAGAACTAGAGTTAGGAAAGTTGTGAGCCACCATGTGGGTGCTGGGACTTGAACCCAGGTTCTGTGCAAAAGCAACAAGTGCTCTTAACCAGTGAGCCATCTCTCTAGGCTCAACATTTCCCCCCCTTTGGTTGATTGTTTTGTTTGTTTGTTCAGTTTTGTTTTGTTTTGTTTTGTTTGTTGTTTTCAGTCAGGGTCTCTCTGTGCAGCCCTGGCTGTCCTGGACCTCACTCTGTAGCCCAGGCTCACACTGAACTCACAGAGATCTGCCTGCCTCTGCCTTCTGAGTGCTGGGATAAAGGCGTGCGCCACCACCACATGGGCAGGCTGGACATTTTTAATAAGAGAAAAAGAGCAGAAATAATGTGAATGTTAAGCTATAATGAGATAACATACTGCTGTTGAGATCAGTGCAGCTCTATTTATGAATGTGCAAGGATCTTCAAGGTTGTTATTATTATTAACAATGCTGAAGCTCAAACCCAGGACCTTACTCATGCGAAGTAAGTACTCTCTTATGTGCTTCATCTCTACCCTCCCAAGGAGTATGCATGTTTGTGTGTGTGTTTTAATTAAAAAAAAATTAAAACCCACAAAATAGCTTACCAGGTAAAGGCACTTGCCACCAAACCTTGAGTTCAATCACCAAAATTGTTTCAGAATATTTAACTATGTAAAGATGTATTGCATTTATTTAACTATGTAAAGATGTGTTACTGTTTTACTTTGTCTGCCTAAGACACCTGATTGCTCTAATAAAAAGCAAGGGAGGAGGTATAGACTGGACTGGGCAGGTAGAGTAAGTAGGAGGAGGGATTTAGACTTGAGGAAGAAAGAAAAAGAGATACCAGGGGCCAGGAAGCCAGATAGGGAAGAGGCAGGAAAGTAGGACATACAGAATGAAAGAAGAGTCAAAAGACCTAAGGAAAAATGTAGATGAATAGAAACAGGTTAAATTAAGTTAAAAGAGTTAGCGGAACAAGCCTAAGCTACGGCCAAGCATTCATAATTGGTAAGAAGTCTCCATATCTTTTTTTAAAATATTTTTTATGGTTTATTTAACTTTATTTTATGTGCATTGGTATGAAGGTGTCAGATCCCCTGCTACTGGATCTTCAGACAGTTGTGAGCTGCCATGTGGGTGCTGGGAATTGAACCCGGGTCCTCTAGAAGAGCAGTCAGTGCTCTTAACCACTGAGCCATCTCTCCAGCCCCCAAGTCTCCATATCTTTATTTGGGAACTGGTTGGTGGCCCAAAGAAATCCCAACTACACAAAATTCACATTGTAGAAGGAGAGAATTGACTCTTAAAAACTGTCCTCTGACCTCCACACTTGCTCTATGCCAGTACACACATATACACACATGTACAAACATATACACACACTACATAATAGATAAATGTAAAAATAATTATTTGGCTGGGCATGGTGGCTCATTGTTTTAATTCCAACACTCAAGGCAAAGACAAGTAGATCTCTGTGAATTTGAGGCCAGCTTGGTCTACATAGTGAGTATATTGGGTTTTTTTGTGAACTTGACACAAATCTAGATATATCTGAGAAGAGGAAATCTTGAAAAAAATGTTTCCATAAGATTGACCTTTAGGCAAATCTGTGGGGGCATTTTTATTAATTATTGATAGAGGAGGGTCTGGATCATCTGTATAGGTGTTGCTGAGTTGTATAGGAAAGCAGGTTAAACAAGCCATGAGGACAAGCCAGTAAACAGTGTTCCTCTATGGCCTGTGCTTCAATTCCTTCCTTGAGATCCTGCCCTGCCTTTAATGATGAACCATAATGTGGAACTTTAATTGAAATAACCCTTTTCCTTGCTGGGCGGTAGTGGTACACACCTCTAATCTCAGAATTTGGGAGGCAGAGGCAGGCAGGTCTCTGTGAGTTCCAGGACAGCCTGGTCTACAGAGTTAGTTCCAGAACAGCCAGGGCTACACAGAGAAATTCTGTCTCCAAACAGTAACAACAAATAAACAAACTAAAAAAACCCCAAATTTTCCTCCCCAAGTTGCTTTTGGTCATGGTGTTTTCATCATAGCAATAGAAACCCTAACTAAAACAGTGAGTTCCAGGCCAGCCAGGGCTACGTAGTGATATCCTGGCACAAAGTTTTTAAATTTGTGTATGTGCATGCACGCACGCATGTGCTCACGAGCACAGTCATGTGGAGATCAGAGGGTAATATGGAAGAAACAGATCTCTTCTCTATCATGTGGGGGTCCAAGGCTTGGCAGCAAGTGCTTTACCTGCTGAACTATCTCACCTACACTTAACATATGTTATTAAAGGAGAAAAGCGAGGTTCAGAAGAACATGTGTAACAAAATGTAGGCGGACGCAGTGGTACATGCCCACCATCCCAGGAACTGCGGGATGGGGGCTGGGGTAGGAGGATTGGGGGTTTGAAAATAGCTTTGGTCACAAAGTGGGACCATGTCTCAAAACACAAACCAGACTAAATACAGGCAGATATTTGCTTGTCTAAGCAGAGAACACCACCGGAAAGGATGCTTTCCAGCTGGTCACTGTGCTTGCTTGTCAACAGCGAACTGTGGATCAGGGCAGAGTGGCTTCACTTCTCAATGCATTTGTCTTTCATTCAGTTTGAACTTTAGATCAAGAATATGTTTCTCTAGTCAAATTAAGAAATGCAATTTAGACACTAAAAGGCTCAGGAATTAGCCCTAAAATTTGCGCCTATCCCTCTATATACATGCATTTGTACATTTCTGAAGATGTACATGAATGCCCATTGCATGTATGCATGTTTCCAATATAACCTGCTTATACCTAGAGATTAAGTTTTCTAAATGAAAGAGTTCCCAAGACCTTCCCCTGTTCACCAAATCCTCAGTGGGGCTGGGGATGCATGTCTCTTGGTAGAGTACAGTGTTTGCCTAGCATACAAGAAGCCCTGTGTTCAGTCACCATCCCCGAATCAACCAGCTGTGGTGGCAGACACCTGTGATCTCAGCACTTGGGGGTGCAGAGGCAGGAAGATCCAAGTTCAGGGCCATCCCCAGTTACATAGTGAGCTTGAGGCTGCCCTGGGCTACAAGGGACTCTATCTCAAAAGAAAAAAAAAAAAAACAATCCAACAAACAAAACAAGACAACGCTCCAATCTCTAATGTACCTATGAAGCCCAGTTTCCTTGTCCTGAGTCACAAGATCACATCCCAGCTCTACCACTCTTTCCATAATCTTGCTCTTCCTTCACCCGCTCATGTAATATTCCACCCTGGGTCTTAGACAGTGCCATTTGGAAACCCAAGCTCGTCTCTGCCTTCGTGGACACATCAAGTCATACTTCTTCAACCAGGAGGGTTTCCTCAAAGTCTTCAATCAGAAGTTGCTTTTCATACTTTCCTATATTTTTCTTTTTCTCTTATTATCTGTTACTTCCTTTTTGTTGCTGTTGTTTTTGGTTTTGGTTTTTTTTTTTTGTTGTTGTTGTTGGTTTTGCTTTTTTTTTTTTTTTAAGACAGGGTTTCTCTGTGGCTTTGGAGCCTGTCCTGGAACTTGCTCTGTAGACCAGGCTGGCCTCAAACTCACAGAGATCCACCTGTCTCTGTCTCTCCAGTGCTGTGATTAAAGGCGTGCGCCACCACTGCCTGGCTACCTGTTGCTTCCTTTAACTTTCTGCTAAAGCTATTCCATGTCTGAAAGGTGACCTGCCACATGCAGGGAGACAACAATATCCAAGTTTGCATTGATTGCATTGCCCCCAGATCCAGCGGTAGGCAGGCACAGTAGGGACTCTTGAATACTGAAAGCATGGCTCTACCTGTCTAGGGAGGGTGACAGGTCTATGTTGCTTTTGCACAGTGAGTCGCCGCTGGGGCATTACCCTCAGTGGGGAACAGACTTTGTTACCCGTCACTGCACACAACCTTCTACACGGCCCTCTGGAGGGTAGCTCAACATGAACCCGTTACAGCCCATCCACATCTTCTAGCCCGGCCGCAGAAGAAGGGCCTGGCGTGACTAGACGGTGAGGCAGCCACATTCCAGATGGGTGAGGCATGCCTGGGAAGTCACAGGTCTGGCTCAGGCCCACCTGTGTTCACTCAAGCTTTACAGTCCCCCTCCTCTTCGATGACCCAGGGTTTGAATCCTCACTGCCCCTGTGAGACTTTGAAGGGTCTCATCTGATCTGTGGGGATGGGACAGGAGAACCTGCTTCCCAGTCACTGCCAGGGCAAGAGAGGTGTTTTGGGAGGGCCTGCAGAGGGCCTGGCATCGGGGAACCAAGAGGCTGGTTCCCCTATAAGTCAGTACTGCCAAGCTGCAGATAGGCGGGAAGACACATCAGCCCAAGCTTAACCTAGGAAGGCAGATGTATTGCCAAAAACCCCATATGCCAAGCAGCCCTTGACTGCAAAGCCAAACAGATTTTTTTTCTGGCTTGATCATTGTTTGGGGTTACTATGCCACAGTTAATGCTCTGTTGGTGAAAGACCTGCCCGGGCTGCAGCAGGTGTGGTGGCTTCCGTGTGCATGGATGTGTACAGACACATGAATATGTGTGTTTCCTTCGTGCATGCGTGCTCATGTATGTGCGTGTATGCTTGTGTGTGTTTGTGTGTGCGCGCACATGTATGTGTTTATGTGTGTACACACAGGACTCGCTGGAGCCATGGATGCAAGTGTTCACATGTTTGCACACAGCCACTCAGACAATGTTGTTGCAGGGAAACTGGGGCAGATTGGAACACACTGCTTGAAGAAATGAAAGCTGGTTAGAGAAATGCCAGGGGACAAACAATAAAAGAAATGAAAGAGGAAACCAGGTACAAAGGTGACTGTTCCTGGAGTCCTAGATACTTAGGAGGCTGAGGCAGGAGGATGATGTGAGCTCATTAGTTCAAGGTAAGCCTGAGGAATGAAAGAGCAAGTGCATGTGAAGCACTTGATGGCGTCTGAGGCAAAGTAAGTGTTTGCTGCAGAAGGAGGGGAGAAGGGCCTCCCTCAAGAGGGTTTCCTCACCTTACCTCCACTCCCTTTAAGAGGCCCACATTTCAGCATCTTTCCCTTCTCCATCTCTCCTGCATCCCTTCCCCAATCAATGACATCCTAGTCTCTGCCAGAGCCCATCGGCCCAGGGAGCACCTGCTGCTGACAGGGACAGACCGCCAAGGGGAGCAGAGGGAGGCACTTGCTTGTCATTTCCCCTCCCCCACTTCTGTCTCCCTCACCAAGCTCCCAGAGGCGGGAGGTTGAGGGGCAGCAGTGGTAGCACTCCAAAGAGCAGATTCCCCGGTGGGCTGGGGGTCAGGCCCCTCCTCACTCCATCTGCCCCTGCTGCAGCCTGTTACCATCCAGCCTGCCAGTCGGACCTGGTGGAGCCCAGTAAGCAGGGACAGCAGGCCATGCCAACTCTGGCCTGGTTGTGGTGGCGGTGGCCACAGTGCAGAGCCTGCTGTGTATTTCTTTTCCATATCTCTGCTTTCTGAACTCTGACCTCTCCTAGTCCTGAGGGTCTGTCTCTATTTCCCACCAGCCTCTCTGGCTGGCTGTCTCTGCCCCCACCTGTCCTGGGTCTTCTTTAGGCTTCAGGTTCAGAGAGCATGGTCCTGTCTGCCTCTCTCCTTCACACAGCCTTCTGCCCTCTGGACCAAAGGCCTGCGACCTCAGCATCTGGAGGGGCTGGCTCTCTGCTCTAGCCACTCTGGATCTAGCTCACCTTTCTCTTTCTCCTCTGCATGGTGGCTCCAGTCCCCTTCCCACTCCTCTGGCCTCTCCCTGCCCAGGATAGCTCACTTCCCTCCAGGTCTTGGTGGGAGGTTCATAGTGAAGCTGTCCCCCACCCCACAGACTGGGAGGTAGAGAATCACCATGGCAACCAAGAAAGCCTCCTCTTCCTCTCTCCTTTCTTTCCTGGCTTCACAGAAGGGGTTGGAGATGGAGGTAGGAGTAGAACCATTAGGAAACCAGGGTGGAGAGTAACAGAGGTACAGGGGTCCCCAATGGGACATTTGCGAGACAGGTCTGATTGTGGAACCTCAGCCCTAGGAGCTGAGTGCAGCGGAGTATGTTCTAGGGAGGGCACAGCCAACAGATGAGTTGTTCTGTGTAACTGTGACTTATCACAGCTCATCAGACATAGAGGCTTGCCTTGCTCTCTACCCACAAACCCTCATGCTTCTGAGTTGTGTGCTGGGGACCTTTACATAAAGTTTTACCCTAATTAGTTCCTATGCTACCAAAGTGGAGGGACCACCAGGCCACTGAAGGCTGCAGCCCACAGGCCCCTGCGGGAATCCTGGCTTGGTCATACAAAATCAGGTGCAAGTCCATGGTTTCACCAAGGCTCAGTGCACACTTCCGTCCTGGGGTAATAACACTGGTTGCAGAGGGTGATGTGAGAATTGCCCTCACTTTGCACCCAGCTTGGGTGCTTCGGTTCCTTGCTCTGGGTTCTGCCACCTCCACCGAGACTGGTAGGGTCTATTAGGGGAGCAGGACTCCCTCCCATGGGTCTGCCCAGCCTGGGCCTTTGCTGTCCTTATGTGTTACAAGACACTGAGGATTCTCGACACTGGAGCAACATGAAATCATTAAGGCAAAACAATAAATAAAGGTCTAGAAGTTATTACAGAGCTGACAGCACACAATGCCGTCCTGCAAAGCAAATATGAATTATTCCAGAACATTTTAAAATGAAAAATCCTCTCTTCTTCCTGCCCAGCCCTGTAATCTATTAACTTCTCTTTCTGTCCCCTTCACCAGTGCGGAGAGCAGCCAGGCCGCAAGAACCCCAGCACAGGCCTTCCTGTGAGTCAGCCTGCTACTGCTTCTGCTCACAAGTCCTTGGGTTTGCTAAGAACATCTGGTTCTTTGTCTCTGCTAGGAAGCATCCCAGAGGGGCCTCTCCTACCCTGACACTGTCTGACCCATTCCTTTTGCTTCCTATTGTACGGCAACCTCCACAGCTCTATCAGCCCATTTTACAGATGGGAAATCAGGAGCAGGAGAGAACCAGCAAGACAGAGCTGAGACTCAGGTCTGGGCCATCTCACTCCAAGTTTGAAATTAAATGACTTAGGGTGGGGAATGCTGATCAGTGGTAGAATGCTTGCTAAGCTTGGGTTTGGTCCCTAGCACAGAAAAAGGATTAAGTGCTACCCTGTCCACCTGGCAAACTCCTATGCATCCTTAGAAACCTTGCTGATCCTACTTTCTCCGAGAAGTTCCCTCCCTGAACCCAGAGTTAACCACTCCCTCCTGTGCTTTGCTGGACTCCCGTAATTGCAGCCACTTCTCTGCCCTGCGATGACCGTTCCCCGCATCTGTGTCTCCTCTTAGGCTATGAAGCTGTCTGTAGGGTAGTGCCCAGAATACATAGGCACTCAATAAATGCTTTTGAACTGAGCTGAGCCACATGGTGTGTATGTAGCCATGAGATAACTGTTTAAGGCAGGGGTAGGAGGAGTGACAGGCATGTATATGGGTGTCTCTGCATTTGGATTTAAATCCAACAATGTTTCCAGAATGCTGTTTGGAGTCAGTGGACTGTGACAAGCTGCTGACCATTTTCTCAGTGCCAAGAAAACTGGCTGTGCTGGGGTGGTGTGGGGGGTGGGGCTGGCTGGGGCTAAGGCCAAGCTGTCTGCCTGCTTGCTCCCTGCCCTTTCTTTATTTCCCAGCCCCCTCTCTTCATGGCTCCACTTTGGAAGCCCAGCTCCAGGCTCCTAGGGTGAGATGAACTGAGACTAGAAGCCCAATGTGGATGCCCCCCGACGTGGGTGCCCCCCGACGTGGGTGCCCCCCAACGTGGGTGCACACTAGCCACTCAGCAAGTCAGTGAAGCTGATGGATAGGACACCAGGTCGGGGGCAGCCCCTCCTCCTAATCATATCAACCATGCTTTCGTGCCCTGTCCATCTACGTCAGATGCAGCCATGGTGGTGAAGGGAAGCCTTGATGCCCTGGCAGTGACCTGTGCTGGGATCTTAGGCTTCCATACACCTGGAGGTGGGCAGAGGACGGTCTTCGGGGGAATACCAGTATCTGGGCAACATGCAGCAAAGGGGGTTCGGCATTCTTCATCTGCTTGACTTGCTTAAACTCTAAAAGGTCTGGTCCTTTCCCAGTGCTGGGAAGACAGGCAATGGGTGACAGAGCAAAGAGAGCCACCCTCCTCAGACCTTGTCATCGTTGCCTAAAGTCAGGCACAGCAAAGAACCTTTTGAAGAACTAGCCACTTCCAGATGATATCTAGTACCCAGAGACTGCCCTGTGCCTCTGGGTAAGGGGAAGTCCAGCATCCCAGGGGATCCACCCTGAAGATTGCTGGCCCAGACATGTGCATGTCTCCAGAGTCCTAGGCACATGCTGCTATGATCCTCCACAGGAGGTAAGACCATAGAGGGGTTTCAAAGGCAAGTTTGAGAGCTCAGGCTCCGATTCTGCTTCCTTCAGGTATCAGTGCCTTGTTCCATCTGAAGATACCAACAGCCATGGCTTCTGGACCAGGCTTCCATCATGTGCTCTTTCCCTTGTACCTTCTAGTTCTTAGCCAGCCCCTCTCTGCCCTGATTCTGCTTCTGAGAATGCACAGATTCCCTTCTTCTTCCTTTCCGTCTAGCTGCCCATTGACACCCTTACCACCACGCCTACTTCCCCTCCTTAGTGTAAGAATAAAGAGAAGGAAGTCCTAGTTCTACTACATTTCCAGATGAGAACAGGCTATACCTGGAAGACCAAGTTGGATCCAGAATGAGCTTTCCCTTGACTTTGCCAAGGCGATGGTGACCTCTAGTTGGGATTTTCTTTGGGCCAACATCCAGTTCCCAAATAAAGACACAGAGACTTCTTTTCAATTATGAATGCTTGGTCTTAGCTTAGGTTTGTTCCACTAGCTCTTTTAACTTAATTTAGCCTGTTTCTATTCATCTACATTTTGCCTTAGGACTTTTGACTTTTCTTTCATTCTGTATGTCCTACTTTCCTGCTTCCTCCATGCCTGCCTGGCCCCTGGCGTTTCCCTGGCATCTCTTTTTCTTTCTTCCTGGAGCCTAAATCCCTCCTCCTACTTACTCTCCCTGCCCAAAAGTCCCACCTATACCTCCTCCCTCGCTATTGGCCATTCGGCTTTTTACTAGACCAATCAGGTGCCTTAGGCAGGCAAGGTAAAACAACAAATCTTTACATAATTAAACAACTATTCTGCAACATAAACAAATACAACACATCTTTACATAGTTAAACAAACAAATGCAACACATCTTTGCATAATTAAACAAATGCAGCACATCTTTGCATAGTTAAACAAACATTCTGCAGTAGTGACCTTGAACAGATCATTAAGGTTGTTTGGGCCTCAGTTTCCTTATCTAAAAAGTAGGTTACACTTTTCAGACTTCTGTAAAGAGATTGGAAGACTGCATCACTGTGGTAGATGTGGGAGGAGTGCTAAAAAAAAAAAACCCAAAACAATGAATTAGAGTGAGGCTGGAGGAGGGTGGGGTAGAGGGCAGCAGAATAAAGGTGGTATGTGTGGAGATGTGGTGAGGCGAGCAGTCAGGAGCACCAGGACGGCAGGGAGGCCATCAGGCTGCTCATAGCAGGGAGGTGGCAGGATTCCAAAGCAGAGTACTTTGCCCTATGGATTGATGGCTCCCACTCAGAGCCCTTTGTTCATAAGACATTTTGAGAAGGGATCCACAGGGCAAGCAAAGAGAGTGGAACGGAGGCCCAGGGATCCAAGTCCTGATTTTTAAATCCCCACTCCACCATCCTAGTCCAGGGAGGGATCCATGAGACTCACCCTTCTTCACTGAGCCTGTTTTAAATGCCCCACAGTGACAATGAATCAAAGAGGATTCTATGAGTTCCTAGAAGGCCTGAGAGCAGAGGGCTGGGAAGGGGACCCCTGTGATCCTTCACTCTACTTACAACTTGAATATGGCCTCTGTTGGAAAGCCTAGGTCTTTCCTGGACCAAGCAGCTGCTTGGCGTGGAAAGTGAGGAGAGGCAGGGTTAGGGAAATCCTGAGAAAGCCAAGCTGAGGGACCCCTGTGGGGGTCCAAGGAAAGGAGAGACACTGTTGGTACACCAGGTAAGTCAACTGTGCTGGCTCCAGCATCTGCTGTCCCATAGACCTTGTCTGCTGGGAACTGGCATTTCTTCTCCCTCTGCACCACTCCACCTGACTGCCACCCACCCACCATTAGACCTCAGCTTAAACAGGTGTGCCAGAAAGCCTTCCTTGTCCTCCACCTGTACCCTACTACCCTGGGCCTGCCTCTCTGGTAGCAAGAATTCCCATCATCTGCTCTCTTGCCCCTTCTCTCTGTTAGATTTTGTTAGCTTCTTTTTTGTTCTGAAACAGTTTCTGGTGTCCCAGGCTGTCCTCAAATTCTCTGAGTAGCTAATGATGCCCCTTCTTCCTCCATTTCTGAGAGTTAAGATTTCAGGCATGCACCATCAGGCCCCGCTTTATGCCATGCTGGAGGAGCAAACCCAGAGCCTTACCACGCTGTACAAGTACTCTAACTGAACTGTGTCTCTAGCCTTCTTTCTGTTTTGCTTTGTTATATGGTCCAGACCAACCTTGAACCAGGGATCCTCCTGTCTCGGTCTCCCTAGTGCTGGGATAACAGCTACCAGGCTTCCTACCAGGTTTTATGTTTGCTAAGGGGACATCCTTAACTTAGAGTCTAATGCAGCGCCTGTGCAGAGTGGGGACCTACTAAGCACCAGTCAATGAACAAACGAATGAGCCTCACTTCAGCAAGGATGAAAGCAGAGGTCACTGTGGGAACACTTCACTTCTGAAAATAGCTGGTACATGGAATGAAGGCTTCAAGGTGAACACAAACACTGGACCCTCAGGGCTGGCAGGGTTGGGGACAGGCCCACTGAGCATGGCTGTATTTTTAGGAACTCAGCAGGTGGGGCTTACTTTGTCATTCAGTCTGATCACCATTCCACACCTGCCTGTGAGCATGTGCAAACACTAAAGGTTCATTGGCAGACCCTTGTGCTCTGGGTCTGAAAGAACATGAGTGAACAAAGGTCTGGGAGTCTGTGTGTAAGAAGCATGTGTGACTCTGAGCATCTAGGTAGGGGCATGACACCTTTGTACAAGCAGTTCTGTCTATAGAACATGTCCCTGCATGTCTCTGTATTTGTGAGCATGCATGCACTTGCACAGATGTGTGCCTACAGGAGCCAGGCTAAGCCTGGGTGTGTTCTGTCACTTTGTCCTGATTAGCCTTTGCTTGGAAGCATTTAGGTGACGATTTACAGCTGCACCTGACCCTGGCCTCTCTGCTTTACCCTGTGTGTGCAGCAGGGACTGTCCCCTGCCCCCTGCCCACCCCTTGCCCCCAGGCCCACATAACTGTGATTTACAGCAGGCCTGTGGGGACCAGGCCCTTCTCGCCGCCCAACCTCTTGCAGCTCCTGTACCAGATGGGCTGCCAGGGAGACTGAAGCAAGATACCAACCAGCAGCCAGGCCCATCTGGGACCTCTCCCTCACCCACTGCTCCCTCCCTCCTGTCCCTGTCATCTTGTCTTGAGCTTGTTCTTGGCTGTTGGAATTGTGAACTGAGATGGGAGGTCCAAGTCTGTGACATCAAACAGAAACCACCCCAGCGCTCCATTCATCTTCACTCCAGACATAGATAGACAGATGGACAGACATCCATAGATAAAAGTGCTGATGGGTCCACATACAAGGATATTCACTGGGTCAAGTCTGACAAACACATGTGCGTTGTGTGTGTGCATGCATGGGGGATCTGATGCACATGTGGGGGCTGGGAAGGAAGCCAGGCCCCCTGCAGCCAGGCCCAACCTCCCCCACTCCCTGTTAGGTCCCTGCTCCCCTTCCCCTGTGTCTACTCTCCTTGATGCCAAAGGCTACCCTCTCCAGCCTATGCCAATCCATTATGCAGGTTCACTCAACCAGCAAGGGCATTTCTGGGAGGGGGGTGTTCCTGAGGTGGAGCCCTAGGGGCTGCAGATCAACTCAGAACCCCTAGGCCAGTGTAGCTGGGAGCAAGGAGGGTGGGGTGGGGGTGGAGAAATCCAGGGCTGTGTCAGGCTGAAGGTGAGCGCTGGAAACAAAAAGATTGTAGTAAATTATTATTCCCCCCATGGCTTTCCCAAGGAAAGTGGAAGCAGCAGCCTGAGGCCCGTTTTCCTATTTGATGGGGAATCAGATAAATGGCAGGCAGCTTGCTCTGATAAGGCCTTGCTCTGGGCACAACCTCTCTCTCTGCAACCCTCTTACTATGCATAGAGGAAGGCTATCTGTGCAGCTGCACCTTGACACAAATATATCTGCACCCGAGATGAAGCAATTCCCCTAGAAATTACAGCAGAGGGATTGCATCTGAGGAGGGGGCCCTGGGGAGGGGTGGGGGTTGCAGGGCCGGGGGAGGCCTGGGACAGACAGGGAGCAGAAGAGGGAGGCGTCTGGGAGATTAGGAGTGGGGAGGAGGTCAAGAGGACTGCACCAGGGAGGGGCCTGGAAGCATCTTTGTATAAAATTTATACATCTCCCCTAAGCATCTTTCCCAGAACTATTCTTTTTACTCCTGCGTCATCTTCTTAATAGGGAAGCCCACCCCACCCTCTTACTATATTCCCCTTGCTTACAGAATTAACAATAAAATATGTGGACAGTAGTAGATTTTACAATGACTTATTCAAATGGAGAGGTCATAACCTTAAAAATGCTCTTTTTAGCAGGGGAATGGGGTGGTAATGAGTTAAATAAATATGTCCATGGATAAATATTTTTTGGAAAGATGGTGAGCCTCTTTCTAACTGTTTTACCTGGAATTGCATCCAACCCATTATGTGACCCTCCGGGAGGTGTATGCATATATGCAGTATGGAGGCAGAAATGTATGGGAACATGCCTGTGTGTTAGTCTGGATTTGCGTTCACGTTCTTACACACACGCATGCACTCACGTACGCATGAGTGTGAAATACCCCCAACTCTCCTCCCCCCTCAGTGACTGCCCATCTCTCCTCTCCTTCCACTCTCGAAGGAAGTTTTCAGAAAGCCCATTGGTCCCTGGAAGAGAAGCTCTAAGCGAGACAGGCAGCTCTGAAGTTCATCAGGCACAAGGGTCTCCTATCCTGCCAGACGACTCTTCCCTCTCAGCTCTTTCTTGGCTGGATAAAGATGCCCAAGAGTGCTGGCAACAGGACGAGTACTCGGGAGGGGCAGTGGGCCATGTTTGTTGAGGTTGGGGGTGTTATCCCCAAGTTTCTGGGTCTGCTATCACCAGGAAGACTTAGGAGATGGGGCTAGGCAACAGGAGGCTTTGTGGGCATGCGCGGGAGGGGCGTGGGGAAGAATCAGGAATATGAACGCTTGCTCCGGGTTTCCCCTCCCTCCAAACTGGCACCTGCCTTGGATCTGACTGTCAGAGCAGCTGTGAGCTGACAGATGCCACAGCCTCAGCCTTTGTCTGAGCAAGAGAAAAATCACACCCTCTTCTTAAGCCCCTGGGGCAGCTGAGGCTGGAGGTTTCCCATCTCACTCTCAGACTCCTCCAACCCTGGGAAGTGACAGAAGTCTTCAAGAGGTTCTCAGATTAAGGGAATTCCAAGAGTGACAGAAAGGGAAGGTTTGGGGGATAGACACTTCTAACCCCTTTGCCTAAACTGTACAACACACTCCCAGAAACCCTGTGTGTTGCGGGGAGGCGTTGGCTGGAGTTGCAGGAGATCTTCATGCCAACCTGAGCCAGCTGGAGAGGGCGCAGCCATCAGGCAGGGATCAGGCTTCTTGTTTTACATCTGCCCTTTCTCTAGCTTACTCTCTTCTCAGCTGCAAAATGCAAGAAGCAACCATTTCAACAACTGAGGCATGGTGGCATACCATGGTACCCGGGCTCTAGCGGCACATCAGGCTGATGGGATAAGAACCTGTGGGGTTGTCATCTGCTTTGGGCTGAGTCTGGAGGAGCCCGAGAACTGTTTGTCTTTCGCCACTTCTGGGTTGGTGATTCTTGGATCAGGCCACAAAACAGGAGCCCTCCATAGGGTCCTACTATAAATGACCATGTTGAGGCATACTGGGGCAGAACACTGGCTCCACCCAAATGTTCTGCAGGGGAGGACTTAGCCAGGGACCTAAAAGGGCCAGGAAGTCTGGGAACTATGTTTCCAGAGCAATAATAGAAGGAGATTTCCAGAAGGAAGGCTAACGGGTCCTGTTGTTTATATATTGTTAAGTTGGGGTCAAGAACACTCACCCATGCTACAGTGAGGCTTGGGCTATCATCAACTTCACATGGGGACATTGGCTTTTATATTCCTTAAATAAATATATAAAAATTCCATATATATATATATATATATATATATATATATATATATATATATCCTTATATACCATTGGCCATCATTGATCCTGATATTGGGGCATTGATCATTACACTAGAACATCAATTTCCCTTAACCAACTCTGAACTGAGGCATTGATCTCAACATTGGGATGCTGACATTCTTACACATTCTTATGGAAAGACATTGATTCCTCTCAACCCACTCTGTATTGGGACATTGATCCCCAAGTGGGATGTTGATGACCTCAAGCAGATCTTCACTGAGATATTGATTCCTACATGGGGAATGTTCACTTGTTTTCCCATCCACCTCTGGATTGGGACATTGATCCTGAATTGGGACATTGATTTATTCATCTTGTTCAGTTATCTGGACATGATCTACCACTCAACCCTGAATAAAGACACTAGTTTTTATTTGGGGGTCTTGGGCCATTCGTCCCATCAATCCTTTATTTATTATAGATACTCTGTGTCCCATGTATCAGTTTCTGTGATGGTGGGTGGCATCTCTTCTTTTATTCTTCTTCTTCTGTATGTTGTCCTTCATTTAATTAACTTATTTAAAAGTTTTTATTATTTTATTTTGTGTGTATGAGTTGCTCCCCTATTTTGAAATAGGGTCCTACTATGTAGCTTTTACTGACCTGGAACTAGCTATATAGGTCAGGCGTCCTCAAACTTAAAAATCTGTCTGTGTCTGCTTCCTGAGTCCTGGGATTAAAAGCTTGTGTCATCACACCTGGTAACATCTCTTTGTCTGTCTCTCTCTACCATCAGCACCACGTGAGCCTGTTCCTTGCTTCCCCCCTTTTTGTCTTCCTTCCTTCTTCCTTCAATGCAGGGACTTACTAAATAGCCCAGGCTGGCCTTGAACTTGTGGCCATCCTCCTGTCTCAGTCTCCTTAGTACTGGGATTATATCCATGTGCCACCATATCTGGCTATGAATTTTCCTTCAGTTTTCATATTGAATATCAATACCCAAACTCTCTACCTATCACCTATTTTTCTCTCACAATGATGTCAACTGAGATCTCTGAGTTGGACGAGGATAGCCTACTGAGGTTGGGGCTATACCAAGCAAATATTGGAAAGGGCATAGATTTTGGGGGTCCTAAGTTCTAATTCATAGCTCTTTCACTTACAAGCCTCAGTTTTCTCATTTTTTCAAGTGGAATAAGATCCCTACTTTTCAGATTTCATGCTAAAAATTAAAGGACAGCATACAGGGGCTGCAGAGATGGCTCAGTGGTTAAGAACGCTGGCTGATCGTCTAGAGGACCTGGATTTGATTCCCAGCATTATATAGCAGTATGTAGCCTCTCACAGTCATCTTTTTGTTGGTGGTGGTGATTTTTTTGTTTGTTTGTTTGTTTGTTTTTGAGACAGGGTTTCTCTGTGTAACTGTTCTGGCTGTCCTGAAACTCACTCTGCAGACCAGGCTGGCATTGAACTCACAGAGATCTGCCTGCCTCTGCCTCCGGAGTGCTGGGAATAAAGGTGTGCACCACCAAGCCTTACTTACTCACAATCATCTTTAACTCCAGTGGGTCTGAGGGCCTCTTCTGACATCCACAGGTACCAGGCACACATATGATACACAGACATTCATGCAGGCAAAACACTCATACACACAAAATAAAATAATAAAAACTTTTAAATAAGTTAATTAAATGAAGGACAACATACAGACAGCCACATGCTGCACAACAATGCTTCAGTCAACAACAGATCCCATATATAATGGTAGTCCCACAAGAAGACATCCTCCAATGATACATCAAATTTAGCTCATGTAAGCATGGTTTGTAAGGTTCACATGATAATGAAGTTGCCAAAAGCAGATTTCTCAGAATATGTGCCATCTTAAGTGACACATGACTGTATTTGAGAATACAGTATTTAATGACAAGGCTTCCCATCTCTGGTCCTCAATGCCCCAGCTCAGGCGACAGCTCTTCAATTAAAAAATCCTGTGTCACCACATCACTGGCTGCAGATGGGGCTGAGCCCTTCTCTGCTAGAGTCCATGGACAGCATCCTAGTGAAGGGCCACCCTCACCAAAGCCTTGCTCTAGCTTTTCCTTTTAAAAATCCCATATTATATAGATAGCAAACAGAAGGGCAACTTTTCCACCCTGAGCCTGTGTGTGTAATTACATATTTTGGCCACGTGCTGGGCTGGGGATAAATCTGTATGGTAATGCAAGCCAGGGGCTTACGATGTAGGCACACATGCTAATTTTTAAACCACAAAATCATGGCTGTTTTTCATTTTCCTTTCCGACAACACCGGCACAGATTAGGCCCTATTAAACACCATGGGGCCTGTCCTCCCCCTGGCCACCTGCGGGGCTCTTCGTGGCTTTCATGGGCTGGTCGGGCCTGGTGCTGAGGCAAACACATCCTTCCTAATTGTAGGGCAAAGCTCTGCCCAGGAGGAGGTGGCCAGGATGGCAGATTGAGGCTGCTTTCTCCTGTCATCCCCACCCAGCCTGGGGCTAAGTCTCATTTCTGCTGGTGTATATGGGGGTACCTTTCTTTCTTGAAGAGTAAAGTAAGATGCTCTCCCCAAAGCTAGAGGGAGGACCCTCAGGAGCCCGGAGAACATTGAATCCCAGCCTCACATAAGCGACCTTGTGCAATCACTTGCGATTGACCTTTGGCACCTCCCTTTCCTTTCTGGGCTTGTTTTCTATCCCTGGCAAGTACCACGAGGCTCTGGACTGGTCCTTCAAGTTCACACCTTTTTGCATTTGAGCCTCCAGTGCCTTCACTAAAGAACAAGTTGAGCAGCGCTGACAGCGGATGGCTATGGACATACGTGTGCTTTGTGAGAAACTTACATATCCATATCTCATATCTCATTGAGTCCTCTCTACTCCCTGAGGTAGCAGAAGGCGAGAAACAGCAAGTCTCACCAAGGTAACTCACTGGCTGGCTGCTCTGTTCCCTCATCTGCAAAATGGGAAGGAACTGATAACAGTGCTGCCTGGAAGGGAATCAGCCAATCATATGCATTGCTGCAAAGTACCCACGGTGCTTAGAACAGCCCCAGCAGGTGCCTGTCACCATTATTATGACAGATGGACAGATGAAGGTACAAAAGAGGACCAGGCCAAAGTGGAACCCCAGACTCCAATTCTCCCCTGAACTCTAACGCACTCTTCTCTTCCCAGTATGGAAGTTTCCATCTTCACCCCTTGTCCTACCCTATGTCCCAGTCAGAAGAAGATGCTCAGCCTCCTTTTCTCCCTATTCCTGGGTATCATGGTGAGAGATGCTGAGATAAGAATAAAGGTCTAAGTGATTCCCCGAGTGAGGTTTGGGTCTGTCCACTACCCCCAACCTTGACTTCTAAGGGCACTTGGGCTTGAGGGGGCCAGTCCTGGCTCAGACAGGAGCTGGGGTCTAACAGAGCCTCTGCTTGTTTGAGAACAGAGGGCAGAGGTTCGGGAGGAGGAGCTGAGCCCAACCCCCTTCTATTCTCCTCCATCTGCACTCAGGAGCAGCTGAGCATGGCTGGCTACCCCTCCCACTCCTGCCCCTTTCCATTCTCTCCTTCTGGGGCAGGTCGGCCTGTCTCTGGGGGGGATCCTGGTCTGTGCTCAATTTCATGCCACTTAATTCTCAAGTCTGTCCGTGAAAATGGTGACAAATCGGCCCCAACTGCCCAAATGTCCAGTCCCATCTCAGACATCCCTCCTGAAGCCACACTCCTCTGTCCAACAGGCCCTCACCCATCAGAGGAGAGAGGGAGCATGGTGCATGTGGCCATGGCCTCATGGAGGCTTACATTGACTTAGGCTTACATTCCCACACAATCATCTCCCACAGACCCACACCTTAAGACAGAACACAGCCCTGACCCCTGAGATGACCTCAAGTGTATGGTCATGGCTGGGAACTGTTTGATTCTGAATTTTAATGCTATTGTGTAATGCTTGCATGCTTTCTTTCTAGAAAAATTTGGTTACTTTATGAATGAGCAGCACATTCTCATGATTGAAATTTCCAAAAGAGAAAAAGGGAGTGTGAAATGTCTCCATCAACCCCTGCCCAAAGCCTCCTTCCCTCCTTCTTCTAAAGTTCCCATCTTTTTCAAGAGAGGTCTTTCATGAAAACAAACAAACAAACAAACAAACAAACAAACAAAACCTTCAAGTATATATAGTATGCCCACCTTTCCCAAAAAAGTAGAATGTCTACACACAATTCTGTGCCTGATCCTACTTACTCAGATGTACCCCAAACCAGAGTCTCGCATTCCACCCAACTCTCAATGGGAGCCATTTGAAGCTCTCTCCCCTTCCCTTCCTTTGCCCTCAGTAAGGTTTTTGAAAGCAGAGAGGCAAGTGTTCAAGTCCCGCCCTTGCTAGCTACTCTCTGGCAGAGGTTTTTGAAACTTGAGGACCATTTTATAGGAGTTTGAAAGAGAAAACAACAAGGAAAGCAAGCTTAAGATCCCAGAGGCCACTTGGATGAGGGAGCTGGAGAAGAACAAGATAGAAAAAGCCATAGCCTTTAAGGTCTGAGAAAGGCAACAATGGCTATCTATGAGTAGCTGTATGGTGGATGGCTTGGGGCAACTTTTGGGAACAAGTGAGAAGGCCAGAGCGACAAGGGAAGCATGCTTAGGTTTTTGGCTGATGTCTTTCAAACCCCAGTGGAACCTTCTGAGTGTGGTGGAGCTTTCTCTGACTCTTGGTGAGCCTAACTCAGGGTCCCAGATAATCAATGGCCACCAAAGCCATCTTGAGTCAGCGGCTTGCAAGTCCATCATCTCACACCCAAGAAGAGTTAGGAGAGGTAGTCAAGGACTAAGTAGATTTATTAAGGAAAAGTGAGAAAGAATTCCTGAGGAGGGCTCTAAGGCAGACACCCCCTGAAAGAGCTTTTCAAACACATTTTCCTTGTGGGCCTCAGTTTGTTTACAACTCAGCAAAATGTTAAGACTAAGGGGCTGCCACCTCGAGACTTTGGGGATGAAGTTTAGTAAGAGATAAAGGACA
The DNA here is from genome assembly GCA_004026605.1 of Ondatra zibethicus. Lineage (NCBI taxonomy): Eukaryota > Metazoa > Chordata > Mammalia > Rodentia > Cricetidae > Ondatra > Ondatra zibethicus. The sequence goes on along the minus strand of PVIU01001192.1, from coordinate 81,839 downwards.
CAGTGTGCCAGCAGGCAAAGGACAAGCGCCCACTCCTTTTTCTTCCTTTGTGTCTCTCAGGCAACTGCCTACAGGTTCTTCAAGCCCTGGTCCAATACCACCAACCCTTTCCTATTCCCTGTCTGCATCTGTTGTGCTTCTGAGCACCTTGGAGGAGTGTCACTGCAGTGTGGTGTATGTCACCTCAGGTCTCATTTTCCCTCCTACAAGGCTGTGAGCACCTGGAGGGCTGCAGGACCTGGGATATGAAGGTGGGAATGCTGTTGGCCTCTCTTCTTGCCTGTTCCCATACCTGGGTCATCAGGTGATCATATGCAGACACAGAGTTGAAGGTTCAGCCAAGGGAAAGCACAGTTAGTGACCAAAGTTGGAGCAGAATAGCTGATCCAGTTGGCTGATCCAGCAGTGGAGACAAGAGGGCAGAAATGGGATTTTAGGAGAAGTAAAGGAAGTTGGGCGGAGTAGTGAGCTATGAGATTTCGGGTGTGTGGAGCTGGTTGGAGAGAGTATTAGAGTTTCTCTGGCTGTTATGGGGTATAATCTTGCGGCCTATTCTAGAGTCGGGTTAAGGCTTCATTGCCAACCAGTCAGTGCTTTTGGAAGCTGTTTCGGTTTCTTGTGGTGTGATCTGGGTTGTGACGGGATTAAGATCTGCAGGAGTGCGGAGCGATGTTATGATAAGAGGAAAACAGTGGCTTAGACAAGCCAAGGCTCAGCTCCATCTATCCCTGGGCGGCTCCCAAGGTGGACAGCATTCTTGTACTCATGCCAACTTTTCCAAGGAGCTCCAGATTTGAGGATCTACTTTCCTACCTCTGGATCCCCCAAATGTGTGGCTCAAGTCTTAAGATCTGTAACCAGCACAAATATTGAGGACCTATAGGAAATGTTCCCTCTCTGTGGCTGTGGCAGGTGGGAGGAGATGGGGGTTGAGTGTGGGTATCTTCTGGACTCTTCTTTTCCCTTGCAGGAAAGGATTCTAGCAGGCTTACAGCCTGAAACTTCCAGATAAGTATGACTTCCTTTCACTCCTTCCAGCAAACTTGTAAAATGGGATCAATGCCCCTATTTCTATTTCAATTTCCAATTGTTTATTGTCAGCATATAGAAATTAATACCAAAGTTTTGGTGTATTGATCTCTGGCTCTGCAATCTTGCTAAACTTAATAGCCCTGGTGTCTTTTTAAAATTTTTTTGTTTTGGGCTGACTTTTTTTTTTTTTTATGAAGAGGATCGTGCTTTCTGTAATAATTTTTAAATTTTTTCCCAGTATATATGTCTTTTATTTCTCTTTCCTGTCTTATTGAATTGACCAGGATCTCTAGTACAAGGTGACTAGGAGCAGTGAGAACAGATACCCTTGCCTTTTTCCTCTTCCTAGGGGTAACGTGACCCCATTCTACAGTGTCGACAACTGAACATCACAGAGATGTTCGGCAATAAGCCCAAAGGTTCCCAGCTAGTCAGTGACATTACCAAAATCAGAGCCCAGACCGTCCTGACTCCAAAGCCTATGTCCTTTGTACTGTTCCAAAATTTGCTATACGAAGTGGTGGAATTACAGTAATTTCCTCTTTGAAGCCCCCAGCTCTCCACTTAGCTCCAGGCATACAACAGCTGCTCTGTGAAAACTCCTGTCTGAGCGGAGGGCTGAGCTAAGGACTGACAGAGAGATGATGGGTTTTGTTTGTTTGTTTGGTGTTTGCCATGTGTGTGGTATGCACACATGTGTTTGTGGGTGGTGCACCTGTGAGCACCCAAGAGGAGGCCAGACAAGGATGTCAGTGTCTTTCTCTGTCATTGCCCACTTTGTTTATTGAGGCAGGGCTTCTCACTGAAGGATCCTGAAGCCCCCTGCTTTGGCTAGGCTGGCTGGCCTCCAAGCTCCCTAATCTTCCTTACTGTGAGATGTATCCTGGGGCTGGGAATGGAGGAATTTTCGTCCTGTTTGGGAACCTTATTTCAGAAGGAGTGATCCAGGCCGAGAGACGCTGTCTCCTAGAGACAAATGAGGGCTTTAGTTTAGAAGATTTTTCAGAGGCCAAGAGGGACATAGGATATCTCTGAATCTCTGAAAACAACATAGATAAACACGGATTTGAAATGAGGAGTGCGAGACAGGTTACCAGTGCTGAGACTTTGGGCAAGCTACCTAACCTCTCTGGGCTTCCGGTGCTCACTTGTGAGATATTAATTGTGACTCTTCCTCATTAACTGATGGTGAGAGTGACACAGATGTTCACGGGCTGTGACACGGTAAACGGTGTGCAGGGTGGATGACCAGTATTTATGGAGCCACAGAACTGTTGGAGGGACCCCTAGAAGTCACCGAGGACATTTCCTCCTCCTTTCCAAACATCCCCGACATTAGTATATGTATAGAGAGCATGTCTCTCAAGTAGCCAAGTTCCCTAATCTCACAGAGCCTCAGTTTCTTCAGCTAGAAAATGGGGTAATGGACCCTGTCACAAGCCGGGGAGACCAGCAAACAGAACAAGGTGCCAAAAATGGGAGAAAATTCATCACAGCTTCTACACGTCTACTCTCTGGAGCACAGCTGGGAGGTAGATAGCTTAATTGCTGAGCCCCACTGATCCTCGGTGCCCCCTGAGGTGGATATTTGTGCTATTTTGTACCCATCCCAGAGGCTAAATGGTATAAAGGGCTAAGGGCCAGGAATGAATCCAGGTAGGTTTCCCTCCAAAGTCCAGATTCCACACAGTGTGTGGGAACCAGGACCAAAACTGCAGCATCTGGGCACAGGTGTCCCCCAGTGTCCCCTCCTGGTCGGTCCCTCCCCTGCCCTTCAGTCACTCTCTTGTCCAGTCAAAGGCAGGCGGCGGCGGCCAGCAGCTTTGGTTCATGAGGCAGATGGGACCTTCACAAAAGCCCCTGCACCTCTCCAAGCTGGTCCCCCCCGCACGCCTGATTACCCCCCAATACCCAAGTTACCATTGATACAGTGGTGCTGGGTGATTCAATTAGTGCAGCCGGCATGAAGGCGGCAGCACAAAGAGCTGGGGTAGTTAGAAACTCATTTTCTTTTGATTATTATAGCATCTCACACGTGGAAGCAGAAAATTATAGGCTCATGTGTCTTTGCTTAATATCCTCTGGGGCCAGATTTGTCGTCATGTTGAAGTTAGCTGTCAGCACTGACAAAATCATGTGGAGTTGATGGATTTACAGTGCCAGGGCCCAGCCAAGCTAGGGAGGTGCAGTCCCTCTCAGATACACAGATCTGCAGATGCATCCATACTCATAGCACACGCTTGCACGCACACACACACATACCCCTCACACCTCACACACCTCACACGGTACACCCCATACAGGCACATGTCCTACCTTACAGACACAGATAGATACTCTCTTGGGGAGAGTATCTGGTTCCCTCTGCCTGTTCCTGAGAAACACAGGGTTTTCACCCATGAAAGACACTCATTCAGATCCACAGAGTCATTCATACAGCCTACCCCCACATACTCCTCATACTGATGATCCAACACACACTCACGCGTACACACGCGCACACACACACACAGAGCGAGAGGGAGCCTGACATACACACACACAAATATATCCCACATGTTACTACATTCTTACCCAGCCTCACAAGAATACCCATCTTTCTCACTTAGACATTATACTGGAACACACATACATAGCCTGACACACCCACTGGCACTCTACACAGAAACACGTAGCAGTGTATGCAGATACTTGCATGCCCATCTAAACACAGATACACCCAACCACACTGATGCACAGCTGCCCAGCCAGGCTCACTAACCCAGTCACACAGTCTTCTAACTAATACACACTTATCTATACCCTCATGAATGCAGATGGTGCCCTGGCTGACACATACATCTAGGCTCTTGAGTGCATCACACACAGGTAAGCAGACACAACTCACAACACTGGTAGCTTATGCACCCATGTAGCGTCCAGACAAATACAGGACACACACAGAGACAGAGAAGTCAGAGTCTCAGGCACGGGGTAGACATTTATAGAGACTCTGGAGCATCTGCCTTCTGCCAGCGTAGTCCCTTGTCTTTGCTTTTCCATACTTCTCTATTTTTCTTTTCAATTGGCCATGCAAGGGAACTCCTAAAAGGTGATATAGAAATAGGAATATCAATAGAGTAAGGGTCGGGGCCCCTCACCTCTGGGTGCCCAGCCATACTGACTCTAGGTTTTTGATTGTTAAAGTGACTGGCAGCTAAAGGGAGTGGGTGGGGTTGAGGTTCACAGTGATTGTGTGTTCACAGAGAGGGAAGGGAGGTGGGAAGGGCTTTATCCTATTTTTCAAAGATTTCTTTATTATTTATTTATGTGTAGATATGTGCACATGAACTTGTAGAGGTCAGAGGTCAGCCTCAAGTGTCATTCCTTGGGAACCACTGTTTTGGAGACAGGGTCTCTCATTGAAACTGCAGCTCACCTATTAGACTAGGCTGGCCACACAGCCCAGGGATCTGCCTGTGTCAGCCTCCCCAGTGCTAGGATCACAGCTATGCAGGGCCTCTCCTGGCTTTCACGGGGCACTAGGGATTGAACTCAGGTTCTCACATTTCCATAAAAATGTTTCACTGACTGAGCTGTCCTCCCAGCCCAGGGCTTTATTCTTCACTGAGTTCAGCTAACACCAGGTCCTCGAAGAGGAGAAACAGACACATTGTCTGAACTCTACAACATATGTTTTAGACTCAGACCTTGTCTCAATCCGTTGGCTGAACTTGGTCTCTTTGTCCCTGTTGGCCAAAGAGGGCAATGACTTGTTCAAGTTCACACAATGAAAGACAGGAATTACACGCAGTCTTTTGCTCTCTTCTCTCTACCACCCTGAGGTGGTCTCTAAGCACAGAGGACAAGTTAGCCTGTAATTTCCTTGCGTACAGAACCCCCATGACTTCTCCCCAGGGCAGGAGATGAAGACTATTAGGGGGCCTGGGGACCTACTGTGTTGGGTTTGAATCCTGACTGCAGTGTTGGACAAGTCCCTTTGCCTCTGAGCCACTTGCCTCTTCTTGTCAAATGAAGACGCCCTCTCCACAGAAGGGCCAGAAAGGACAGGCAAGCAGGCTACAGAGCACATCTAGTACACAAGAACTGGAGTTAGTTCTGCCACACCTCCCCCACAGTCGATGGCCCCGCTTTGGATTACTCTGCCCACTCTTAGCTCTTCTCTGACCTCTTCCAAGACTCCTACCAGTCCTACCAAGATTACCCCAGACAAGGTCTATGGCTTCTTGAAGCTTTAGATCTGCGCATCTCTAAGAATTTGTAATAGAGGCTTATGTTTAGGATGCCGTGCTTTTGTTCTTGGTGGTGATGGGGGGGGGGGACTTTCAACACTGCTTGTGCCTTGGAATTATCTTCTTGTGTATATGCTTTTTAAAAACAAACCAAACAAACGCAAAAAACCCCAAAATACAAAAACCAAACAAACAACAGTTCTTGCTGTTCAGCTCTGGCTGACCTGAAACTCACTATGTAGACAAGTCTGGCCTGTTTTAAAGATAAGGTCTAACTGTGTAGCCAAGGCTGGCCTGGAATTCAGGATCAGCCTGTCTTAGCTTCTACAAGTGCTGGAACTACAGACGTGATCCACCATGCCCAGCTAGAATTAACTACAAACAAACAAACAACATCCAGAATCTTCTGCAGAGATCCTAATTTAGTTGATCTGGGATGTGCCCCAGGCGCCAGTTTTAATCTCTCTGGGCACTTTAAGGTACATGAGTTCTGAGAACCCGACAGGGGCCCTCCAAGCTGAGGCCAGAGGCCAGCAGCCTCTCCTTCCCCTAGAAGCCAGGGCCTAAGGAACCCCCGTTCTGAACCACTCTCGGGTGAGATGAGGTCCAGTTGGTCCAGGGAGTGACCATGGGTGCATCAGAATCAGGGCTTTTGCTAGGTTCTCACTGTCTGAAGCCAAGTGTCCTCTTCTCTGGACAAGGACATCAGGGACCAGATGTCCCTGGCCAACTTGTGTGGGTGGGATTCCTGTCACCTCTGCTCATCCCTGCCTCCCCCATCATCAGTCTGGTCTTAGAGATATGCTAATCAGTGTGGGAGTCCACTCTCTCTCGCCATTATCACATAGCAGAGCTCCTCATCTCAGGGTAATTTTCTCATCTGCATAATCGTATTTGACTTCCTTACGCATGTGAAAGCCCCCTTACCTTGGGCGAGTTAATCTTCATTGATTGAATATCAAATTCACCCAGCTGTGGGAGAAGGGGCTTTGCTTTTCTCTTGACGGCAGGCAGCGAGCACTGGAGTTGAACTGAAGTCAATCTCAGCTGAGGCCTGGGTGGGACCTTCATCCCTGTGGTCTCTGTCCTCCCAGGGCTGGCCCAGGACTCTTTGCTTTCCTCCTACTTCCTGTGGCCTTTCCTCCCAGCTGCTTCCTTCCCCCCTCCCCTGTCTAGGTGCTCTTTCTGTCTCTCTTGTGCTCCTTTGTGCTTGCTCTCTGGTTCTGGGTTCTTTCCTCCCTGTGTTAGTCTGATTTCCTTTCTTTGGTTTTTCCTCTTCTTGCAGGCCTTTCTCCCATCTCTTCAGATCCCAGACCCTCCCTTTACTTAAAACCCCAAGTTGTTCTGCTATATCCATGTCCAAAACTTAGTGACAAATATATATACATACATACATACATACATACATACATATATATGTATATTTCCAGTATGAACTCATTGCAAAAGCAGTCAAGATTCTCAGAGAGGCAGAGGGCCCACTAAGATAGCTGAGGGATGAGAAAGAAAGAAGGCCAGATGCTTTGGTCCCCAGGCCCTGCCTAAGATCCCCATTTTCATGCTAGAACATGTCAGTCCTGAGCTGCAGGTGTACCTCAGGGGAGGGCACTTGCCTAGCATGTGTGAGGCCCTGACTGGATCTCCAAGACCAGAGAGAGCAGAAAAGAGAGACCCAGTAAGAAAGTCTCGAAGCTTTCCCAGAAATCCTGTGTGTTAAGTGGTGTTTTCCCATTTAACTGTACGACTTGAATAAGTCTCACAGGGAGTGCCAGGACTGACTTGGTTTGGGTTTGGTATTTTTTTAACTTAAAAATTTTTTGTATATATGTACATATTTATGTATATACATGTGTGTTACGGGTATGTACACATGCGTGTGGTGGTCAGAGGTTGACATCAGTGTCTTCTTCAATTGCCCTTCACCTTGGGTTTGAGACAAGGTCACTCAATGAACCTGGAGCTCACTGACTGGGCAAGACTGGCTGGTAGGCGAGCCCCAGGTAGCTTCCTGTCTCTGCCTCCCCAGCTCTGGAATTATGTGTTTCCCTGCGGGTGCCTGGAACCCAGCCCAGTTGCCCATGCTTCGCGCGCAAAGCACTTTACTGATAGAGGCATTTCCCTTGTCTCTAGTTTGGAGTTTTTAGGGGGGTGGTGTGGGGATTAGGTCTTATGTAGCCCAGTTTGGCCTTGAGCCTTCCCGCTCTAGTCCCCAAATGCTGGAATTACAAGCATGCACCCCCATGCCCAGTTAGGACCTTCCTACCCTAGAGATAGCCCATTATCTAGGAAGAGACAGAGGCCTTCTGTTCCCAGTGAACCTTGAAGCAGGTAACCAAATCCATTTAAGTCTAGACTTACCGTTCTCTCCAGTTTTCATCTCTGTCTTAGGAACAAGTCCCAAGGCACCATCAGGGTTCAGACCATGAAGAGGTAGTTTTAGGAACTTTGGACCAGAGAGGCATAGGAGGTCCCTGGGCTTATATCATTTACTCCAGGAGAACAGAAAGCGGGTTTCCCAGCTGCATCTTTGTGGGGGATTTACACTAAAGACTAAGTATTACCAAGTGGGGACATAACTGGACACCCCATACAGTTTGCAGAGATGTAAACATCTTGGAAGTCACTGGTGATATAAAAATTGATGAACACAAGTTCACCCCTAGAGGAGTTCGTTGTCTGGCCAGAGAGTTATAGACAGGAACAAGTACTTCTGGTATACTATGAACTGTGCAATAGTCAGGGTGTCTCTGAGCATAGATTCTTCACATTTGGTAAGTTAAGGAAGGCTTCAGTGAGAGACTATGTAAAAATGGGGTCTTGAAGGGTGAGTAGGAGTTTCCTAAAGAGACACAACATGTATAAAAACCCATATGGAGGAAGAATATCTGTGGTGGGGATTGATGAAATTTATTACATAGGTCATCGTAAAGTGGTAGGGACAGTGTTGAAAGATGAGCCTGGAGAAGTCACAGAGCCCAGATTGTGAAAGGCCTTATGACCCTTGAAGAGTTTAGATTGTTTTTCAGAGAGATAAGCTAGCTAGAAATATGAGACAGATCCCAATTCTTGGTGACGGCCCATTTCTTAGTTTGTAGATGAATATCTCTTCATTGTATCCTCACCTGGTAGGGTTGGGTGGGGGCACTGTCTCCTGTGGTCGACAGACATCAATCCCATTGAGTCATGGAGCCCCACCCTCCTTGTCTCCCAGAGTGTCTACCTTCAGATACCATCACTTGGGGTTAGGGTTTCCACTTAGGAAGTGGAAAACTTCAGCCTATCACAAGTCCTAGGTCTTGGGAATCCTTCCCGGTTACTGGGCAGGGGATGGAAGAAGGTGGAGAAGCATAGTCACTTCTCAGCGTCCTTGGCCAGAGCTGTGCACATCCACTCTGCTCTCAGGCATTTGGTGAGACAACCTTGTCCAGCCTTTGGCAGTTGCAAAGGACTCGGAGGGAGTGGTAGGCCCGATGTAACAGTCCCTTCCAGAGATAATTGCCTCCTTGGGATGGCGAGGTTAACTGTTGGTGGACAGCTGGCTGCCCCACCATGGACAGAGTCTCACGCTGGAACCTCTGTCAAGCAGTCACCCCAACTACAACCGAAGCCTGATAACAAGTGTCACAAAGATGCTCGTGCGAGGTCCCCATTCACCGACCTCTCACTACACACACACAGCCTCTTTTCCCTGTGGAGAACTAGAAGATGTGAGGTCAGAGGACCTGGGTCTGAATCCTGGCTACCCCACATCCTAGATGCTTTAGCCTGAGCAGTTTACTCAACCTCCAAGCTTCACGCTCCCTGTCGGCAAGACGGAATGATGATGCTGACAGCTGAGTCACCTTGTCGTTTCAAGTGTTTACCAGACTGGCCACAAAAAAGTGGCCAATAAATGCCGGTGAGAGTCATTGCTGTTACATTGCTATCCAGAGAAGGCAGGAGCGGCCCAGGTTCTTGTGTGGGTGCTTGAGATCTGTGTGGCTTTAGACACTCAGGCGCCCCGGCTTCAGTGGAGCCTCCATGAAGTGGCAATAACAATAACTGCCTTGCCGGGCTGCTGAGGGGAGTGGAGCACCACGAGAGAACTCCTGGCCTGATGGGAACTCAGGAGATGGCGGGAGGGATGTCCACACTGTCTCTCTCCAGGATGCTATTTTCATTATCTTTATTGTTATCTCTGGGTCACACCTCGTGGGTACTTTGTAGATGTCACCTCAGCTCCTCTTATGCCTTTCGCGTTGTTCCTGACCCTCTGCACCATTTTCCTACTGGATTGTGTGCAGAAGACGGTGAGGTTTCAGAGCTGAGATCTGGAGGGAGCAAGAGGAGGCTCTGCCACTTGGGAACTCTGGACCTGTGAGGCTCAGTCTGTGGAACGGGACTGTCAACAGCAGGTACCTGCGACCACAGGCACCTGATAGGGCTGCGGAAAGACAAGGACTGTGGCACAGCACCCAGGACTTGGCACATGTAAGTGTTCTGAGCATGGACCAAGGATTACTTTCTTGTCTAAGACATAGTCTAGGCCTTGTGGTGAAGGGGTGGGGTCAGCAATGGAGAAGAATGGCAGAACCAAGCTGGGAAGGCCTGGGGTGCCAGGCAGAGTGGCTCTGAGAGGACTTTCTTCTGCTTCCTTAAGATGCTCGACTGGGGTCTTGGTCTGAGGGCTCCTCCTGCAGACCTTTGGAGACAGAGCAAGGCCATGTGCTCTCTATGGGGCAGGGTTGCAGCTCTGGACTCAGCTGTCTCCTGCTGTGGCTGTGGTGAAAGGGAAGGCCATTTGCAATTCAGATGGGGCAGATGGGAGGACATTGGAGGGAGGGGAGTGGGGGGGGGGACACGCTTGAGTCAGCTGTCTCACTTCTCACAGACATCCTGACCCTAGAGCAGCCCTTCCCAGCCTGGTGCCTGACCTCTCAGAGCACACACTGTTTCACAGAAGGAGAGAGACACTAGGGCTATCCCACTGTAAACACAAGTGAGACCCAGAGAGGCCAATCTCCTCACCCTAGGTTACACAGTCGCCAAGGGCAGAGCTGCAGCACACACCAGGCTGCCTGGCTTCCAGTCCCCATTCTCATCCATACTGTGCAACCTCCCGACACTGGTACCTCTGCCTGTGCCTGGAAGCCCCAAAGGATGATGGGTGAAGACCGTTTGATGCCCTCTGCTCTCTTCCTATCATTGAGACAACTCCCACAGTCTTCCCAGTCCACAGTTGCTGTGGGGTCACCTTAACAGAGAGGTCACAGGGCCCAGGGCCTTTCCATCTCCTGGACCTCATGGGACCTCTGGGCTATCAGAGGGGACCCAGATTTACATTAAATGGCCAGGCAGGGCTTTTGTCAGGACTCACAAATAGATGACTTTGGATATGGGTTTGCTGGGACAGAGATGAAATCTGGGATCAAACAGCTCAGACTGCCAGGGCTGCTGGCTTGCTCCTCATGTCTACAAACCGGAAGTACCACATGTGGAGCCCTCCTCCACAGCCTCACTCCCTCTCCAGTGACCACATGGCTAGCAAAGCAGAGGCCCAAGGCTCCATCATACAAATGGGTCATTTTAGCAAGGCCCTTCCTGGTCAGTGCAGGCACGACAGATAGAAAAGCCTATTTCCTTCCTCTAGCCTGCCCGCCTTCCTTTCCTGTTCATGGAGGGGAATGGGTGAGCCGTGATGGGAGCTTCCTTCTTCGCCAGTCACTTCTCTGTAGACTGTGCTGCTCAATCATTTATCCAATCGTCCTGGTAGGAGACAATGTTTTGGGTGACAGATAAAAAGCCAGTGACAATCCTGAGCCAACTCTCCCCATGCTGAAGCTGGGTTCTGTGATCTCGGGTAAGTTATTTCCTCTCTACCTCCATCATCTCATCTGTGAAATGGGTGGCAGAGTCTTTCCACAGCAGGGTTAATTTATGAATCCTGTCAGCTCCTGCAAGGACCCCCATACCTTCCATGTTAATAACTGAAGGTCCCAACAGCTCCCCCATAGGTTCTTGGTTTGCTAGTAGGGCAGGCCTCCTCCTTCTGTGACCTCTAACCCCTCCTTCTCCTCCCCAATTTCTTCTCAACGGGAGGCTGTGAGTCATTCCCCTCCCCTCAACGTGGCCCAGGGGGGCAGAGAAATTAGACCGAATCAAAGCAGAAAATGAGTTTTCATTCATCTCGGAATGATGCGAGAGGTTACCAGCAAGACAAATAGCAGCCTCCCCCTCTTCCTTCATCACTGTCACCGCAATTAATAGGCTGTGGCCTTCGTTATCCAGGCCTTGCTAAGGAGAGAGCAGCCCCGGGCGACGCTAACAAGGGAGAGGAAGCAGGCCGGCTCCCAGGCTCCCACCAAGAGCCCTCATGTGGTCGTATGCTCAACTGGACCTTCAAACCTGTTTTGGGGGTACAGAAAATCTTAGGAGGGGGCCACAGCAGCATGTAGGGGAGCCAAGTGAGGCCTATGTAAGAGGGGAACACTGGGCCGCTGCCACCCCGAGAGTGCCCAGCCAGCATGTGGGTTGATAGTCATAGCTGTACAGTCTCTTGAGTATTTCTGAAGTCCCTGTTATAAGCGACATGCGATTTCCCACAATCTTGGCCTCTGTTCTCCAAGTCCCTGCAGGAGAAAACTAACACTGAGACAAGTTCAGCTGTTCGTCCAAGGTTGTACAGATTTGGAAGGGGAAGAGTCAGGACTTGAACACAAGCCTGCCCAGGCTCCCTCACTGCCTCTTTCTGTTGCACAGTGATGAGGAACAAGGACTGGGAACCAGGTTCCAGTTTCTGGTTCTAGATTTTTTTAGTAGAAAAGAGCCAGAGAGTACAACTAAACATGAGTTTCTCACCATGACCCAGAACTGGGTACCTCAGATCCTAGGTGGGGCCTTCGGGCTATTGCTGACCTCACCCTGGATTGAGTCCTTGTCAGGACCAAAGAGAAAGCTCTTGTTTCAAGTGTAAGAGGATACCAGAAAGGAGACTTTTGTTCGGTTGGTTTTTGTTTTGTTTTTGTTGTTTTTTGAGATAAGGTGTATCTGTGTAGCTCTGACTATGCTGGAACTCACTCTGTAGACCAGGCCAGCCTCGAACTCACAGAGATCCACCTGCCTCTGCCTCCCAATGCTGGGATTAAAGGTGTGTACCACCACTGCCTGGCTCAGAAAGGTAAAAATTTTTTCTTTTTCCCTTTTTCTTTTTTCTCTTTCTTTCTTTTTTTTTGTTTTTCGAGACAGGGTTTTTTCTCTGTGTAACTTTGGTGCCTTTCCTGGAACTCACTCTGTAGACCAGGCTGGCCTCGAACTCACAGAGATCCACCTGCCTCTGCCTCCCAATGCTGGGATTGAAGGAGTCCCCACTGACCGGCCAGAAGGGTGATTTTTAAAAGGAGTCTATGTGTGGTGATACACACCTGTGATCCCGGCCCTTAAGAGGCTGTGGCAGGAGGATCACAAATTTGAGACCAGCTTGGATACATATGTGTGTGTTATATCTCTCTAGATATATGATTTTTTTAAAAAATGAATTCCTTTAACGGTTACTCAATGCCTAGGCTGCTTGGCTCATTGAGTATTTGCTCAATCAATGCATACTGTATTATTTGTCTATTACTGTGTGACAGATTACCCTAAAAGTTAGTAGCTTAAAACAACAATAAACATTTACTATCCCTCATGATTTCCATGGGTTAAGAATGCAGGAACAGCTGGGTTAGGTGGTTCTGCCTCAAGGTCTCCCAGGACATCACTGGTATGTGTCTACCAGGGTTCTACTTCCCAGATGCACTTTCCCACTTGACATGTTTAGGCGGTCGACTGGGGCAGTCTGCACTCAGAGAGAGCCTCTGTGTTTAGAGAGAGGGTTTGTCTAAGGGGAGGCTGGGCGCTGGGATGGGGAAGGACGAGTATGGAGGGGAGGGATGCTCTTTCTCTGTCCACACGTCTTGTGGAGTTCTCCACGGAAAGATTCACACCATGATGGCTGGCTATCCCGAAGAGCTGGTGACCCAAGAGCAGGGCAGAGAGTTGAGTCACATGTCCTCTTAGGCACTTGCCTCAGAGGGCATACAGTCATTTCTTCTATACTTCATTGGTCACAGAGGCCACCTGATTCTGTGTGGGAGGGGACTAAACAAAGCCACGAATACCAGCAAATGAGAGTCTTTGGAGGCTGGCTGCCATCAATCCTAAAATCAGAACAGCATTATGCAGAAGCTAAAAGGGTTCCTTGTGTTTGAAAAGCAAGCAAACCAAAGAACAACAAAACCAAATAGAATCTGTTGTATTGGACTGGGGACATGACTCAATTGGTAGAGTGCTTGCCTAGCATGCACAAAGCCCTGGGTTCCCCAGCTCTCAGGGAAGGAAGGTGAGAGAATCAGAAGTTCAAGGTCACAGTTGACTCCATACTGAATTTGAGGCCAACTTGAGACACATGTGACCCTGCCTCAATAAATAAAATAATAAATATATGGTATTAAAGCACAGAATAAGCTTTCCCTTCAGAAGAGGTAAGAACTGGGAAGGGCTAGAAGGAGGCTTCTGGGGAGCTGGGGATGTTTTATCTCTAGATCAGGATGCTGGCTGCATAAGCATTGTTAACTATGAAAAATCACCGAGTGTGGTGTGTGCATACTTCCGTATGTACAAGATGTGCAATAAAAATTGCTCAAAGGCTCTTCACACTTGAGAGGGTTGAGAGCCACCTGTGAAGCTCTACTCTTATTTTATGGGGAGAAGGGGGTGCTAAAGAGGGAAGGTGACTTGTTCAGAGGCCCTGGGTGGGGCTTGGGTTGGGAGCTAGGTCCTGGGGAACAGGTCTTTGCAGACAGTAGGTCTCAGCCTGCAGCTCCTCCTGTGCTGGCATTGCCCCTCCTCCACCCTAACTCTCTCAGAGTCACTCTCTGACTGATGAGAGATGCCTGCCTGACTGGGCCAGGGTTTAACATTGTACACCTATCTCCCAGGATGTATTCTAGGATCTATTGGGTCAGGGCGTGGTTTGAATGACAGAGCCAATCTTGGGAAAAGGGTCCTGCTGAGGTGTGGAGGGGACACATGTTGGGGGCATTCTTTTTCTGGACACTCCTGTCAGAATATGCCTTTCCCTCAGGTAGCCATGTCCATCCCTGTTAATGATTTCCAGGGCTTTCAGGCAGGGATCCAGTCCTTGTGTCTGTTATACGTATTTATGGAGCCAGCAACTGAGCACTGATTCTAGACCCTGCAGATAGACAAAGACGGGAAAGGCGAACATCTTTGTCCTTAGGGAGAAACAGCCCTGGTAAAGGTAGATGTGATAGAGTGTGTGGGCGCACAGCAGACCGGTATGTATGCAGAATGGTGGCACGAAGAGGTAACGGGACAACTGAGTTTGAGCAATGACTTACAGGTGGGGAGGTGGGCCTACATTAATCAGTGGACAGAGCATGTGGTCTTGCTGGGCAGAGCATGAGGCCAGTGAGCTGGAGACAGGCCGGGCAGAGAGGAGGCACCGTTGTGCAGAGTCTAGAAGCTTTACCTTGCTGTTCCTCCACTGGAAGACCCAAGGGCCCTTGGCGGTGTGGTCAGGTAATGACACTTCCCTGACAGATGAGGCTTAAACTCAACCATGCCTTTACGGACATGAAGGTTGAACAAGACAGCCAGCCCTGGGCCACCTGCCCCTACTGGAGCATAAACTTCAGGAAGAGCAGGGAGTTCACCTGATCTACAGTTAAATCTCAAGACCCAGAAGTGTGGCCCTTCCTACAGTAGCTTTAATAAACAGCGCCCTTAGGTGAAACATACCCGGCAGGGGAAATGCAGGAAGCTTGAGGAAGGAAGCAGACTCAGGGACTGACAGGGAGGGCTTCCTAGAAGAGGTAGCATTTGACCTGTCAATGGTAAGGTGATAGCCACACAAGGGTCCCAGGCAGGGCCACAGAGAGACACAGAGGTGGTATGGGGTGGGTTCAAGTGTCAGGAGGGGCTGAGCTGGGAGGAATCAATTAAGAAAAGCCAGGAGATAGCTGTGTATATAGCGTGGTACCCAACACACAAAAGCAAGGGAGGGAGGGAGGAAAACTGAAGGAGGGAAGTAATACCGCAGCCATCAGTAGGCCGGCCCCACCCTGTTTTCAAGTAGTCTTTAGCAAGGCCCCTGAAAATTTGGGTCCCAGGACTCCTTTTCAGCCTCTAAGGATGGAGTCAGTCCTGTTCCCTCAGCACTTGCTGTGGGGGTAGAGCGGGGCAGGCAGCCCCAGCTCTCCACAGTGGACACGATGTTCTGGTTCAATGGAAGGACCTTAGATGCACAGACAAGGACATAGCCGTAAAGGATGTTGTGGCCGAACCCCCTGGTTCCATGGTAAGCAGACCCCAGGTGTGTGATCGGGAGCAGTTAAATTTCATCATTACCCTTTCTCCAATGGTGTTTTTTATAGTCTTTTTTACTACTGGCACTAAAGGTTCTGGACTCATCGTGGCGGAGTGGAGGACATCACTCGTCGGGCTGACTGCTCTGTGATATAAAAAAATGACAAGTCCTGGCTTAATCTCTCTGATAACTGTGTTCCGTGCCCCCATCCATCTCCACCAAGGGGTCTGGACAAAGCTGAAGACAAGAGCATCTCAGCATTTAAGAATGAAAAATTAAGTGGCCTTTTTAAGCACAGCATGGAGCCCCGTGGCTTGGTGCTGTTCTACAGATGGGCCCCTACCTCCTGGGTGAGGAAAGAGGGGAGGGGAGCTGATCAAGTCAGGCAAGGACTGCTTCCTGCCCTGGCATGGGGGAGGCAGACACAGTTGTCCCACATGGTGTGACAGGAGGGTCGGTGTGAGTGTGTACTTGAAAATTCACAAGTTTTATGTCTCTCTCAGTAAGCTTTCTCCATGCTTCTGAGCATCTGTCCCCAAGCTGGAAGACTAGGAACAACCTACACTGCAAATCAAGAGGCCTAGGTTTGGGTAGGTGAGATGGTTCAATGGGTAAAGATGCTTGCTGCCAAACCTGATGACCTGAATCCAAGCCCTGGGGCTCACATGGTAGAAGGAAAGATGACCTGAATTCAATCCCTGGGGCTCAGAAGGAAAGAATTGACTCCTGTATGTTGTCTCCTGACCTCCCCACACATGCTACACACATACACACACAAAAATGAGTAAACGTGATAAAATAGATAAACAGCCTGGATTTAGTTCTTATCACTGCTTTCATTAGCAATGAAGCCTTTTGGCAAGTCATTGCTCTTCTCTGGGCCCCAGTTTTCTCACCAACTAGCTGCTGAATTTGGGGCACGTTTCATCTCTACTCTTGACCTCCATTTCCCCATCTGTCTTAGGAGACCAGTGCTCTAGATGACCAAGAATGTAAAGAAATTGGGAGCTGGTGAGCCAAGAAAACAGTCATCCCACTCTTGGCCCAAAAGTCCGTTTCCAGGCGTGGCTAAAGTGTCCCTGGACCTGGGAGAGCAGATGCTGGCCTTCTCAAGCCCCAGGAACACCCAAATATGGGATAGACTTGGAGGCTAAGGTAAGCGGGGTTCGGAGCCTTCATGCTATTACCTGGCTGTGGCTTTGACCTGGAGATTCAGTTGCCTTACCTGGGAAATGGAAGCAAAAGCAACATTAGGTCAAATAGAAAGTACTCAGTAAGTGCTGATTATTAACAGCATACTTGAGGAAGCACACGCGTGCGCACACACACACACACACACACACACACACACACACACACACATATTTTAATTGGAATTTGCCTGTCTGCCACTTCCTAATCCCATCCTCATGCCTTCATGTCCTCCTTGTAGAATGGCAGCAAAGGGGACAAATGGCTGTCTGGCTTTTGATGCCAGATGCAAATGAGAGAGGGAGGGGAAGGCGAGTTGGCAGGCCCTTGATTACCAGAGGACTTGTTTGTTCCTGAAGGGACCAAACATTTGTTGCAAACAACAGCCGCAGCAACAAAACCCTGTGAAAGTCTCAGCAGCACCCCCCCACCCCAATCCCTTTATCACTAGTGCCTGTGGTTTGGAGAACAAGATGCCAAGCTGATAGGACCCCGTTATCTGGGGCAGGTGGTGTTTATCTGGGAGGGTTCCCCAGGCCAGGTCCCCACAGGGGTGGGGGGGAGGAGGGGGGAGTGCTGGGACACAGTCCCCTCCCACACTGGGCAGAGTCATGGGGGAAGGCGCTTCAGATGACAAGAGCTGGGCAGCAGGCCCTCTTGTATACCGGGAAAGATTAGTGATTAAGAACTACCTGGTTAAGAACCGGCTGTTCCTAGGGCAATGCATGTGGCTCTGGAAACCCTTGCCAAGGGGTAAACAGTGGGGTGGAGGGGTCCATTCTATTTTACAGATGCTGTGTATGTGACCTAGACATGCTGTGTCACTTGCCCAAAGGTGCCCTGGCCAGCAAACCATTCCAAGATTGGAACTGTGATTTCCTGTCTCCAAAACGCTGACTGTGAGATAAGTCCTATGACCATGACTGAGTGCTGCCCAAGCCCTGAAAAGAAGGGACACTTTAGCATTCCCAGGAACAGAGTCCATTTACCCTGAGGAACAGGGCTGTCTCTCTCTCTCTCTCTCTCTCTCTCTCTCTCTCTCTCTCTCTCTCTCTCTCTCTCTCTCCCCCTCACTCCCCCACCTCTCTTTGTGGGTGCAGGGTCTCAAGTAGCCTCTTCTCTGGTTAGCCTCCAACTCAATCTGTAGTTGAAGATGACCTTGACCTTTGGATTCCTCCTGCCTCGACCTTTCAAGTGCTGGGATTGTAAACCTGTGTGGCATCTGGTTTATGCAGTGCTAAGGATCAAAGTCAGGGCAAGCCTCTACAAGCCCGGGCATATTATATCCTCAGTCCCATCAGTGTGTGCGTGCATGTGTGTGTGTGTGATGTGTGTGAGCACAGGTTTATAAGTGCTATGGTGTGTATGTGGAGGTCACAGGACAACCACAGGTGTGGTTCCTTGAGTTCCACCTTTTCTGAGGGTCATTTTTTGTTGTTGCTTTTTGCTGCTCCATGAGCCAGGCTAGTTGGCTTTTGAGCTGCTGCAGATTCTGTCCGTACCTCCCATCTTGCCATAGAAACATTGGTTCCTGTGAGAAGCCCATCTTTACAGGGACTCTGCAGATTCTGTCCGTACCTCCCATCTTTACAGGCATTCTGGGGACTCAAACTCAAGTCTTCACTCTTGCACGGCAACTGCTTTACCACGAAATCATCTCCGCAGTCCCTTTCCTCATGTTTACACGAGGAAATAAAGACACAGAGAGGTACAGTCCCTAAGCCGCAGTCACCTCATGGCATAGCTGGGACTTTGAACCCTGGCTTCCTGGCTCCCAGCAGCCCTGCCCCTCTGCATTTCCAAGGTCCCCAGTGAAGAGGGCTTTCCCTGGCTTCTAACGTGTGGAGGTAGTCACCATCTGTGCCACTCATGCGGTCCTTAATCATTCACTGCCCTTGTAAACAGCCGTCGGCCAAAAGCAATCAAGTTCTGCCTTGGACACGTCAGACTTTGTGTTGCTGCTGTTTGCACACATGGCCCACCTCCCCTGCTGACTGGAAGGGCCTCGAGGGCAAGAGCCAGGTGTCTGCAGAGCTCCGTCCTCCCTCCACGGCTCACATGCTGGGAGTGTTTGGTGAACGAATTCACTGACTTGGACTTGGTGCTTATAACACAAGCCAGTGAAGAGCCCGGGGTGGGGTGGGGAAAGGGAAAACTGAGGGAGCTCACACTGTATAGGAGCAAAGTCAAATCCAGACTCTACTCCAGCCTCGTGGCTCAACCCTGCTTAGGCTCTGATATCTGTATGTTGGCAGCTGCCAGATACCATACTTCCCTCCTTGTACTTCCTGCTTTCTCCCTCCACCAATCCTTAGGTGCCCCCGAATGGTCCCAAGCGACTGTGCTCTGAGTCAGGCAACCAACCTCTCCCCCTGGACTCGTTGAATGCTCACAACCCTTCATAGAGGCATGGAGAGGATCACGAGGCCCTCACCCGCCTGTTCAGATGCTTCGTACCACCTGTTGTACGTAACGCTGCCTTAATTGCACGTGGCCTCGGGCACGAGCTAGGGTATAGAAGCCCGGACAGACTAGGGAGGGGACAACAGGAAAGCCCTCATCCCTGCCCCCACACTCCTGTAAATAACCCCTCATCTATGATCTAGAAGGAAGCCCAGTAAAGTCATTGGCTTCCTAGAGTGAACTTTGGCAGAATCCTGATTCTGTTGTTGCTGGAACCTTAGAAGAAAGGGTAGGCATTGCTTACATCTCCCCTTGGGGAGGAATTTAGTACCAGGTAGGACAACAGCCTCTTATCCTACCTCCTTGCCTCTAGTCTACGTTCTAGTTGCAACGAGACAGATTCTTGTGTATGTGTGTACATAAGTGTGCAAGAGTATGAGGAGACCAAGGACAACCTTAGTTGTCCATCCATCTTGTTTTCTAGGACATCATTTCTCACTGGCCAAGAATTTGCCAATTAGGCTAGACAAGCTGATTGACAAGCCTCAGGGATCTGCCTGTTTCTAGCTCCCTAACACTGGGATTACAAGCCATGCCTCCATGCCCAGCTTCTCCCCCATGGGCTGGAGGGATCAAACTCGGGTCTTCGTGCTTGCCAGGCAAGCAGTTTGCCAAGCTGAACCATCCTTCAGCCATGGACGGATCTGAAGACACAAACTAGGGCTTGATTCCACCTTGCTTATCCTTTTGCAGGCCTCCCAAGGTCTCCAAGATAGAATTGAAGTGTTTCGTTTCCCTAGGAGGTGGCTCTGGCCCATCTCTTAGCCTTACCTCTGTATTCGTGAACACTCTGACCTCTAGATCCTCAGAACACTCCCCTCCCAGCCATAGGTCTTTGCATGGGTGCTTGCCTTCACTGGCTCCTTTCGCTGCTGTCTCCTCATCCTCTCGTTCATAGTTATGTGGCTCTTCCTCTGGGAAGCCCCCTTGACTCCTAGGGAGCTAGGGACACACTTGTGCAGCAAGTGTTGGCATGTGTCTACTACAACCCTGAAAACACAGGCAGGGAGTTTCCTGGGGATCCACGTTCTGTGTGTCTTTCCCACTAGACTCCAAGCTCCACAAAGTGAGGAGGGCATCCCTGTGCCCTGACTTGGTTCCCAGAGAGTGTTTAAGAGGAGCAAGTTATAACAGCATTTCCTCTTATGCTCCCTCTATCCCCGTAAAGAAACTGAGGCATAGAAGCCCAGGCTACTGGAGATCAATGGGCATGGAGCCCAGCCCTACCTCTGGCTTCTCTGAGCTGTTCTATCATTTTCCCAGGGTCTGTGGTTACCCTGCCTGTTCCCCCAACCCCTCATCCTATACCATACTGCAGCTCATTTACAAGCCCTCAGAGACTCGAGCGTCACTTTACACAGGGTCTGGTGGAATCCAGGTATGACTGCTTACTTTTGTGTCAGAAGCCTTCTGGGGGTAACCAGGGCTCCGGGGCTGGCTGAGTGCTTGATCCCCCAAAGTCTTCCTGAAAGCCTCACCATTCTCCATCCGCTCCAGAGAGCAGCTGCCTGGCCCCTGGCTTCTCAGTCCCCTCTGACTTTGGCGCTAACAGAGGGCATGAGACTATGCATTTCAGGGTGTGTATCCAGCCTTGCTTTCCATAGCTGGCTGCATTGGCCTCAGCAGATCCAGGGAGGAAGGGAGGGTGGGAGAGTGGGATCTGCACTCCCACTGTTTTATGCACAAACACACACACCGTTCACTCTTCTAGCTCCCTCACACCCAGGAGCCCAGTTGCATACCCATTTCTTTTAAATAAGTGGATATTGGAAGATAAACAGAACCTGGGGACATCTATGGTCAGGGACAGGACATATTTATTCAGCCTCAGGTCCAGTCTGACAGTATCCCTTCCTCCATAGGATTCGTGTACTCTGGTTCTCCCAGCTAACTTTGCTTTGGGTGTACACTGTCTTTGTTCTGGGGTCTTGATGTTCCCACCTGAATAATGGGACACAGGCTGCTTCAGAAAGATTCTCCTCTTATATCTACACTGGTCCAGAGGACATGTCCACTTTCCAGAAGCCCCAGGGCATTGTGGTTTTTTTTTTCTTTTTGGACGTTCAGAACCCTGCTTGGGAGAAGGGTACACCAAACTCCCTGAATGGGCAGGAGAGCAGAAGCAGGGAAGGCGACTGGAGGGAGAAGGCTGTGAAGGAGTAGAAAAGGGAGGGAGGCACAGGCCACCACCGTTGCTGCAACATAGAGGACCTTTCTTTAGGGTTGGGGGCCTCATAGCTGGGCTGGGGTACAGGCTGGGTTCTAAAGAAAGGTTTCTTACATGGCCATCAAGCCAATACACATTTACTGAGTGCCAACTGTGAGCTGGGCAAGGGGTCAGTTTGCCCCTGAAGACCAAGAGTCCAGACTGAAAACCGGAGAACTGCCAGTAGGAAGGAGAAAGTGGCCCAGGGACAGCGGGTGCCTACGGAGGGAGGGCCTGTCTGTCTGTGTTTCGTTTGCTGGATGGAACCAAGGACCTCAAATGTGTTCTTCAAACTCTACCACTGAGCTACATTCTCAACCCAAGATGCCAACTACATGTTTAATCCTCATAGTGTCCGTGTGTGGCCTGCACGACCGTCATGCCCATTTATGGGTAAGGAATAGTACAGAGAGGTGACGTTACTTGCCCAAGAACACTAGGGAAATTTCCAGAAGAACCTGAAGTCAGCTCTAGAGGGTACTCCTCCCCTTGTGGAGTTGGAGGGTTTTGCCAAACTGCACCCTACAGTTCATTCCAGGTGACACCGCACTCTCAGACCAGGCCTAAATGTCCTGAGGCCCTTGTGACCTAGGCATACCCCTGCATTGGTGGACCTTTAGGAGGGGTGAGCTTTCTGTGCAAGGCTTCCTGGTGCAAACCAGTAGGGCATTTCTATAGGGTATGATTACACTCGTATCAGCCATGTCTTACAGGCATCAGCTAGCCAGCTCCCAAGAGCCCTGTGAGCCATCCCTACCTGGCCCCAGGCATCCTGTTCCCATCTGTCCCAAGACCCCTGTGCCCAGCTCTTGAAGCCTGGCTTAACCTTCCCTACCCTGCCCCCAAACCCCAGCCTCTGCTGGGGCCATCTGGTAGGTGGCAAGGTGCCCACCCCCAGGGTGTGGCTACAAGGGGCCAAGAGGGGAGCAGCTGGGAGGCTGGGCTGGCCTCACAAGCAGCAGCACAGCCTGAGATCCTGTCTGGGGAGCTGCAGTGGGTCACTGCTCCTCCCTCCCTGTTCTCAGAGAAGTATAGCAAGGGTCTCCCACACTCGGCCAGCCATGATATAGCAAGGGTCTTGCACACGCTGCCAGCCATGCTGGCTGGTCTTGAGACTACAGGAAGCAGGTCCAATTTTTGCCATCGGGAATTGCCATTTTTGGAGACTCAACAAGCCCCACAACTACTCCAGGGATAGGAAAAAGGTTTCTCAGATATTCAGGCAGAGAACTGACCTCCCCACAGTGCTATCATTGGCTTAGCAATGACAGTTAACCTGCCTCCTCTTTACTTTTGGTGCTACAGATGGAACCCAAGGCCTTATATATACTGGGCAGGCCCTCAGCCAAAGCGTACGTCCCTAGCCCTTGCTTTGTGAGAAAGAATCTTACTGAGTAGCCCAGGCTGGCCTCAAAACTCTCAAGCCTTCTGCCTCAGCCTCCCAAGTACAGAGATTACAGGCCTGTGTCACCGTGGTGGGGATAGCACACATGTCTGCATCATGTCCTATGGGCCAGACCCTGAGCTAATCATTTTACATCACTTAACTCGTTTAATCTTCACACATCTATATGGTTGGTCCAATTCTACTCATTTCACAGATGGGGAAAATGAGCCGCACAGTACTTAGGGAATTTTCCCAGAGCCACGCACTGCTAAGGGGCAAAGCTGGAACCAGCACCTAAGAAGTCCAAATTTGGACTGATTTGGGGCTTCCAGGTATTGCTCGTAAATTTTACATAAATTTGTTCATATAATCCTTAAATGATGTTACTATCATCCCTCTTACACAAATGACGAATGGCCGCATACTTCCCTACCGTCGCACAGCTCAAAAGATGTGGTGGGATTTGAACACAGACAGTTTGGCTAGTAACAAGTTCCTAAAGGTCACAGGTGAATGGGCTCAGTAAAGTCCCATAAAACCAGGCGGAGGGGGCCCCATTCCCGTCCTCTGCAGTCCAGCAACCTCCTCCGACTTCCCATCATCCTACCAGGCAGAGGCGCACCGCAAAGGGGACAGGATGGGCAGAGGGAGGAGTGAGCATTTGTGAGCCAGGCAGCCCAGACTCGGGCAGAGCCTGCACATACTCAAGACATCTCTTCTGTGGCCAATTAAACAAATTGCAGCAAAACAGCATTTTATTAGTATTTGCCCACAGCAGTCTGGGCCTGCGATAAATTTTCCTCCTGGCTGCAGTGAGGCAGAGGCTGGTGGAGGGGTGCGCGCATGAGCGGAGACGCTGGGGCTATTGGAGGGGCTGTGGAGAACGTGGTGTGGGAGAGAGGGCTGGCATGTTAAGCAGCGGAGGTTAGGCAGGGAAACATCAGGAAGGGCCCTGGGGGCTGTTGGGTATCAGAGTGGCTGTCTTCCCAAACAAGCGCTCCGCTTCATCATAAACACAGTGAGTTATGAGGCGGTCTGTCCTGCACCAGCAGCGGTACCCACGGCGGCCAGTCTCAGGGAAGCTGGGGTAGGCAGAAGGGGCAGCGGGGGGGGGGGAGCAACAGGAAGCCAATGCACGTACATACCCTCACCCCCAGCTCCATGGCCCCTGCCCTCACCATCGGGTACCTGGGTCATTGAAGTGGACTTCTAATTGGTCTCTCATCCTCCAGTCTCTTCTCATTCATTCAGTATTTATTAAATGCCTGCTGTTTGCCAGGTCTTGGCAAGAATTCTGTAAAGCATGCTATAATTCTATTTGTTAACAACTACTTAATGTTCCCAGGTTCAACCCAGGCTTTAGGTGGTGAGACCCTCTGTAGGCCAGCTTCTGCTGTATCTCTGTCTTCTCTTGACTTTTCTTTTGGCAGAGTCTCATGTAGTTCAAACTGGCCCCAAACTTACTGTGTAGCCAAAATGACCTTGAACCTGGGACCCTCTTGGTTCTGCATCCAGAGGCTTGGCTTGCAGCCAGGTTATGGAGTGATAGGGATCAAACCCAGGACTTCCTGTGCGCTCCGGCAAGCACGCCACCAATTTAGCCACACCTCCTTTGCTAGACTTTCCTCTAGCCCCTCCCTTTCACCTCTTTGACCTTCCATGATCTTCCTCAGGACAGCTCGGGTGTCTTCAAGGTGTACTGTGTACCAGAGCCAGGTCTAAGTGCTTTGTGATGTTAACTCATGATTCTGATCACAGTCCTCTGGGTTTGGTACTTCCATATCAGCATGAGCTAAGTACCACTGTGGCAGCAAACACCTCCCATCTCAGTGACTATAGATAACCAAGATCTGTCTTGGTAAAGTGTGTCCGGGGTGCACTGGTTAGGACTCAGCTGATCAAATTTGGTTGGACGGTACACTGTTCCAGAAAGAGAAGAGTGACCCAGAGGCCCTCACGCTGGCCATTGAGTGTCCAGGCTCGGATGTGACACTTCCTTTGTTTTATTTTGTTTTTGTTTGTTTTGTTTTTGTGAGACAGGGTTTCAGTGTGTAACAGTCCTAGCTATCCTGGAACTTGCTCTTATAGACCAGGCTGGCCTCGAACTTACAGAGATCCAGCCTGCCTCTGCCTCCCGAGCGCTGGGATTAAGGTGTGCGCCGCCACTACCCAGCAGATGTGACACTTCTTTCACAGCTCAAGGACACATCCAACCCCGAGGAAGGGTCAGAAAATGTTCTTTTGTCCTGCTCAGAAAAGGAGATATCCCAGTGTTGAGCAAATAGCACTAATGACTAGACTACTGCAGCCATCGCCAGCACCTGTTAGCAGATGAGATAATGGAAGCCCAGAGATGTTAAGCAAACTGGCTGAAGTCACACAGCTAGGAAGCAGAGCTGGCATGGAAACCTGGCACAGGCCTCAGTGTCTCACTCCCAGCTGTACTCACCCCAGCCTACTTTGTTCCTGTCTGCTGAGAATGCCCTCCGAGCACTTCTTGGTTTGGCAAACTCTTATTTGTCTAGCAAGACCCTGCGGGGTACCTCCCTTTTCAGTCTGGCTGCAGGTAAAGGAGATCGTTTCTGTTTCTGCAGCTGCCCAGTGCCCGCACCACAACTAAAGGCACTGTGGCCCTGTTCTAATCAGCCAGGTTATGGAGTGATAGGGCTTTGATGAGCCTGGCATTGACATTGAATGGGGTTGGGACTGCCTGGCAGCAGGCAGGGCAGCAGGCATTATCACCTCACTATAGGAGGTTGTATACTCAGCCACTCTGGAAGTCCCCGGTCCTTGGCTCTGATTCTCCTGATACTCTAAGGAGTCTGGCATGAGATGAGGCTGTAGAGAAAGAAGACAAACCGAGCTGCAGAGCCCGGGGAGGCCACAGCCGCCTCCAACATCCAGGGCTGTCTCAAGCCACCCAATCCTGGGATCTGCCTGTGGCCAGCTTCCTGGCCAGGGTTCAGCAGGGTGGGCTGTTGCCCTTGAGAGCTCTCAGCCACAAAGCTCCCCACAGCTCCCCACCCCGCTTTCCCCCACCTATGGGCTCAGTTATATAGCTTCTTCTCCCATAGGTCTCCAGGCCCACAGGTTTAATCAGAAGATCCTTGCCCTGTGAGCAGGAACATCCATCCCTGGGTCTCAGGAGCTGGGTACCCAACCTGAATCAAAACCTCCTACCATCACCCCCACCTTCTACCATCACCCCTACCCCACCATCACCCTTACCTCCTACCATCACCCCCACCCCCACCATTACCCCCTACCTCCTGCCATCACCCCTACCCCACCATCACCCCCACCTCCTACCAGCACCCCTACCTCCCACCATCACCCCCACCTCCTACCAT
>PVIU01001192.1:0-55533 GCA_004026605.1 Ondatra zibethicus | reverse complement strand
CTCAGTCCCCTGCTCTTCACCTATTGGATGTGTCAACACTGTCTTCCCCTCCCTCCCTAACTCCCCAACCTTACATTTCTTTCTTTTCCTTTCTTTCTTTCTTTCTTTCTTTCTTTCTTTCTTTCTTTCTTTCTTTCTTTCTTTCTTTCTTTCTTCCTTCCTTCCTTCCTTCTTCCTTCCTTCCTCTTTCTCTCTCTCTCTGTCTTTCTTTTGGAGACAGGATTTCTCTGTGTGGCCCTGACTGTCCTGGAATGTGCTTTGTAGACCAGACTGGCCTTGAATTCAGAGATCTGCCTATCTTTGACTCTGGAGTGCTGGGATTAAAGGCGTGTGCCACTACACCTGGCTTCTCAACATTTCTTTTTCTCCATCGATATGTTTGGAGAGCACAGCTCTCAAATAAAGCCTGGATATACTTAAGGTATACAACTTGATGGCTAACACATGTACGCGCTGTAAAGCAGTCGCCATTGTGAAGATACTTGATAGTCCCAACACCTCAGGAGCTCTTTGCTTTTCTTTAAATGTTTTTATATTTACTCTTTTTGGGTTTTTTCTCTTTTCTTTCTTCTCTCTCCCTCTCCTTCTTCTCCTCTTTCCCATCTCTCTGCCCTCTGCCCCCACCCCTATCTCTCCAAGATCTTTCTGTGGGACTGCAAGCAGCCCAGGCTTGCCGCTAACCCACAATGTTGCTGCCTTACCTCTCCCAAGTGCTGGATTTTTAGGCCTGTACCGCCACACCTGGCTTTTTTCTCCTGTTGTTCTTGAGTGAAGAACCACTATCTCGGAAATTCCAAGTGTGTAGTACAATGTGGTTGCATAGCATTGTTGTCCATCAGCGGGATTTGACTGACATAACCGAACCTTGCTTCCAGCTCCTAGCAACCTCCATTCTCCTCTCTGTTTCTGTTAGCTTTCTCTTTAAGTTCCACACAAATGTGAGCTCTGCAGTCTTTGGCCTCTTCTGCCTGCTTTTATCACAGCACAATGTCCTCCAAGTTCATCTGTGCTGTTGCAAACAGCAGGATCTCTTCCTTTTTTTAAAGACTGACTAATATTTCATTTTATACACAGTTTATTTACCCATTAATATATCAACAGATAATTTTTTTTTGAAACAGGCTTTCTCTGTGTAGCCCTGGCTGTCCTGGAACTTTCTCCGTAGACCAGGTTATCCTTGAACTCAGAGATCCACCTGCTTCTATCACCCGAGTGCTGAGATTAAAGGCAGGCATCACTACCGCCGCCAGATAAATGTTTTGCCTTTTAAAAACTTGTTTGTTTATGAGGCAGGGTTTGCTATGTAAACCTGACTGGCCTGGACCTTGTCAGGTTGGCCTCAAATGCACAGCAATCCTCCTGCTTCAGCCTCCCAAGTGCTGGGATTACAGAAGCACATAAGCATGCCCATCTTATGTCCTTGCTTTTTAATATCTGGAAGGCCTTGCTTCTTCCTCTGGGGCCAACCCATGCCATCTGAGCCTGAAGGCTGGCACACAGAGGGAGGGGCTTGGTGATTATTTGTGGAGCACATAGTAAAAATTTCATTCAACAAAAACCACACTTACCCTTCACTGTGGAGAAACAGAGCCTTTGAGTCCTCATCTTCATTTCGCCAATGAAAGAATTGTTCCATACCAGGTTTGGCTGATGTGCGTGAATTTTGAATTTGAGACCAAGATCTTGAATTTAGACTGCCAAGCAGGTCAGCTGGGGGCGGGAGGAACTCAGTGGCAATATTCTCACCTCACATGGCACTGGATCTGATCACCAGTGCCACAAAAAATAACAAATAAATATTAAAACTAGGCTGGCAGTGAGCTATCTGCCCACATCGTAATTTCTGCACTCTCACTGGTGTCTAAGTCTTGCTCATAGCCCCAGAGTAAGGCAACTGACATGGGCCTTTTGTCCCCCACGAGACTGAACTAATGTTCCAGAAAGCATGACTCGTCTGGTCAACTGAGCAACATTTATTGAGTACCTGTGATGTTCAGACCCTGATGTCAGGGGGTCCTGTCTCCTCCAGCTTTGGATGCTCCTGACTCAGACAGAGCTGAGCCAGCTGGGGTGGGGGATGGGAGCAGAGGGTGCCCTCTGCCTCCTGAAGCAGGACATGGAGTAAAGGGAGGGGAGAGCCTGGCATCTCTGATCCCTTCCCCATTCTTTTTTTTTAACTTTCTTTTTTTTCTTTATTCTTTGTGCCTTTCATATCATGCATCCGCATCCCACCATCTCCCATCACCTCGCTTTCGCATTCTGCCCCTGAAACTTCCCCCCACCCCCGCCAAATAAAACAAAATAAAATTTAAAATAAAAAGGGGGGGGAGCCAGGCTGTGGTGGTGCACGTCTTTAATTCCATCAGTTGGCAGGCAGAGGCAGGCGGATCTCAGTGAGTTTGAGGACAGAGCGAGTTCCAGGACAGCTAGAACTACACAGAGAAACTCTGTATCAAACAAAACAAAACAAAACAAAAACAAATAAACAAAGAAAAAAGAAAGAAAGGGAAAATCTGGTCATGGAAGCTGTAGTGTGACACAGTGAGTCACCAAGTAAACCACTTTATCCATACATCTTTACAGCAGGCGTTCACCGCAGAGAATCACTGGTTTGTTTCGAGGCCCCTGGGACCTCACTAGGACTCTTCCTGGCGACCAGCTGCTGTCTGGTGTCGTGAAGATCCTGCAGCCCTGGGTCCACAAGACCACCACTCCCTGTGTTCTAGCAGATCACAGATGGGATGGATGTTGGGATGGGCCAACCCTTAACCCTGGGTGATTGCAGGGTTGGTCAGCCCACCAGCTCTTCCCAGTCTTCACCACCAGGGTGAGTTCTCTAGCATTGCCCTGACTAGTTCACCCCGGCAACAAGAGCAAGGGGCAGGGCTGGTTCTCCAGGGTTCACATCCTCAGGGGTGGTTCTCTGGCACTTTATCTTCAGTGCCAACTCTCTACTGTGTGGCCCAGGTGAGGTGTAGTGGCCACTCTCCCGAGTGCTGCCGCTGGTAAGGGCTAGGAGCAGCTCTCCTGGTCCTTATGCCCTCAGGGGCCAGCTCTCCCACCTCCGGGAGGGAGGAGGTGGAGAATCTCTCATGACCTGAGAGATGATTGATGAGGGCAGCTCTCCCCTCTGCCTCGGGTGTGTGTGTGTGTGTGTGTGTGTGTGTGTGGTTGTATCCTCCATTCTTGCATTTAAATGTTTTCAGCTGACACCAAATTTTCCCCAAAGAAGTTATGGTGCCTGTGTGATGAGAAGAAGGCGGGGGGGGGGGGGGGGGGGGGGGGGGGGGGGGGGGGGGGGGGGGGGGGGGAAGGTAGAGGAGTGGCCTGCCTCCTTCTTGTTAGGTCCACCTTCTATCATCCTGCAGTGGTTGGTTGGTTCCCCAGCAACAGGCCAAAAAAGACAGGTGTGGACAATGTGGGTGGATGCAGAGGGGAGGGGCCAGGACCCCTAGGCAGAGAGAGCAGGACCTGGGCCTCAGGCTAGCTTGGGCAGTATTAGAGGCCAAGGGAATAGGATCGAATGTTCTTCCCTTCAAGAAACACTCTGGTGAGTATGGAGCAGGCTCATCATTGACCATGGCGGCAGAGTGGGATGTGCTCGAGAAACCTTGATCACCCCATCCTTTAGTATGGTCATTGGAGAGTGGACCAGGGAAGACCCTTTCACGGCTAAAGGGAGGGTGACATTTATAAATATGTACATGTCCTGGTGTGTGAGGTGCTCTTGTGTTGCTAAGATACCTGTCAGCACATCCCAGAGATGTCTCTCATTCCCGTTGTAAAGACAAAAATCTAGAGGTTCAGAGAGCTGATTCACCAGAACTCACGATGTCTTCTGAGTTCTCACAAAGGGGGACTGTTTTTCCTTTAGTGCCAGCTTACTGGGGCATTGAGGACAAAGAAACAGCCTAACACAGATTCCAGGCCCATGCCTCTCTACCACCACCAGCTTTGGCTACACAGCAAGGAGAGAACGGGGTCTCACCAACCTGGTGGCCCTGCTGTAGAACCTCTGTAACACCACTGACTCACAGTCTTGCACACTGGGGAGCCTACATGATGCTTTTCTGGACTTCTCATGATGCTTAAAGTATATAGTCCTGCCATGGGAGAGGACTGGTAAGGATCCTCAAGTAGAGGGAATAAAAGCACAGAGAAGCAGGCAATTGGCCTAAGGACACACAGTACACCAAGGTCCTTCTGCAGTTGTCTCTATCTGCCCCCTAGCTCTCTTCCCACCTCTCTTTCCTGGGGCTAGAGCTGGCTGTTTCAAACACCAGACTCTTCTTCCTCTTAAGTAGCTGGGCCTTTGTAGAAAACCTGACCTTCTCCTAGAGAGAGTCGCCAGAGGTCTGTAGCACTGGCCTTGGCCAGAAGGCAATTGAGTGACCAGCAGCAGGCTCCTGGGAAGACACAGCTGGGTGAATCCTTTCCGTGGGGACCCTAATCTCACCCCTCCCTGTCTGAGAGCTCCCACCTTGCATGGACACCCTGCTGGTCTGCGTTGGGAGTGGGTGGGGGGATGAGAGTGAGGGTGGGGAGCAGTGTGTGTGGGGGTGTCCTCTGGAAACCACAGTGCAGGTGCTGGCTGGAGAGAGTGACAGTAGCAGGCCCCAGCAGTGACACTGAAGATAACAGTTCCTGACAGATGAAGACACAGCCTGGGCAAAAGCTACATCCTATTTGGCTTTTAATTTGGAGCCCCAGGAGTGAATTGGGAAGCTCCTGCTCTTGTCCCCATGTGCAAAGTGGATCTGACTTTCAGGAAATGACCTGAAGTGAAACCACATTACTTATCAGGCATCTCTCTCTCTCTCTCTCTCTCTCTCTCTCTCTCTCTCTCTCTCTCTCTCGGATTACCACGTCCAGCTCCTGCCTTCCTGGCTGGTGAAGGGATCAGGGCTGTACCCTCACACTACATACCTCCATCTAATAGAGGGAAGCCAGTGTGGCCAGGTGTCCTGGCCCTTAAGGGCATGTGGAGGCAGAGGGCAGCACTCAGCCGCCGATGCTTGGAACTGGACATCTACTATTAATTGTACCCAAAGCAGGAATCTGCAAGCGACAGGCTTAACAGGCCTGATTCCTTCATTTGGCCCCGTTTTTTGTTTTTGGGTCTGGCCGCAAACTAAGAACGACTTTTTAAAAAGGCGGTGGTGGGGGTGGAGGAGAAATGTGAGAAGCCAGTGTGAAAATGGTACGGCACTCAAACACCAACATCCGGAAGCGTTAATGACCTGCTCCTGGGACACAGCCTCAGCCATTCACTCAGGGCCCCCTCGCAAGGCTACTTCTGAGATTCCACTGTGGGACTGAGTGGTAGAGGGAGAACTTGTGGCAGCTGAGTCTGAAGTATCTGCCATCAGGCCCTGCATAGAAAAAGCTTACTGACCCTGAACTCCATGCTCACTTTCTCTCATTTGGAAGTGTTTTTGGGGAAAAAACCCAGTGGGGGCTAGAGGGCTACCTCACTAGCCAAGAGCACTTGCTGCTCTTGCAGAGGACTCAGATTCAGTTCTTAGTTCCCACAAGGAGGCTCGCAACCATTGTAACTCCAATTCTAGGGTGTCTGATGTGTCTCTTCTGCCTTCCATGTGGTATTCTTATATACATGGAGGCAAAACATTTATGCATATATAATAAAATGAATAAATATAAAAGTAACTAAAGCATTGGGCTGAGCCAGGCATAGAACTTCATGCTTGTAACCTAGAAGGCTGAGGCAGGAAAATCTCAAGTTTGAGGCTACCTATAAATCTAACTAATTAATTAAAATAAAAAATAAAGCATTGGGGGGGCTGGGAGGATGACTCAGTCATTGAGAGTATTTCTTGTAAAACTGGAGGGATGGCTCAACAGTTAAGAGCACTGTCTGCTCTTCCAAAAGACCCAGGCTCAATTCCAAGCACCAATATGGTGGCTCACAATCATCTGTAACTCCAGTTCCAGAGGATTTATCTGATGCCCTCTTCTGGCCTCTGTGG
This sequence comes from Ondatra zibethicus, assembly GCA_004026605.1. NCBI lineage: Eukaryota > Metazoa > Chordata > Mammalia > Rodentia > Cricetidae > Ondatra > Ondatra zibethicus. The sequence goes on along the minus strand of PVIU01001192.1, from coordinate 49,546 downwards.
ACAAACATATACTCAGGCAGACATACATACACATAAAATAAATTATTTTTTTTTAAAAAAGCACTCTTGTTCTTACAGTGGGCCTGGGTTCAAATCCCAACACCCATAGTCAGCTCAAAACTGTCTATAGCTCTAGTTCAAGGACACACATGTTACACAGACATACATGCAATTAAAACACTCATATACATAAAATAAATGGATAGATAGATAGATAGATAGATAGATAGATAGATAGATAGATAGATGTCATCCTACACTAGATAATATGAGGCCTTGTAACTCTTCCCCTAGCCCCATGTCTCAGAGAAGGGACGCTGTCAGCATACAGTTCATACATGTTTATTGCGCTTGTGGAACAAACATCCACTCCAGTCAGCCAGGTAATGGAAATGTAAGGATGACTAAGCCTGGCTCCCGTCCACACCCTTCTTCCCTCAGGCTCTGGACAGCCCACTGGGTGCAAGGGTAAGCCTTGGCGACAATGGTGAAGACCCTTGGCCCCTACACACCAGGCATTCACAGCCTGGAGTGGAAGGTCCAGACAGAAGGGTCAACAGAAGTTGAAGAAGCCTTGTGGGAGGTATGACTGTGGAGATAGCCCTGGTGCTGGAGGATACACAAGGGGACTGGATACTTCTCGTAGACTCTCCAGAGGGCTTCTGAACCCCTGCCCATCTGATCTTAGCCCTTAGCGTTTTGAAGTTTCTGAGTGATAGGTGATCTCATGCTTTACCATGGCCATGAGACCTCCAGAGCTATGCAGGAGGTGGTCCAGGAAGAGTGAGGTGCTCGCGGTGGGGATGGGTACACGGGACACACACACCACAGTTTCCTGTGTGCCTGTGTGAGCCATTTTAGCCACAGGCTGCTACAGGACCCTCCCTTTTAACACATCCCCCCACCAGGGGCCTCAGACAGCCTTTCTCCCAGCTGCTTTTCCCAGAGGAAGTCTCCCCGCCCCCACTCCACTGATAACCCCCTTATCTCTTCAGGAAAGTGCTGATCCCATCAGACTCATTCACAAACGGAGCCAATTCCCAGCTCAGGAAAAAGAATGTCCCTGGTGTTCTGATAAGGAAGGAAACAATAATCTCAAATCATTAGGTCAAATGCCCCTCTCCACACCCAAATCGTGCTGAGATTTAATCCTGGGGACTCAGAACTCTCCAGGTGCAGCTAGTAGATGCTGGGAGCCTCTGCTTCCCTTTCTGGAGCCCTCAGGAAAACTCTGGGGCTGGGGGAGGGGTAGCAAAGGCGTATTCTGCCTGTCCAGCCCTTTGGCCCTCTGGGGCTGACTGAGAAGGCTCCTGACTACTGCCCTATCTTTGATCACTCAGGTAATGGTCTGGCCTGCTCACACAGAGCAGGCGGGGAATAGAGTTAGCACCCACGCTCCGGGAGCCCTGACAGCCCGTTTAACAAGGTGTCCAACATCCCATTTCCTCTGCACTTCCTCTTGCGTTAATCCTTTTATGTGAGACTCACTCAGGAGCAAGCCCTGTGAAATTGAGGCCTCTCTGTACACATGGCCTGGCCCTGCTCCCTGCTCCTGCCAAGCACAGCCCCTCCCTCCCATGATGCCCAGGGAAAAGCAGGGCTGGGACATGAGGAGGGGTCCAAGTGTCCCAAAGGGTCACCCCCTAAACTCTGAAGGGTGGGTACAGAGAAGGCACTGCAAAGATGGTTTGGAATTGATGGTCCAGTTTGGAGCATCTGGCCAGACACACAGGCCATCAAATGCCTCTACTCTCTCCATAGGTCTTAGCCTCTTCTGGGCAGGATTGCTGGCCTGGAGCCAGAGCTAGAAGAGCAGGAAGCTCCTAGTAACTCCGACGAAACTTCCCATCCCAAGCTTTCTGCCTCCAGCAGTGTTCTCGCCAAGAAATCCAAACTACTGACTCCTCTGCTGCCCTGAAGGGATAAAAATGAACATCCCCTGCTGGCCACCCGAGCAAGCATCACCACAAGGTGAACATGAAATGCTATCATCAAAAGGGAGATTTCTAGAAAAGGCAAGTTGTTCAGCCTTTTGTTTGGGCTAATGCGGCTTCCTAGTGCCCTTCAAGCCAGCCTTATCCCTGGCATCATTTCTGTCTGGATGGGTGGAGAGACTTAGTTCTTGAGGGACTTGGGAAAAATGCCTGGCCCAGTGTGAGCACTCACTCACCAACATTTTCCAGCTTCCCAATCCCTCCATTTCTTCTAGACCAGCTCTTGCTGGGTCTCTTCCAGACCCAGAGGAAAAACAGAGGCAGGATCCAGAACAAAGAAGAAGAGGGAAGATAGGGAGGCAAGATAGATGGAGGAAGATAGAGTGGCCTCTAAGGCAGCCAGATCTTCAAAGCTGATGGATGAAAAGCTTGTTCCAGGGACAAATTCTTTCAAACCAGCAGCTCCAATGAGAATTCCTGTCACTCTCCCTGCCGCATCTGGCCCCGTCTGTCTGGGAAGATGAAAGCACATCTTCATTTTGTCTCCTCCTCCACACCCCCTGCACCAGCTTGGACCCTTCAGCCTCTCTCTCATTGATATTCTCTGCACCCCCATCCACTCCGCTGCCCTCAGCACCCACCTCCTATCTCACTCCCTCTCCTGCATTTCCTGTCTCTGCCGCTCTTTCCTCTTCCCCTTTCCAGTCTTTCCTACTCTGTACTGACCCTGCCCCTCGCTCTGAAGGCTCTGAAGAAGGCCGGAAGGCTTTCTCCTTGGATTTCCAAAGCAATACCACCTGCCAGCCTTCTTGGCTGGGGGAAACTAAGGTCCTGAGGGCCCTTCCTTAGTTCCTCCTCCTCCTTCTCCACACTTGCTTTCTTGGCTTCTTCAAGGGTCCAGGAAGTAGGCTTCATCCCTGCCAGGTTTCAGGTACCCTGACGGGGGTGAGGAATGGGGATAGGGAGTAGAGGGGAGGTGGACATTGTTTTTATACCCTGCCTCCTGCTCCCCACACACACACCCTGCAACCTCACTCTCTCACCAAGTTCCATTTGCCTAGTGCTCATTTGAAAAAGCAGACCCCAAGTGAGTCCCATCCCACCTCTCCCTCAGAGAACACCTCCGTCCAAGATCCAGGGAAGAAAGCCATCCTTTTCTGTTTCCATTATCCACTGGCCCCTTCCACATCTCTCCCTCTTCCTCTGGGACAGCTGTAATCTTCAAGGTCCCACTGAATGCCATTTCCTTTAGGAAGCCCCTCCTCACCTCCCCCAGCTGCCTCGTCAACGCTCTTTTTTTTTTTTTTTTGCACACAGTAGCAGACAGCACTCCCACACCTCCATCCTTCACGAGATCAGGTCCTCCTGAAAGCATCAACTACATCCTCTTACTTCCCAAACATGTGTGCACCTATTGTGCATCAGGTGTTAGTTTGGTTACATGGGGATTCGTTCATTCAATAGATATCTGCTGAGCACCGGATATCTGCCGTGTACCAGGCTGGGGATCAGAACGGTGGTCAAGACAACACAGAGCCTCTTATTCTGGGCCTGGCACAGTGGTAGGAAAGATGGAAATACAAGTTCCCAATCTGGCTGTCAGCGGTTGGTAGACAGAAGCTAAGCAGGTCATGGGGTCTGGAGAAGGCACGGAATCCAGTGGGAAGGATTCAGAAAAGCTTCTTGGAGAGGGATTGGGTGGGATGGATTCAGGTGAAGAAAAGGAGTACGGAGATCCTACACTTAGAGCTTGGAAGTATGGGTTACATGGCTTACACAAGAGGCCACAAGGAATAAGCTTCTCAGGAGCCTTTGTAGGAACACTGGATGAACAGAGATGAGGAAGCTGTACCTCGGGGATCATCTGTCCCCAGCACACAGCAGGGCATTGAATGGATGGAGTCAGCTAATCCACACTGACAAAGAGTTGGCTGTGTGTAGTGAACAGGTGTTTGGAACTGAAAAGCAGACTCACAAGGAGAAACAGTAACTGATATGTGTGGAGGTGATCGCCTGCTGTGTGTCAAGCTCTGATGCCCGCCATTTACAGGTGACATTGGGTTTATTCTCACTGTGTCATCCCTGTGTGGGATGACTATGATGTCCCCATGGCTGGCTGGGTGCGCTTAGGCTCAGAGAAGTGAGGAGGTTCCCAAAACTACCCTGGAGCCCAGCTCTGGACACTGGGTGCCTCAGTCCTGTGCACAGCTGTCCCTCCCTGTTCCTCAGAGTCAGCCTTCTCAAACAGCCCACCACAGCCTCCTTCTGCTCCCTTTCCTCTGCCCCACAGTCTGGATCCTCCATCTCCTCCCTGTCTTGTCCCCTCCCCTCAAAGAGAGAAAAAATGGAGAGGAAATGGATCTTTAAAGATACATGTATCCATCACTGTTATTTACATTCTAATGTGCGTCTGTAGCTCCGCTCCAATGGGAGAAATGTAAATCAGGTGGACATCGCTCCCGAAAGCCCCGAAGAGCTTGGCTTCCCCAAATTAGAATAGAAAATGCTCTTTTAAAATGCACCTTTAATATGGAAAAGCTCGCCAACCTGGGCTCTAAATAAACCAAACTTGAACCAGATGCCAAATAGAGTAGATGAAGGACAGGCACAAAGAGAGTCCCGGGCTGGGGAAGGAGGCCTAAACAGCTATTTATATTAATGCAAAGAAAGTTCAACATTCTTCCCTTGATATATGCTGCAGTGGGAGGTGGTTTTTGTCCCACCAGCGAGAATAAAACGCGCAGCTCGTGATGGGCAGGGTCACATGTGCGAGATAAAAAGCTCACCATGTAATATATGTCTGCCCCGAGTGTTCTCTGCAGGCTTTGCGCTCTGCGGATGACAACAGGAAAACACTCACTCAAGGTTAGACTGCTTGCTCTCCAGTCACGGTTCCCTGTCCTGAGGGAATAACACTGCCTCAGAATGGGCCCAGGGAGTCCCAGGGCCCTGTTGAGAAGCCAAGTGGCCTTGGCTGTGACAGGTCTAAGGGGCTATAGACTCCAGATGAGGAAGGACTTGCCAGTACCAGGTAGAGATGGAAAGCGTATCTCTCATCCTGGGGACACCCTGTTTGTCCAGAATCCCTGCAGAAAGGCTCATGCTTGTCTGGGTGCTTTGCTTTTTGTATTATTATTGTGTATGATATGTATGACGTGTGTGAGGGTACAGACATGGTACCCAGAGCATGTGGAGGCCAAAGGACAGCTTCTTAGCAGTCAATTCTTTCAGTCTACTTTGTTTGGAGCCGGGGTCTTTCTTGATGTTCCTGCCAAGCTGTGCACTCAAGGCTAGCTGGCCTTTAAGCTTCCATGGACTTCTTATCCACGCTACTACATCCAGGTGTTTTATGTGGGTGCCAGGGGTCCAACTCAGATTGTTAGACTTGCATGGCAAGCTCTTTTAGTGGCTGAGCCATCTTGATGGCTCCCACTTTGATTATTTATTTATTTACTTACTTACTTACTTATTTATTTACCTTTTGAGATAGGGCCTCACTTTGTATCCAAGGTTGTCCTCAAATTCATGGTCCTCTTGCCACTGCCTCCCAAGTGTTGGGTTTATAGGTCTGTACCTCTTTGCTCCTGGCTGCCTGGGTACTTTCTTTATACAGAGGTGGCCTATAAACCTGGGACGTGGGTAATTTAGGTCTTTCGTGGCTGTGTTCCATCAGTTGTTACAATTCACACTCAAAGGGGTGGGGAGATGGCTAAGTGTTAGAGCTCTTGCTGTGCGACATGAGGACTAGACTCCCTCAGATCCCCCAGAAATCCACAGAAGTTCTGGGTGAGCATGGAAACCCTTCTGTAATTCCAGTTCCAGAAGGCAAGCATAGGGAATCCTGGTAGCCATTTATACCTAGGGCTATGAGGGGCATACATCAGGGTTGACCAGTGAATATTACCCTTGACTGGGACTTTAAAAGTCAGTAAATTCTCATGGGGAGGGGAGGTAAGCAGAACAGCATTTCAGAGGAAGGGGGCAGCAAATATAAAGAGATGGCTGTTCCTGAGCTTAATGCTACAAAGAGAAGCTCAAAGACGTGAAACTAGTTGGAAGCAAGCAATAATGGCACTGGAGCCAGGTCACAGGGGGCCTTGCAGGCCAAAATGAGAAGTTAAAAACTTATTCTAAGCCAGGCACGGTGGCACATGCCTTTCCCAGTACTTGGGAAGCAGAGGCATGCAGATCTCTGAATTTGGGGCCGGCCTGAGAGACCCTGTCTCAAAACAACAAAACCAAAACTTATTCCAGACTTTGGTGTATGGTTTAAGTTTGTAAGCCCTGAACTGGGGAGAAAGAGACAGGAGGATCTTCGTGATGGTTGCCAGCCTAGCTTTATTTGAGGTCCAGGCTAGTGAGAGACCCTGTTTCAAAAATCAAGGTGAGGGTGCCTGAAGAATGATACCTGAAGTAGTCTTCTGACCTCCACAAGCAGGGGTGCCCATGTACACAAGCGCCTACACATACTGTACACACACACACAGATACACACATAAACTTAACCTGTTAAACATGGGAAATTTACAAATTAAAGAACCATTCTTCCTTATTGAGGACAGGCAGGCACTTCACCTGAAAGCAGCTAAACCCCAGGCCGATTCACGTGATGGTTGTTTCTTGGTGGCTTCATGAGTACAATCGGGGTGACATTGTGATAACGAACATCAGCAGAAGTTGTTGGCTCCCGGTGGCTGGTCTTACAGCTGACCTCCACTTTGATGATGTTCCTTGAAGATCATCATGTTTTTTCAGAAGGTACTGACTTCCAGAAGTGGGGTGGAGGCTAATGGTGAAGACAAAGGGTATGAAAGCCCCAAATGGGAGGAAGCCTCTCCTTCCCTGAGTTTCAGCAAACCATGAGAAGGGCTTGGATATATGTCAGTGGCTGTGGGGCTCATGACTCTTGGTCCTCTACTGAGCTCTTTAAGAATATTAAGTTACTTCTAGGTAGGAGGAAAGGCATGGGAGATGCAGGGGGAGGGCCCAGGACAGAAGGCTGAACTCAAAGACCTAATGCTCCCAAGTTTTGAGACTTGTAAAGGCAACCATTGGAGTGGCGTGAGGGTATGGGGCAGGATTAGCTAACTCCCTTGGGTCCCCAAGTGGTTCTGGCAGTGCCATGCTATCACAGGTTCCTTTCAGGATGTTTGACCAGTGAGGCAAACACAACAGCCTTTCGCTTTACCCCACTGTTCTTCCTGCAGAAGAGGCTTGGTAGTGGGAGTAGGGTAGGTTCGTAACCCCTGCCCCTCATTCCTTCTGACACCTCTAGGGAGCTGGACCAGGCTTGGCTCCCAGTGAGTGTAACTGATGCCACAAATCAAAGAGGTCAGGCTAGATGGCCTCTGTGGTCCTTCACAAGGCAGATGAATGGTGACTGGAGGGACCAGGGACTGGGACCAGTGGGAGGGTGGAGGAGGGGCAATGGTGTGAGCCTAGCTCAGTCCTAAGGGGTCACGGGAAGGGCAAGAAGGAAGAGTCCAGGGGTGGGGAGAAGGGTAAAGCAGAGCAAAAAACTGGTAGGGAGAAAGGAGATGGAGGTGATGGAGAAGGAGAAAGAGGGGAAGTAAAGAACTTTCCAGGAAAGGAGAAGAAATGAGGAAAAGAAGAAACAGGGAAGAGGAGGAGAAAGGAGAAATAAAAAGGGCGGAGAAGAAAATAAATACAGAGGGTCAAGAGGGAAGAGTTGGGTGTGGTGCACATCTGTAAGGCGAGCACCCAGAGACTGAGGCAGGAGGATTGCTTTGAGTTTGAGGCCAGCCTGGGCTACAATGTATGACCCTATCAAAAGAAAGAAAGATAAAAAAGAAAAAGTTGGGGTGGGGAAAGAAGAAAGGTTGTGTTTGGGAGGAAGGAGAGCGGAGTAAGGGGAATGAGCGCAGGGGAACAAAAAAGGGAGAAGCTGAGGTAATGGAAGGTAGAGAGAAGAGAGTCAAAGAGGGGGAGAAAGGGGCAAAGGAGGAGAAGGAGGAGAAGGAGAAAGAGGGATTGGAGGAGGAAGAGAGAGAGGGTAGAGGAGGAGGAGAGGAGGGGGAGAGAAGGCAGAGGAGGAGAAGGAGGAGAAGGAGAAAGAGGGATAGGAGGAGGAAGAGAGAGAGGGTAGAAGAGGAGGAGAGAGAGGAGGGGGAGAATGGAAGTGAGAGCTAAGGCAGAAGGGAGAAGCCAGAGCTGTCGCACTTCCTGAGCCCTGGGAGCTGCAGTGGGCACCAGGCTGGCGGGAGGCCTGGCAGGCAGGCGGGCACCATAAAGGCGAGCACAGTAGGCTGCTATGAAGATCTATTGGGCCCCGCAGTACCATTGTCTTCAGAAGGAATTAAAAACAAATTGCTGAGGGCCAGCACATAATTTAAAGACTCACGGCAATTTTATGACTTGCTAATGTTCCTAATTACATGCCCGTGAAAGGCTTAATTAATTGGGGGATGTAGCAAAAAGTGGAGCCTGTGTTTGTTATCATGGTTCCGGCGCATTGATTTTAGTGCCTATGGAGAATTTAGGGCCTCTTTATTTGCACAAAGAAAATGCAAGTCTCTCGAAAAAATGCACATTAAGATCAACCCCTCACTGCTATCTAATATACTTTCCTCTACTTAACCAAAGTGCTTGTAATCATATTTTGTAAATGTTGGTGCTGTTAATTGCATTGTGAGGGAAAATGGGTTCCGCTTGGCTGGTTGTAGAGAATTTTATAAAGTTCTTTCCAGGCACCCCATTCCAGGGGACTTTGCCCAGGAAACTTGTGGAGATGTTGGGGTGCTCAGCTGGGACACTGGCTTACCTCCATTTCTGTTCTGAAGTTCCTAATGGTAAGTTGGTTCTAGCTGGATCTAATCAGGTTGGGAGAGGCCAGTGGCAAGGAAGGAGGAAGGCTCCACCCAGGGGTTCCTCTCAAGAGCCTTAGAGTTGAAGAAGTCCTTCAGATTCAGGCTTGGCCACACACTTCCTGTGAAACCCGTGGTGAGAGGGCTTCGCTGCGCTTGGAACAGACCAAAGGCTATGGCCATTTTTGGGGAGCCACTTCTCTTCTTGTCCTTCCTTGGGGACTGTAGGGACAGTCCCCTTGTAACTGGGGGCTCTTGATGAGAAATACACAACCCATCTACTCTTTATCTTTGCAAGACCACATCTTTCCCTTTCCACAGGGAGACACACAGGAGATTCAGGTAGAGATGGGGCTGTCCTGGCAGTAGATGAGGGGAACATTTGCTTCCTTCCTGAGAATGGGTAACCACCCTCCTCCACTCTCCCAGGGGCCTGGGCTCTCCCTGTGTCAGGGGCTGTTGCTGCGAATTTCTCCAGAGAGAGAGTGCTTATGTAGGCCCTGGCACATAGGATAATCAGTAGCGGTTTATGGATCCCAGTTTGTGAGACAGTGAGTAACTGGGGCAATGGGACTGACTGGAGGGAGCTGTGCAGGCTCTTAGCTCTATCTCTCATCTGATTCGCTGGGATCCACAGCTTCTCACCATCCAGGCCTCCCCTATGTGACAGACACACTCTCCCAGGGACTTTCTCTGGACAAGGTTTTTTTCCTGTGGAATGCTGGGAAAGTTGGGAAAGCAGGTCCTAACGTAGGCCCACCGTCATACTTCTTTCCCTTCAGGGCCAACAGAGGGATCTTTTTTTATTTAAATATTTATTTATTTATTATGTATACAATATTCTGTCTGTGTGTATGTCTACAGGCCAGAAGAGGGCACCAGACCTCGTTACAGATGGTTGTGAGCCACCATGTGGTTGCTGGGAATTGAACTCAGGACCTTTGGAAGAGCAGGCAATGCTCTTAACCTCTGAGCCATCTCTCCAGCCCCCAGAGGGATCTTTTTATAAATTCATTTGCCTATTTGTTCATTTGTCTGTTTGTTTTGACATTTTAAGATAGGGACTCACCATGCAGTCCAGGCTGGCCTCAAACTCTGGATCCTCCAATTTAGTCTTTCAAGTGCTTCAATTACAGGCATGAACCATCGCAGGGCTACAAAGGGATATATATATATATGTTTTTTGACATATATATGCTTGTTTGTTTTGACACTGAGTCTCTTTGTGCTGCTTTGGGATTCACTTTGTAGACCAGGCTGGCTTCCAGCTCACCTGCCTCTGCCTCTGAATACTGGGATTAAAGGTACGTGTCTTTAAAGGTATGTGCCCAGCTAAATCTTTTCTTTTCTTTGAAAGACTTATTTTTAGTGTATGTTTATGAGTATTTCCTTGCATTATGCATGTGTACCCATGTGTGTCTGGTGCCTTCAGAGGTCAGAAGAGGGTGTTGAGGCCTCTGGAACTGGAGTCAGAAGGATCAGCTGTTGAAGGGTATTCTCGGTTACAAGGGAAGTTCTAAACCAATGAGGACTGTAAGAAACCTTGTCTCAAAACACAGGGAAAAAATGCAAATCAGACTTTGTTCTGCTCTTTCTGAAAATCCTGAAGGCTTCTCCTGATGCTTAGAATAAAAGCCAGACCTCATGGGACCCACAGAACCCCCTTTCCCATCTCTCTGATGCTTGTCTAGTGCTACCTCAGCTCTACAAAACGCTGGTCTCTTGTGCCTGCAGACAAGTTCTTCCTGCCTCAGCAGTGCCCCTTGGCCTGCCAAGCCCTCCCCCCTTATTTTGCAGGGCCGGTTCTTTTGCTGCATTTAAGTCTTGCGTCTAAAACCTTTTCCTAGAAAGTTCTTCCAGAGTGACCATCTACAGTCACCTCCAATCACAAGTGTTTCCTCTTTACACATGCTAAACAGATACATTTGCTTTGCTCTGTTTCATCTTAGTCTCTGGCTCTTTCCCCTGGTGGCTTGTTTCTCCCCCCCTTCCCCCTCCCCAGCATGCCCTGTGGTTTTAGAATTTGGGCTCCCATTTAAAGAGCTTTATCTATGAAGATCTGAGAGGGCAGGGTTGGAAGGTTGCCTCCAAATAGCTTCTGTGCTGTCTCAGTTTTGGGCCTGGTACTGGCTTGGTTCCATGTCTGTGGATGGCTTTGCGTTTTCTGGCCCCGTGGGATGGGTGAAGAAAGAGGTCTGGGGCTATAGATTTCTCACAAGAGGCCTAAAGGCCTTTTCATTTCCTCTTGGAGCTCAGGTGAACATGGGAGAGGTGCTATTTCTCTGCTGATCTCCTTTATGTGAGTACATTCTCTCCTGATCATCCTCTCACAGAGACTGTAACTCTCAAGGACCCCTTTTTCATGTGTGTGTGTGTGTGTGTGTGTGTGTGTGTGTGTGTGTGTGTGTTGTATACGTGTAGTGTATATGTGTGTGTGTTTTCCAGCCATCTTCTCACCTTTCTTTCCATACCCCTTAAGGCCTTTACAATTCAGAGTCACATTGCTGAGCCTAGTTGTGAAGGCTGATTTTATTTCAGTGCTATGCATCAAAGCTCGCATGGGCTAAGCACATACTCTGCCCCTGAACCACATTTCCAGCCCCTCCTCTTTGGTTTGAATCCAGGGAATTTTTTTTCAATGTTTTTCCATTTAGCTGTACTCATAATGGGTGTTTTTCTATTTCCCCCAGCATTTCTAGGGGTTGTGTGTTAGAAGGTCTTTGGTAAGGTGTCTGACAGAGGATAGAAGTTCCTCAGCATGCTAAGCCATATGGGCTGCTCTTATTATCTTCCTAATGCTTGCCATTACTCGAAATAACAATAAGCATTTGTTTACTTTTAAACAGTTATTTATTTATCGCGTGTATATATGTGTGCCTATCATAGTGTGCATGTGGATATCAAAGGACAGCCATGGAAATCATCAGTTTGTCCTTTCTCCACATGGGTATCTGAGGTCATGATTGACCTCAGATCTCCAGGCATGGCGGCAAGTACCTTGTGGGGGTTTGAAGGAGAACAACCCCTAACGCTCATGTTGGAATACTTGGTCCCCAGTTGGTAGGACTGCTTGGGAGGATTGTTGGAGGAGGTATGTCACTCACTAGGAGTGGGCTCTGAGGTGTCAAAAGCCCACACCATTCCTAGTGAGCTTACTCTGCCTCATGGTTGTTGTCTCAAGCTAGGAGCTCTCAGCTCCTGCTCCAGCGCCATGCCTGTCTGCCTGCCACCATGCTCACCACCATGATGGTCATGGACTCACCCTCTGAATCTGTTAGCCCCGAGAAACTCTTCTGTCTATATGTTGCCTTGGTCGTGGTATATTATCTCAGTAATAGAAAAGTGACCAAAACACACTCTTACTCACAAGACATCCAAGGGAGCAAGAGCCATGGCAGCCTTCAATACCCTGGTGCTCTTCCAGGTAGCACCACAGGCTGTATAGCGGAGAATCATGGAACTGGGTTCACCAGGAGCTCAGGCAAGTTCCATGAGCTCTCTGAACTCAGTTTCCTCTACAAAATAGCACTAGTAATTTTATTCTCATGGGTTTGTGAAAGTCAAATCAAACAATATTTGATTTGTTAAAAGTTTTGTTTTAAGTTTGTTTTGCGATAGGTTTCTCTGTGTAGCCCTGGCTGTCCTGAAACTTGCTCTGTGGACCAGGCCGGCCTTGAACGCACAGATCTGCCTGTCTCTGCCTCCTGAGTGCTGGGATTAAAGGCGTGCGCCACTACACCTGGCCTTAGTTTAAGTTTTTAATTATGTGTATCTCTGTGTGTGTTTGTACACATGAGTGCAGTGACTGGAGAGGCCAGAAGAGGGTGCTGGATTCTCCTGGAGCTGGAGTTACTCTTGGTTGTGAGACAGCTCTTGTGGGACCTGGGAACCAAACCTGGGTCCTCTGCAAGAGCAGTACATGTCTTAAAAACTAACTCATCTCTCCAGCCCCTTTGATGGTTGATTTTGAGATAGGGTCTGACGTAGCCCAGGCTGGCCTTGAGCTCACTACACAGCTGAGGATGACCTTGAACCTCAGATCCTCTTATCTCTACCTTAAAAGTGCTTATATTGAAGGCAGGAACGTGCTATCATACACAGATCAAGGACTCAGTATCTTTTCTGAGTACTAAATAAGTGGAAACTAATATTACCAATAACCTTTTGTAGGCTCATATTGTCCTGTTTGACCCTTTTACATCCCATTTACATCTCTGGCCCCTCCCACACCAGGCTCTGCCAATTGGAAATCACAGCGCTCTCTTCTGTGGAGCCCCCCTAGCCTCGCAGACACAAGGGTGTTCTTTCCTCCAGCACATGGCAGCACCACGTGATTCTGGAGTGGCCCACAGTTCCTCAGCCTGGCCTCAAGCAAATGCCTCTGGAAACCGGGTGTATAGTGTACACCTGCAATTCCAGCATTTAGAGGCAGGAAGATTGTAAATTCAGAGCTAATCTGGGCTACAAAACCAAACAACAAAAAGAACATAGTCCAACATTTTAAAACCAGGCATGGTAGCTCACACCTCAAACTTGTGATTCTTTTGCCTTGGTCTACTGAGCTCTGGTATCATAGATGTTTACCACCACGACCCGCTTCTTTGCCCGCTCACTCCCGGGCTGAAGCAACCCAATGATCTAAAGTCTTTCTCCCAATAGATAGGAGCCTCTGTGAGGGGGCTACAGGGAGGATGTAAGGGGTTTACAGGTAGACTGTGGCTGGCATGGGAGGGGGGTGCTGGGACTAGGCCCCAGAGGGTCAGAATCTTCTCTCTGTATCTATCTCATCTTAAATTACCCTTTGCCATTCATGGCCTCCCATCCCATTCTTATTTTTCTAAATTAGATTTTTTATTATGAAATATTTCACACAGAGAGAAGACTATAAACCACAACATAATGAATGCCCTGCCTTTTCCGCTTGGCTTTGTTAAATCTGAACATTTTGTCATGTTTGCTTCAGATACATATTTTTTAAGGAAATAAAACAACATGCAAGGAGCAATGAAAACTCTTCCTCCAGAGATGCATCCTCCTTGCTCCTTGAGGGTCACCACTCTCCTGAACTCAGGGTACGGCCTTTCCATGCAAACTTCAGATTATATTTGCATGATCCCTGTGTTCAATGGGCTTGCAGGTCTCCAAGCATCGATTAAAAGGCATCCTGTCTATAAACTTCTGCCCCTGAGGTGCTTGAGTCTCACCCTTGATGTTGAGGGTAGTTCTGGGTCACATGCATTGAATATGCCCCCATTTATCCTTCACTGATGTAAGCACCCTGTATATTTCTCCTTGTGCACACATACAAGGGTTTCTCTAGGGCATGTAACTTGGAATGGAATTGCTGGATGACAGGCCTATCTGTTATCTATTGTAGCATCATAAACCATCCCCCAAAACCTACAGCTTAAAACAACATTCTTTTCATTTGTTCACAATTCTGTGGGTTAGAAATTCAAGGCTGGAGAGGTGGCTCAGTAGTTAAGAGCATTGACTGTTCTCCCAGAGGACCTGGGTTCGATTCCCATAATCCACATAGTGGGTAACAACCCTATGTAACTCCAGTTCCAGGGGATCCATCCTCTTTTGGCCTCCCAGAGGTGCCAGGCAAGTACATGGTACACAGACTTACATGCAGGCAAAACACTCATACACATAAAATAAAAATAAATAAATCTTTTTAAAAAAATAGAAAAGAAGCCGGGCAGAGGTGGCGCACACCTTTAATCCCAACATTCAGGAGGCAGAGACAGATGGATCTCTGTGAGTTTGAAGTCTATTTTTTTTTTAATTTTTTTATATTTATTTATTTATTTTGGTTTTTCAAGTCAGGGTTTCACTGTAGTTTTAGAGCCCGTCCTGGAACTAGCTCTTGTAGACCAGGCTGGCCTCGAACTCACAGAGATCTGCCTGACTCTGTCTCCCGAGTGCTGGGATTAAAGGCGTGTGCCACCACCGCCCTGAGAGTTTGAGGTCTAAAGAGTGAGTTACAGCACAGCCAGGGCTACACAATGAATCCCTGTCTCAAAAAACAAAAACAAAAAAACCAAGCAAGCAAACAAACGAAAAAGAAAAAGAAAAGAAAAAATTCAAGCAGGCAGGCTGGAAAGAAGGCTCAGTTGGTAAAGCACTTGTCATGCAAACATGTAGATGGGAGTTGGGACCCCAGCAACCACATTAGAAAAAGCCAAGAGCAGCAACAGCAGGGAGCACCTATGACCCAGCACCAGGGATGCAGAGACAAGAGGATCCTGGGGATCACTGGCCAGCTGGTATAGTCAGATCAATGAGTTTCAGGTTCAGTGAGATACTGGCTGTCTCACAAAAACTAAGAGTGAGTGCGGAAGACACAGTATCAACCTCTGGCCACCACATGCATGTGCACATAGAATGAGTGGGTGTGTACACACATAAACGCAAACACACATATACACATAAAATAATTCCAGAGGAAAGAAACCAAGCAGGGCACAGTGGGACAACTTGTGGCTTTGCTACAAAGTCTGAGGCACATCCCAAGCAGCTTAACTGTCTGGGTGAGGCATCTGGGTCGGATCAGGCAGCCTCATAGCTTCTAAGGAGGCACGCTCTCCAGGGCTTAAATGTATGTGGTTACTAAAACTCTTTTTGCACTAAGCAGGGTGGTGCACACTAAGAATCCCAGCACTTAGGAGTAGAGGCAGGAGGATTGGGAGTTCAAAGTCATCTTCAGCTGCCTACTGAGTTTGAGGCTAGCCTGGGCTATGTAAAACCTGTCCTTAAAAAAATAAGCAAAACAATCAGGCAGTAGTGGCACACACCTTTAATCCCAGCACTCGGAAAGCAGAGGCAAATGGATCTCTATGAGTTCAAGCCTAGTCTGGTCTATAGAGTGAGTTCTAGGACAGCCGGAAACCCTGTCTCAAAAAACAAAAACAAACAAACAAACAAAAAGCAAAACAGAAAATTTTAGGCCAGCTGGGCTACAGAGTAACACACTGTATGATAAACAAAATTCTAAACAACAGGAGAGTGGAGATTGGTAGATCCCTGGAGCTTGCTGGCCAGAGTCCAATCAGCAAATGCCAGGTTCACTAAGAGATCTACCTCCAAAGATAATATGGAGAGCAATCAAGGAAGACACTCATCATTGACACCCGACCCCCGCCCCATATTTGCATGCACACTCACATGCATTCATACATACTCATTATGCACACAAATAAATGAAAACAACATGGCATGCTTCATTCTTGCTAATTACCCATTAGCTAAAGCAAGTCCTGTGGCCAGGTCTAGGGAATGTCCACCATGGCAGTTCTATGAGATATGGGCAAATGGCCCCTTCTGGGCTTGGTGACATAGGCCTGTTGTCTCAGACACGCAGGAAGCTGAGGTAGGAAGAATTCGAAGGCTCGCCTGGGCTACCAAGTGAGTTTAAGCCAAACTACCTGGCTAACTTAGTGAGGCCCTGCCTCAAAATTTTAAAACAAAATAAACAAACAAAAAGAATATAAAGAGAGCCCAGAGATGGTACTCAATAGTAAAGCGCTGACCTACCATGTACGGGAGCTTAGAGTCAATCCCAGAAAGAGGGAAATAAACAAACAAATAAACAAATAATGAGTCATATCAATTGAGTTTACAATCTCCTTGCCTATGAATGACCCTTTCTTAATAATAGTGTTGGGTTGTTCTACTTCCCCTCAATATATGGCTTTGCCAGAATTTAATTTCTGCCAGTCTAAGAGATGGAAAGTGAGGCCTCCTCTTGTCTAAATTATGTTATCTTGATTACAGGTAGGGGTGATCATCTTTTCCTGTTCTTTGATCATTCACTTGGATTTCTGTTTTTGCAACAAGCTGTATTGGGTTGGAAGCTCCCCTCAGTCACCTTCCTCCCTCTCTAACCCTGCCCCTCCCAGAAAACCCGCCAAGCCTGGGCTCCTCCAGCTCCTCACTGGGAGCTGCACCTACAAGGTACTTAAGCTCTGGCCTCTAGACCTGCCCTATGATTTCTTCTCTTCCCTCCCCTGCCTCACTTCTGGGGAAGCTTGAGAGTCACCCTAGGCGCTTTGCTTATTAAACCTGGACTTTTAATTTGGCTTGATCTGGCTTATTGTGTCGGCAGAGGAATCTCCTACTGGGGATCCAAAAATACTTATCAACTTGTTCCCATCTTCTATCCTTTTTGTCAAATTATTACTATTATTATTATTACTATTATCAATTATTATTTTAAAGCATGAAATTTTCTGTATTTATTTATTTTGTTTCATGGATGTGTGTATTTTGCCTGCATGTATGCATGTATGTGCGCCACATATGTGCCTGCTGCCTGCAGAAGCCAGAAGAGGGCATTGAATCCCCATGGAACTGAAGTTAGAATGGTTGTAGGCTGATGTGTGAATTCTGGGAACTAAACCCTGGTACTCTGTCACAGCAAGTGCCATTGACCACTGGGCCATCTCTCCATCCCTAAACAACAACAATAATATATGTATTAATTAATATAAATATGCTTACTTATTATTATTATTTTGTTTTATTCAAGACAGGGTAGCCCTGGCTATCTTGGAACTTGCTCTGTACACTGGCCTCAAACTCAGAAATCTGTCTACTTTTGCCTCCCAAGTTCTGGAATTAAAGGTGTGCACCACCACCACCCACTTTTTAAAAAATTTGTTATTGCATTTATTATTAATGTATATGTGTGTAGGTGTGCACATGCCAAGGCACACATGTGGGGCCAGAGGACAACTTTCAGGAGCAGGTTCTCTCCTTCCACCAAGTAGGTCTTAGGGTTCAGTTGTGAGGCTTGGTGGAAAGTGCCTTTCTAAGCCATCTTGCTGTCCCTCAAATTATTTTTTTCTTCATCATATTAATCTGCAGCTGTTTGTATTTTCTGGATTTCTAGTTCTCAAATGATTAATGCGGGCACTGAAACAGAGCGGTTTAAGGGATAGCATTGGGCAAATCTTTTTTTTTTCTTTTTGGTTTTTTGAGACAAGGTTTCTCTGTAGCTTTGGAGCCTGTCTTGGAACTCCCTTTGTAGACTAGGCTGACTTCGAGCTCACAGAGATCCACCTGCCTCTGCTTCCCAAGTGCTAGGATTAAAGGTGTGTGCCACTGCTGCCCAGCTAGGGCAAATCTTTTGATGAGGACTTTGGGACACCAAGATTCCTTGGGTTTGGTGATTAATGGCCTCGGTATCTATCCCACCCTTTAGGTGTCTCTGCTAGAGAGATTACCAACGGGGAAGCCCAGGACTGTCTATTACAGCACAGTTCTCATGGCTCAGAGGCATTTGGCCACCTTCCTCGCTTGCCCTCCTTGCTTTCTTCCCAATTCTTCAGACAGGCCTCCTCCTCCAGCGAAGGAGGACATGGTGCCCCAGCAAAACCTAGACAATAGCTAGAGCACAGCAAAGAGAAAGAGACTGATGCTCTCAGGCGCGGGGCATCCTTCCCTGCTGCTAGGCCTACAACTATTCTGCACCCTGGATTTGGGTCCTGAACGAGCCCAACATCTCCTCTGACTCTCTGCTTGTGCTGTTCTCACTGCCTGGGATGTCCTTCATGAATCTCTTCGGTGCAGACCCTCAAGATCACCTCAGTGTCCCTCCATATTCCTCCAGCCTCGAACCAGAAGCAACCTACCCCTGGTAACCCACTGGATTCTCTTCCGTTGATTTGTTACTTTACAGACTCACGCAAACACTAAATGGGATAAGCTTACTCAATAATCAGCTCTGTGCTGTAGGGCACCCCTAAAACAAAATCGAAGTCAAAGCTAAAATGGGACCTTGAACACAGTTCGGTCTGAGGGACCTTGACTGGGAATTTGAAAGTGGCAAAACCTGAAAGAAGCTATGCTATTTTAGCCGAGACCCCGGGCTGTGAAGCAGGGCAGCTACTGATCACAGGTGGCTGTATAGATGCTCACATGCATGGCTTAAAATGGGACCAAAAGTTTATCTCGTCGATCGCACCGACCTTTGTGTAAGACCTTAATAGTCACAGCTCCTGGTGCTGCTTTAGACAGCTCAAAACACACAAAGTTCTAGTCAACAGTGCTAATTTGCCTGAGTACTGGTTTACATCATAAGCGTGTTGCTTTTTTCAGAGACTTATACTGGGGGAGAAAGTAAAATCTCTTCAATGTTTAGAGATGCAGAGCTCTAAGGAATGCCCTTGCCCCAACTTAGCTGTAACCCTTTCTCTGGACCTTAGCTTTCTGGATAAGCCTGGGGAACTGATGCAGGGCGTTCCATCTCCCACCCATCCTGGTTCCCCCTGGGGAAAGAGTTATTTATGGCCTGGCAGGAAGGGCAGAGGAATAGGTGGAGAGGGAGTGAGGAAAAGGAGGTCATTAATGGCTCCCAGAGTCTTGCCTTTGATCAGGTAGTTTGGAGCGAGGTAAGGGGCCAGGAGATGAGGTGAGGTGGTGGGAGGAAGAGAGGAAGCAGAGGGCCTGTGAGGGGTCAGGTGAGAGGCAGGGAGTGGGGGAGGGAAGGAGCTGAGTTGGTTGCCTAGGGGTGCTCTCCTACCTGTCCATCATCTGAGGGAGTTCAGTGTAAGACTGACATATTCCATGCCACCAGCTCACCAATGCTTAGCAAACTGGGTTCTGGTAGATCCCTGGCTGCCTGTCCATTCTTCAGTGGGTGTGGAGAGGAGAGAGGCTAGAGACCCAAGGTCATTAAGTCATTGAAAGAAGAAAGGAGCAGTTTCTTATGAAATAGGAAAGTACCTCCATTCCGTGTGTGTGTGTGTGTGTGTGTGTGTGTGTGTGTGTGTGTGTGTGTGTGTGTGTGTAGTATTGGGGGTAGAACCTAGGGCCTCCCACATGCAAGGCAAATGCTCTACCACTGAGCTGTATATGAATCCGTGTCTATTCATTGCTCAAACTGACCTTGAATTCTCTTTTTAGCTTATTTTGGACTCAAACCTCCTATTTCTCCTGCCTTGGTACCCTGAGTAGCTGGGATTGCAGACCCACATCATCAGGTCCAGCTTTTAGAAGTGACCTCCTAGGCCTCTGGTTGGGAATCAAAGGCTTTTCGTTCTCCAGTTTTATTTTATCTCTTTAAACCTGGGTTTTGTCACCTGTAAAATGGGAGTCCGGATACAGTAACGTATGTGTGGAAGGGAATCTGTCTACATGGGAGAACACAGGGGTGATTAATAGAAGCCCAATGTAAACTTAGGAGCCTGCATTTTGCTTTTTTTCTGAAGTCTCAGTTTGTACCCTCCCTGCTGAGGACCCCTGGTACAGAGCCCTGGCTCTGAATCACTGCAACTTGGGGACTAGAAAGATTTTATGGGAGGAGGGGTTGGGACCCTTTGATCTCAAGTGGTGCCCCTGCTTCCCAGAGGCTGACTGGGGGGTAAGGGTTGTGCTTGGCACAGACCCAGCAATACAGGTTTCAAAGGCAAGCTTCAAAGGCAGACTGTTCATGTGGCTTCTTTTGTACCTGCTCAAGGAAGAAAAGCCAGCCAGTACCCCTCCTGCCCCAGGATGGCAGCTCAGAACCCAAGGGACATTCCCAGATTCTCAGTCCCTCTGTGCTCCCAGACAGTCAGTTTGGAGTCTGCCTCAGTGGGAGTCTTGTCTTGTCAGAACAGGGAGGATGGTGTCAGCTGGAGTAGTCCTGCTCAGTCTCACCGATGGCAGGGCACAATGGGGTGAGGAGAGTCTGTGTTGAGGTTAGGGTGACATAAATGAGAAAGGAAAGAAGGACAGGAGTGCAGATTTATTTATTTATTTATTTATTTATTTATTTATTTATTTATTTATTTATTTATTTAAATTTTGGGTTTTCAAGACAGGGCTTCTTTGTATAGTCCTGGCTGTCCTGGAACTCGCTCTGTACACCAGGCTGGCCTTGAACTAATAGAGATCCACTTGCACGTGCCACCACCTTACAGCTAGGAAGTACAGCTATAATGAAAGGGAAGCCCTGTGGGTGACAGGTAGAGGGCTAGGAGCCTGGAAATTGGCTGGGACAGCGGAAGGAGGGGGCTTTCTGGAGTCTGTAGGCACAGGGAGACACTGAGAAATTTCTTCTCGATGCCCTTAGCTCCCATTGCTGGATAGACTCATTCTGACCACGCAGCATTTCTGTGACCCCACAGGTACCCTGTTTGGCCCTAGTGGGAGAAAGGGGGACAGGAAAGATGAGTGCCCCAGCCCCTGCCTCCGTGAGGTCAGGGTCGCTGCAGTGGAACAGCAAGATGGATGACAAGCTGATTCTTCTGTCAAGTCAGTCACACCGTGGCTGAAATCCTAGACTTCACCTGTGTGGATAGCTGCTGACAGGAGAAGAGGCCTCCCTGCCTCCACCCCTCCCAGCAGGCCCTGAATCTCGGATGAACAAGACTCTCTTAGGATTGGTTTGTAGATCTTCAGACTTCCAAATGGAGCAACCCATATCCCTTCCAGGAAATAGCTCAAGTGTCCGTCTGTCCAACGATCCATTTATTCCTCCATCCACCCATCTATCTGTTCATCCATCCATCCATCCACCCATCCATCCATCCACCCATCTGTTTACCCACTCATCCTCCCTTCTAGCCATCAATCTATCCATTTATCCACCTAATCATCGTCCTTCCTTCCATCTATCATTACATCCACACACCCGTCAGTACAGCAGCATTGTGCTGAGCACCCACCTGCCTGCATCAGACATTTGCCCTCAAATCTGCCATTTAGGCATCGCTATCCCTGACTTAAAGGTGAGGAAATTGAGTACCACAGAGATTACCCAAAAAGCAGAGCTCTTTGCATTAGACTTTGTCCATCTCAGCCCTAACAGAGAAAAGGGGTCTGTTGATATCCAGGGCCCTTTGGGTAGCCAAGTCTATACTTGTCAGTCCAGTGGAGGTCTCTAGCAAAGACTTTTCACGGTAAGCAGCAATGGCATTAGCATTGACTGTACAGACCATACCTCCTAGTTGGCAAAGTGAGGTGAATGGGCTGCCTTGCTGGTTCTTTGTCCTTGTGTGTGAGTCGGTGTTTAAAAAATAATGATGGCGGGGGGGGGGTGGCACACACCTTTAATTCCAGCACTTGGGAGGCAGAGACAGGCGGATCTCTGTGAGTTCGAGGCCAGCCTGCTCCAAAGTCACAGAGAAATCCTGTCTCAAAAAAACAAGAAGAAGAAGAAGAAGAAGAAGAAGAAGAAGAAGAAGAAGAAGAAGAAGAAGAAGAAGAAGAAGAAGAAGAAGAAGAAGAAGAAGAAGAAGAAGAAATAATGTATTAGGTGTATTAGGCTTGGGAGGTGGCTCCATTGGCAGAGTGCTTATCTAGCTTGTATGAAACCCCGGGTTTGACCCTCAGCACATAAACCAGGCATTGCAACACATGCCTGTATCAGTCAGGAGGCAGAGACAGGAGGACCAGCAGTTCACTATGTCTCACTGGCTGCACAGTGAGTCTGAGGTCAGCCTAGGCTACATGAGAACTTGTTTTCAAAAGAGAAAAAAACACAACTAATGCCTCCTATTCTCAGCAGGAAGCGCTGCCTTGGCTCTCCTGGCCTGGGCCCCAGGCATCAGTCTCTTACAGGCTCCCTGGCTGATGGAAGTGTGGCAGAGCTTAGCACCAGATGCTACAGAGTTCTCAGGAGCCAAGGCTGGAGGACACGGTCAGAGCTCTTGGCCACCACGGTGCCCACAGCCTGACTCTGTTCTCCAGGCAGCTACACTGGGAGAAACACTGAGCAGGTGTCTTCTGAAGGAGATGGTGTGCTGGGAGCCCCAGAGGGCCAGAAGGCTGGGTCTGACTGTGGAGGGGCTGGTCCTACAGACCAGGTGGTCAGGAGAAGGCCCGGGAGAAGCAGGTGCCTCCTGAGATAGAAAGATGGAGGACCTGTTCTGGAGAGGAACGGCTCCTGGCTCTGACCCTTTAGGCCAGCTCTGGGAGGGTGAGGCTGGCGGAGCAGAGGCGGGCCTTCTTCCTCCAGGGAAGGTGAACCTGATGCCCTTGGTCACCTGCCCTGCCATTCTGCCCTCAGCGATCTCACACTTGGTACCCACGTGGGAGGGTGGGAGGGAACGGAGCTAGGGGCACCTTAACACTCCTTCTAGAAAGATCTGATGGCAGAGACAAACTTCCCTGCCCCCACCCTCTCTGGCTGTCAGGCTGCTCAAGAGGATCAGGTAGGGCTTCTGCCTCCCTGCTTCTTGTGCCCACCACACATGGCAAACCTCAACTCGCAGGGTCCCTGTGCTGTTCAGACTCAGGGGGCCAAAACAGGGATAGAAAAACCTTGGGAGCTGATCCTTCCTCTGTTAGAGGGTGTGCAGGACCCTCTGCACTCCTGACTGCCCCCAACTGCTATGGCCAGCATCTAGGGGCCACATCTAGAGGGGCAAGGAGCTACACAGATGCCCACATGGTGGCTTTGAGAGCCTTAGCCCTCGGAGGGACCACAAGCAGCTGGCATTCACCAGGGCAGGGCCAGGCTGGCCAGCATAGGCAGACAGCTACCAACCCCTGATGTCCCTAACAAACAAGTGGCCTTCAGCAGCCTGGCACGTGGCACCATTGATGGCCTTGTGCCCAGAAAAGGAAAACATAAAATCTCATTTCAGGCCCCAGTGCTGCTTTGGTTCAGCTTTCCTGGCTTTGTAGGAACGTAATTCCATGCATTTTTCTTAAATGTAAGGCACCTGCTCAAAATGACCCTCCCACCCCCACTTTCCACTTGAGTAAACAGGCAGAGGGAAGCCAGTAACTTTTCCACCGTTTCTCTGGGCTCTGATGTTTCTGAGTCTCTACTGGGTCTGTCTTGACCCTCTGTTATAGGGCAGTATATAAACTGGGCCTGACGGTATGTGCCTATACTCCCAGCTCCTCAGGAGGCTGAGGGAGGAGGACCTCATGTTCAAGGCCATCTTGGGTAATTTAGAAAGACCCCCAAATCAAATAAAAAAGAAAGAAAGAAAAAAGAGCCAATGCAACCTAGCCTATGTGGCAAGTCCCAGTTCTCAGGGAGAGACACTATTTCAAAGAACGAAATGGGGCAAACAATTCATTGTGTAGAGACACTTGCTGCCAAGCCTGAGGGCCTGAGGCGGGTCTTAGGGAGCCACCTGGTAGATGGAGAGAACTGACCTCCACACGTGGGCATGTCTCACCTCAAATAAATAAATATGTTTAAAAAAGTAGATAAGCAAAAGGCAAGGTGGATGAGTCCTAAAGAAGGACACCCAAGGTTTAACTTCATAGGTACACATGTGTATGCTCACACACACACACACACACACACGCACTGGGAATAGAGCTCAGTAGTAAGTGCTTGCCTAGAAATGTGAATCCCTACATTCAGTCTCTAGTACAGCAAAAATAAAAGATGAAAACAGCTAAAGCAACAGTTAAAAGCCCAGGTATTGGAGCGGCAGTGCTGAACAGAATTCTGGCTTTCCCACACATCAGCTGGTGGCCTTGAGTAAGTTACCTAAGTGTTCTGAGCCCTATCTCTAAGCAAAGACGAACAGTATTTTTACTCCACAGGGTTGTGGTTAGAAGTTAACAACGTGATTTTTAGATTCTACTCAGCACAGGTCAGATACACATACATGCACATGCACACAGTCCACACTGGACTTGTATAGTTTTTATCCTGATTTTCCCTTTAACAATGATTACAACCATGTCCCTATATTGTTATAGTGTTGGTAGCTACACAGTAGTCTACCAGAAAAACAAAGGAAGCTCACAGACTATTCCTTGTTATTGGTTATTATGGTGGCTGGACTGCAGTCTGGGAATAAAGATTTACATGGGCGAGAAGGAGGTCCAATAACCATTTCCTTTTCCTCTTTTTAGATGAAGGAAGTTTCCTTGGCCCAGGAATATCAGAGTCAGCAAGAGCCCAACCTGCTGGCTCTCCTCTCTTAGCACACATTTGGGGTGTGACAAAGCTTAGAGTCCTTTTTTTTTTTCCTGGGGTTGGGGGAAGCTGCACTTCTGGGATTGGCGGTAAGGTCTGCAATCGCTGTCTGAACTGGCAGGGGCCCACCGGAAATGCCTGGGAGGTACAGGTGTGTGGGGGGTATCTCCTGGACACAGCAGAGTGTGGCATTGGAGACAGGCTCCCCTCAAGGAGGAGGAGGCTCTGGGGCAAGAGAGGGAGCCCAGCAACGGGAGGAAGGCCAATGCTCTCAAACCCTTCCTCTCAGAAATGCCACCACTTCCTGGTGTGGAACCTCCAAATCTTGCTTTGTCATCTGCTGAAGGAACTAAAAAGCACCCATTTTGTCCACCTTTAAGGTTTCCTTGAGTGGTTCATGCCCCTTGGTGAGGCTCAAAGAATAAAGAACTGAAACCTTAAGTCCCATTCCCCAGCTTCATCTACCTCCCCTCCTTCTGGCCTGCCTTCCCTTCCGAGCATCTTAAGGGAATCTGTAGTCTGAGACATCCTACCCCTCTACCGCTTCCCAAGAAGTAAAGCTGACACTGGAGTTGAATAGAAAGTCTGTAATTCCAGTAGAGGAGGTGGAAGCAGGAGGGTCAGAAGTTCAAGGTCAGGATGGGGGTGTGGTCTCTTGGCAAAGCATTTCCCTAGCACAAGCCAGGCCTTGGGGTTCAATCTCAAGCATCACAAACCCCAAACATAAACAGCCTTTTAGCAGTTTGGTAGCACTTGGCAGGAGAGAGAGGCAGGAGGATCAGCAGTTCAAGGCTAGCCTTGGCTACAGGAGACCTTGTCTTTAAGACAAAAATTTTGAGTCCCATGTAGTGTCACCTGCCTTTAGCACTAGGGAGGCAGACGCAGGTGGGTATCTGGGAGTTCAAAGCCAGCCTGGTCTGTATAAGGAGTTCCCAGGCCAGCCAGAGCTATATAATAGAGAAAGCCTGTCTCAAAACAAAACAAAACAAAACAACAAAAAATTTTGATGTAATGAATTTGAGGCTATTTGTCTCAAAACACAACACAACAAAAAAGCCTTTAATCCTAGCCCTTGGGCAGAGAGGCAAGTGGATCTTTGTGTATTCAAGGACAGCCTTGTCTACAGAATAAGTTCCAGGACAGCCAGAGCTATACAGAGAAACCCTGTCTGGGAGGGAGAAAAAAACCAACCACAGAAATAGATAAAAAGTTTTGGGAATATGGGGATGTAGCTCAGTGGTAGAGAGAGGGAGGGAGAGAGGGGAGGAGTTGTGTTTCAGTGTCATCTTTGGTTGTCCAGAGGGTTTAAGGCTAGCCTGAATCTAAAACAAAGAGTGTGGTTCCACAAAGCACTGTGCCAGCAGCCTTCCACACCCTCAAAAGACCCAGTTGGAGTCTGTGAGTTACATGAAGGCAGCTGGGGTTTGAGTGAGCTGCAAGGAGACACCTGGGACAGGGCACAAGCCAGGCCGAGAGGAGAGAATGCTGCCTGACCACCCTGAGGAGGCTAGTTCTGCCCTGTGGGAGCGCTGGTCACGCGGACAGACAGGAGTCAGAAGGTGGACTGCCTTGCCTCCTTTAGTCTGGAACCACCCATTTAATCTTGTCATGATACCTGCATTTCCTAAATAACATGTGAGCTGCATGTGGCATCCAGCAAAGGGCTCCACCACCGCCCCCAGTCCCTCCCCATGCATCCTGAAGGCACGTTTAGATGCATCCTGAAGGCACGTTTAGATGCTAGACAAAGTTGGGGAAACCTAACTGTCAATAAAGCCACTCTCTGCAATCAGGCAGAATTAATTGTGTGAACACCATTGATCAAACCACTTAATACTTACAGGGGCTGAGAAGGAGCCGAGATGTAATTTCATTCCCCACCTGCTCACCCCTAATGAAACTCCTAATAATGCTCTAATTTTTCTTTCAGATAAGGGCTGATAGGTGGGGATGGGGGTGGAAGGCTAGGGAAAGGATGGAGAAACTTATTTTCTCTCCTTTGCTAGACTCTATCAGATAGATTCAAGTGAAATACCCACTTCGGGAACATCTTGTCAAAAGCCACTTGGAGGGTTGTAGCTGACTGGAGTGGAGTGGGACGGGAGCTGGAGGACCGGACCAGCACAGATGATTCCAATCTTGCAAGCCAGGTGAAGCAGAGGGTGATTATTCAGGGACTCAAGAGCAGCTGATGCCTTTTTAGGCTGAAAAGGCTCCCTGTTCCTGCAGCAAGAGGTTAGGGTGGGGAGTGTGAAGGTTACCAGCTACAAGAGGGGAATCATTCCTCTTTCTATGCCTCTCTCCACCCTGGGCAGGAAGAAGGAATGCCCTCCTGGTGTGGACACTCACACATGTGTGGACACAGGGCACAGACACGCACCATGTACATATGCATGCAGCCACACATACACACTGGTTTCTATGAATTCCGTGAGGCCAGAAACCCTTTCTGTCATGTTCACTCCTTTATTTTATGCCCCAGGGAGAGTTTGAAATGTAGAATTCATTCAACAGATACTTGGAGAATATACATGTATCAAGAGACCATTGTGTGCACAGCTATGACTCACACATGCACACCCACATATACACATACATTCAAACACACACACTCTCACTTGCTTTTCTGAGAGGCAAGTAAGGACCAGAGTAATTTCTTTTCTTTCTTTTTCTGGTGCTGGGAAGTCCAATCCAAAGCCTTGCGCATTCAAGGCAAGTGTTCTACTTTTGAGCTACCTCCATACCCAGCCGCACCCCTGCTAGCAATCCTTTGTTATTCTGTCCCCAACACACAGTAGGCACTTGGACGAATATGTGAGGGCTCCAGTCCAGCTCATTTGCTCTCGGGTCAAAGCTCTGGCCTGCAACCCCACCTGGCTCTC
Organism: Ondatra zibethicus; assembly: GCA_004026605.1. NCBI lineage: Eukaryota > Metazoa > Chordata > Mammalia > Rodentia > Cricetidae > Ondatra > Ondatra zibethicus. The sequence goes on along the minus strand of PVIU01001192.1, from coordinate 22,026 downwards.
TCAGGAAGGGGTCGGTGGCTTTCTTTGGGATCATTGCTACCTTGTGTGACATCTGTTTGTTATTGTTTTCTATGGGTATACCTTCCTCATCAGGCTTCTCAGACCACACCCCGCCCCTACCCCTAAACTGATCAGGAGTTTTCAGGTGAAGCACCTACCCTAATGGACTAGAAGTTACCCCATAGACCAAGAATTCCAGAAGGGAAGACCCTTCCTTATTACACCACCTCCCCATTCTTTCCACGCCCCCACCTTTGATCGAAAGTGCTGAAGACTGAACTCCTAATCTTGAATCCATTCGATAAGAGCTTTATCACTGAGTCAGTTACATCCTCAGTGCCTCTTTTTATTTTAATTTTTAAAATTCGAGATGGGGGTCTCACTGAGTTGCCTAGGCTAGCCTTAAACTTCTTGTCCTCCCAGGAGGCTGGGATTACAAGTGGGCATCACTGTGCCTGGTCCTTTATTAGAGGCTCATAAAAGCTGCGTTCTTCCGGTTTTTCAGTTGGTGAGATGACTCCACTTAGTTCTCTGCCTGACCGCCACCTGACTAGGCTGCACTCAGGGTGTGGGCATGCAAGCAGGCTAGGAGCAAATGGCATGAGCCACCTCACCTGGAGAGGCATCTGTGTGAGTGTACTAGTGCACATGTGAGCACATGTATGCACCAATGTACACATGCGGCAGCCCTTCCAGGTTCCTCGCCCTGACCCTCTCCTTCCCACCTCGGGTCAGGCATCACCCACATCATTACCACATCCTAAGCCTTCACTGCCACTTCCCATAGCCTATGTATAGCAACAGCTCCTTTACTGGTTTCTAAGATCTGGGAATGAGGAAAATGGGCAGGGAGGGCGGGGTGAGGACTGGGGGCAGTGGAGGGTAGTTATTTACAAAGCCTGTGCCCTGGGGACCCTTGTCCTGGACAACAATTACAGCCCCTTAATTAACTGAATGCAGTCGGCCTGTCGATGGAGGCATGTCCCCCACTGAAGTTTGCTATGCCTGCTGCTGTCTAGTACTGGTTAATGAATATAAATCAGATAGTTTATAGTTAGTGAGCAGGGAACAGGCTGGCAAGGGCCTGAATTCCAATGCAGATGCCTGAGGATAGGAACATGCCCTCCATCATGGAGGCCAGGGCACTCACGGGGGCAGTGCTGGTGTGAGGTTGGTAAACTTTCCCACGATGCACTTGGGCTCTGACTGAACACATATTTGTGAACAGGGGAAACACTCACCACACGAGTTCCCACACAGGCACTAGAGTGAGAAGCAAGAGGCTCCTTCGTGGAAGCACTGAGCAAACGCAGCACCCAGGAAAGTCTGTCGTTCTGAAACTCAAACCTACATTTGAGGCCGGTCTCAAATGTAGTGAGTTTGAGGTCAACTTGGACTACAAAGTAAGACCCAGTCTCAAAAAAATTAGAGGAAGGAGAGGGAGGGAGGTAGAGAGAGAAAGAGAGAGAGAGAGAGAGAGAGAACATATATACATATATCACAGATCCTCTGGGCAGCTCCTCCCTTGTTCACTTCCCCTGCAAACAACATTAAAGAAAAAAAAAGCCATATCCAATCTGATCCCTGCCAGCTCCCAACTGATGCTGGGGCAGCCTGTGCACAAGACACTAGGCTGGTTTTCCTTCTCCAAACTGGAGAAGCCCTGACTGCTCCTAGAAGGGGTTACAGAGCGGATAGCTGTGATTGTGGCACCCTGACTCCAGACAGGAAGACTTCTAGAATGTGTGTGAGGTTCTTTGGTTGTAGAGGAAGCAGACATGACCCCATGACCAGGGTTGGATTCATAGGCCATCTGTGCACAGGGCCCTGGGCTTAGAAGGTTGAGTGCTTTAATGCTCTTCTTAATACTTTCTAAACTAAAGGTCCCTGAACTTTTGTTTTGCACTAGGAGGTCCAAATTATGCAGCTGGTCCCATTCTTGCCCTTGACTTAGAGTCAGTGAGATGATGTATGTACAAAAAGTCTAGGGTTCTGGAATCCTTAAACTGAGTTCTAGCCACAGGGGGTCACATGTGGAAAAGACATGTTGACCAGATTTGAAGCTCTGCTATGCTGGCTTTGCCACCTGAGCAATTTACCTTCTCTGAGTTCCAGGCTCAGCTCCCTGCTAGCTCAGCCACATCCAGACCTCCAAGTAGTGTTGGTTCTCTCTCTCTCTCTCTCTCTCTCTCTCTCTCTCTCTCTCTCTCTCTCTCTCTCTCTCTCTCTCACACACACACACACACACACACACACACACACACCTCCCCCAGTCTCATGGCAAAGATGCATCACTTCACCACCTCCAGGGGAGGGAGGTGGGGGAAATGTGGTGATATTTTGTTTGTAATCTAACAAATAAGGCTTGCCTGGAGATCAGAATGTGGAGCTAAACCGCTAGATAGCCATAGAGGCCAGGCAGGTGGATCTTTGTGAGTTCAAGGCCACCCTGGGCTACTGAGATTGATCCAGTCTGAAAGAGAAACAGAGTCAGGAGGTGACATCCCAGTACTTGGGAGTCACAAGCCTTTAATCCCAGCACTCTGGAGGTGGAGACAGAAAGGGCTATGGCTGGGTAGAGGGAGGGGACAGGAGCTCAAGGCGTTCAGTCTGAGGAGTCATGGAGACAGGGTCTTGTCCCCTTCAGTCAGAGGATTCGGTAGAGGTGAGAACTCTAGTGGCTGGCTGCTCTGCTTCTCTGATCTTTCAGCTTTCACCCCCTAACATCTGACTCTGGGGTTTATTATTAAGACCCATTAGAAATCGTGCTGCAGGGATGGGCATCTACCCTATAGGCAAGTCTGGACAGGCTAACTCTAAACTCCAGGGCTCAGCCAACACCTCTCTGGCCTGTTTACTGCCCTCTGAGGAGGTGGGAGCCCCTGCTGAGGGAAGTGGGGAAGGTTGGCTTGGTAGGGGCAGACAAAGTAATTGGCATCCAGGGTTTGATGTCACCCCCACATTCTACCCTGCTGGTCCAGGCTGGGAGGGGCGACAATTATTTACTCCTCCTGGGCTTCCCTGCTGGGAGACCTGCGGGAAGCAAGGCAAGGTTTTGGAGACAAAGGAAAATGATCCTATGACCGTGGGGTGAGCAGTGGCAGACAGAGAGCAAAGGGTTCAGGAGACAGTCAGCTGGAGTTACATATTCAGGATCCTCCAGCCCAACCCAGCGAGGTCTAGGTTGGCTAGGTCATCTCAGCTAGGTCCTCCAATTTCACCCCCCCCCCACCCTGCCTCCCTCTCCCCAGTTCTGTCTCTTTTGTTGCCTCAGAGGCTCCAGTAGGGAGCTCTGTACAAGGAAAGGGCTTCAAGTCACGGAGTAGACTTGAGGGTGGGGCGGGGATCACGGATAGATGCCCCGCCAGCTGGTCTTTCATAAAAGTACCCCACAATCCTGGCTAAGGTAACACAAACACACCCATTTTGCAGACCACAAGGTAGAGAGGGCGGAGATAAAATCTCTGCTTCGCCCTCCAATGCCAGATCAGCACCTGCTGAGGAAGTCGCTGCCTTGCCTCTGCTCTTATCCCTACCCACCTGCCTTTTGTATCACCCTGCCTTGCAAAGGTGGACCACAACTCCACCTCTCTCAGACCTGAGAGAGAGCCATGCTGGAGATGTCTGTGCTCTGGCGGGGAGCAGCTCAATACTGTCCTAATAGTCCCACCAGGGCCCCGGGGCCCTACGAATCTTCATGACCTCTTGAGTGGAGTGGGGTTGGTGAAGGTCCTAAATTCTCAAAGATGAAACTAGAGCAGGGCTTGTAGGGAGCTTACCCCCTGCCTCATCTGGAACCCCATCCCACCTGGAGACTTAGTGCAGAGCACCCCCCAACACATACACTTGAGCTACCTCAAAGATTCCTCATCTTGGAAGTTCAGCTCCCAGAGACTGGGGGAAGGGCTGAGCTCATAGGGTGAGGGAGTTCTGCTTGGGTTTTGATTGGGAGAAATGTGTCCAAGCTCTTCCGCCCTTCTCTTCTGTGATAGACAGACCCAGTCTTCAGGATGGGGACACTCTCAGACACCAAGGACTCTAGTCAGTCGGGGAATGTGTCCTGGGAAGGCATGTTGAGGGTTGCTTTGTGTAGGGCAGAGAGGAGTCTGGACAGAGATGGAAGCCTAGGAGAGGACCACTCCCTCATTCTTTAGGCTTGGCAGGCAGGGAGCAGCCAGCTCTCAGCCTTGATGTAAAAGGAGGAGCAGTTCTCCTGACAGAAGGTCACTGACACCAGCCTGCAGACAGTAAGACAGATGGGAGGGGAGGCCCTCCCAGGAACACCCCCTCCTTTCTCAGAACCAGCAATTAGAACACCTCAGAGAGGTACAGTCCTGGGCATCCATACGTTGGAGGACACGGCTCCCCCTGACCTCGGTGGGGGGGGGGGAAGGAGTCAGACATACATTGGAGGACATGGCTCCCCCTGACCTCGGGGGGGGGGGAGGGAAGGAGTCAGATACCATCTTTGCCTCAACTCTTTCTGTTCTTCATAGGAACCTCACTTGGGGTGTACCTCTACTCAAAGGCTCCATGGAGCAATCCCAGTGTGGTCCCAGTGCCTCACAAACCTCCTCCCCCCAGGACACAGAACTGTAAGTTCTCTGTGCATCATGGGAAAGGAAGGAAGGGTTGTCATTACTCCTGGTATGCTGTAATCATTGTCAACACCACTCTTCACTCATGGGGCTGAACAGAGAGGCTGAGGCTAGGCTTCAGGGCTCCAGCCTGGCCACCATGACCCTGAGAAAGCACCCTGACTCATGGGACCCTCACATGGCCTTTGTGCCACGCTCCCTTCACAGGTGCACTGGGAGGCATCAAGATAATCTAGGTGGCCAGCTTGACCACAGGCCCTGGGTTATTATTATGAGTTCTAATTATATGTGCCCACTTTCTACAATGAGGGGAGGCCCTCCTGGGTCCCCCACCTAGGTCCAAACTCCAGTTTCTCACCTCACTTGCCAGAAATGAACACCCTCTATACTGCCAGGCCTACCCAGCCCACACTGGGGAAAGTGCGTTAGGAGAAAGGCAAGGAAAGCCAGGGAAAGGTTGACTGCTTTTTTCCACCCCCTCCTTCCCTGCAGTGTGGGTGACACTGGCAAGAAGCGAGCAGCTGACCCGGGTTTGAATTTAGAGTGTTCATTAATACGATATTATGCCATATGCTCCCGCACACTGTCTCCCTCTAATGCAGCCGCCAATTTGCTGAGCAGCCCTAATTAGTAATGGTATAATGAGAGTATTCAGAGGGTAATGTGGTGGGTGGAGACGAAAGAGGGGATTGCTCCTGGCCAGTGGGGGAAGGGCGGGATCTGGCTGCAGAAGGCCAGAGGCTGGGGGTGTAGGGACCAGAAGAGGGGTCATTTTGTTCAGGCTGAGGCCCAGGAAGCAAGACACTTCCCTTCCACCCCATTCATCAAGGAGCAGAGCTGCAAGGTATAGGATAGAGGAAGTAACTTTGCTCTCTATCCTGAGGCAGATGGTAGATGAACTGTGATAGTGGCCCTGTGGTGATGATGGTGATGTTTGTGGTGCGGTAGGAGGGTGTGTGTGGTGGTGATACTCAAAGGTCCTGGCCGCCTGACCTGCTAGGCACCCTGATGTCCCCTCAGAATGACCTTAATAGGTAGTGTGACCCATATCATTTCCAGGTAGGGAAACCGGGCCTTAGGAAGGTTCAAATATTGCTCGACTAGAGAAGGAGCAGAGGTGTGGCAGCCGGTATGGCTCAGACTCCAGAACTGTGAGCAATTGTTTGGCCATGGTCCTGGGGATAGATCAAAATGGAGGCACTAAGGATGGGCATGAAGAATCGGCACACCCCCTCACCTTTCCTCCATCTGAAGGTTTTAACTATCCTCCCCTTCCTTTCTCAGATTGTGAACCCCCGCCTTAGAACACTCAGGGTGAGCGCTCACAGGATTCCTAGTTGGAAACCACTACAGGTGAGGGTGAAGATACACTTACACCTGTGCCAGATGAATCTTTGATGTGCACAGCTGGAGCCCCTGATCCTAAGGCAGCAGAGTCCTCCCCTAGCTGCAGCTGGAACCCAGGGAAAGTTAGGGGTCCCAGGGAGCAGGAACTATTGGTGCCTGACCCTCTCCAAGTCCAAGTCTCCCATAGCATGGTCAGCAGGAGCAGGATGAGTGCAGGAGCCTTCTCGGTGGATTGTCAGCGACCTTCTCAGCCCCTCCTTGCCAGGCACGGCTGGGCAGCGCTCCCTCCCCGGGTGATCACAGCTCTCCCGCCAACCCACACGCAGGAGATGAAATATTCATCACGTACATATTGGCTCCTCCAGCGGCTTTTAGGGAAAGTAAATGAGACTGGCTTGGGGAAAGAAATGAGTGTGAGGCTGTGGTGGTGGGGTGGGAATGGAGGGCAAGGATGGGCAGTGACTTCCAGCTGGGCCTCTCTTGGATTCGGCTACTGGAAGTCCACTGCTCCTTCAGTTCTTGGTGCCTCCAACAACCTTCACCTCCTCACCAACTGTAGGACCTCCATCTCTATCTTCTGGAAGATGGAGAATCTGTAGTTTCACTTTCCAGTTCCTAGGCAGCGCTGCAAAGTTCAGATCCATCCGACCAACAGCCTCTCTGAGCCTGTGCTGTCCCAGAGGCCCAATCGAGCAAGCAGGGCAGTGGTATCTCCACCCTCATGTAGGGCCCAGGCAAGAAACAGGCCAACGTTGTAAAAAGCCACAAGAGGTGATATATGCAGGACACAAAATACTTCTATTTAAGCTGTGGAGAACAAAGAAAGACACCTCAGATGAGAAGATGACAGTGGCATTGAAACCTGGATGATGAGGGTAAGCCTTGGTGGTAGAGGGGACAGCAAGTCGAAGGGTCAGGGTTGAGAAGTGGGAATGGAGGTGGTACAGGCCTATAATTCCAGCTACCTAGGAGGCTGAGGCAGGAGGATAGCAAATTCCAGGCCAACTAGGACCATATAGGGAGTTCAAGGCTAACCTGGGCAACTTAATGTTAACCCTATCTCAAAATTTGAAAAAGAAATTTGAAAGGGTTAGGAACGTTATCACTGTGGTGGAGCACCTGCTTAGCATGTGGGAAGATTTAGGTTAAACCTCTAGGACTCAGGAATAACTAAGTAGGAAGAAGCTCAGAGTGTCAGAAGTCATGTGGTTCTGATGTGAGGGACTCAAGATCTCAGTCCCACAGGTCCTTGCAGACTACTGAGGGCTTGGGGTTTACATGGCCAAAGAAAGCTTTGGGACACAGTGGGAGAGCACTGGGCTTAGAGATGAGAACCTGGGTGTGAGGTTAAAGCCATTCAGCCTCTTAGCCTCACCTTCTTCAGATAGGCATCATGGATGGGTCAATCCAGCCCATGTAGGTAGAAGAGCAGCCCCCACCCCCAGCAGTACCTGTGTGATCCCCAAAAGTCTATTATAGACCTTATAACCCTGGCATGCAGCAGACCATTCAAGATCTGTCGTTCAGTGGGTATTTATTGGGCAGTTCCCGAATGGCCAGCACAGTCATCCAAGAGATGCACAGGACAGACTGGGAATGGGGGCTTGGACAGAACTGCACCAGACCATTTCATAGATAGGATGGTGAAGGCCACGCGGTGCTGATCCCTAGCTACGATGTTCCCAAGGATGAAGGACATGGACAAGCCCTGGATGGAAGAATGGTAACTCCCTGACAAGTGGCCTGCCAAGGAAGAGGGGTGGGGAAGCTCAATGGAATGACTTGGATCAGTTGAAAGGACAGAGGGGATTCACGATGTAGCATGGACGGTGGGAAGCGCCAGGTAGATGGGAGACCAGAGGCTTGGAGATGGGTTTGTATGTTAAACAGTGTTGGGGGTGGTGAGAGACAGGGTGAGGGTGGCTGATGGCCTCAAAGGGTCTCTGGAGATTTTGACCCAGGGAGTGGCTTCCCAGTAAAGCCCATGTAAAACCCTGAGCAGCTCTGGCCTATGTCAGGAGAGAGAAACTGAGTTAAAAAAAAATGGTATGCTACTGCCATGGTCCAAGGAAGCATCACGGAGGATCACCAGGGCAGAGCAGAAGAGAAAGAAAGCATGGGAGGATGACAGGCTAGGCCACCGAGGCAGCTCCGAAGGAGTGGGGGGGGGGCAAAGAAGGGCGGACACAGAACTTTCAGAGGTGGGAGATTTAGTATCCTTTATTGATTCCAAGAACATTTCCTGAGCACCTGCAGAGGGTCAGACCCATGCCATTCAGGCAGGAAATTGAGCAAAATTGTGCAAAACTCCAAGACTGCTGGTTTGTCTTTTGTTGGGCTTGGGGGATGGGGAAGAGGGCTCGACAGGCAGATCCTTGACTTTGCTTTCTGTAAAGTGGCGGCATTTCAAAGAGTCCCCATCCCCCCCAACCCCCCCAGCTAGCGGCTAGGGCAAAAGAGACACTAGGAAGTGTGACAGTGACAACAGGCAGGTAGCATCAGCCAATGCTCTCTGCATCCCTTCCTGCTAGATCTCTCCTAGGCATTGGGAGCAGTGACTGGGAGTGTCTTGTGATCCAGATGGCGTCCTTTGGACCATTCCCGGGAAGAGATTCCCATTTCTTCCCAGATCTTTCCCTGCGGCTGTGGCTGCGTGGGACCTGGAGCTCACCCGCGCTCTGCCCTCCTGATGGTAGAGTGAGGGAGGCAGAACTCAGGACTCCTCCTGGGGGTGGGAACCTTTGTTGAGATTGGTGGAAGGAAAGTGGAATATTCTAAAAGTAGCCCTGTGCCACCGGAGCCAAAGGGGGTGGTCCCTCCTGTGGGCTCTGGGGCTTGGGGACAAGCCTGGGACCCTGTCATCAGTTTTCCAGGAAGTTTGGAGTCTCCCCCTGTTCTCCCCCACTCACCAGGATGAAGGTTTGTGGGGAATGTTCTCCCGCAGAACTCGGCATGAAATAAATTCCATTCTTACTCTGCCAATGACACTGCACATAAATATTCAGTAAATTAGCAGCACGCTTTTATAGATTTATCAGTCATTGCAGGCACAAAATGACAGGCAATGTTGTAGCTGAAATATTAATGCTGACAAATTAATGATTTCTGAGTAAATGATGTCATTTTTGCACCGTTTCATTAAAATTTACTCACTTCTGCTTCATTTCTGGACCTAAAAAAAATTAAAATCATTTCTTTTTCTCTTTCTTCTTTCTTTTTAGTGTGGGATTGGTTCCCAAACCTGAGAGGGACATAAATTTTCCCCCAGCAGCACCCCGGAAATAGAGGTAGGGAAGCAGGCAGGCTACTGTTCCCACTACGCCCTCTGGGGAGGGCCTGGGCACACTCTCTCACCCCATGCCCATCATCCCAGCCAGGGGTCCTGGGCCTCCGCCATCAGTCTAGCTAGTCTAGAAGGAACAGATAAAGGACTCTTTCTTTGGATCAATCCTGGAGAGAGGGTGCGATGCAGGGGCAAGTGGGGAGGGTAATGTGGAGGAAGCCACGTGGGAGAAGTGATTCCCTCTTTTGAGGCCCTAAGGCCTCCTCCGTTGCCCTCACTATACCTGCCTTGACTGATGCAATACATTTAAGGAATAATCATTGCTCAACTCCTGTAGTAGGCAAGAGAATCACACACCAATTACTAAACACTCTCAACTATCCCCTCCACCAAGATTCTGGGGAGTGAACAGAGTTCGGATCCTGGACCCCTACTGATCACTAAGAGCCTCGGTACTAGGCTGTGGCACAGCGTGACTTTGGGCAGCTTGTGTCTCCACAGTTCCCTCCTCTATCTCATTTCCCAAGGTTCTTGGGAGGATTAAGAAGGATGGCATGTAAAAGTCGAGTTAGACTTCTCCTCCGATATTCTCCCCAGTAGCAGCAGCTTCTCCCGGACGCTGTCCCCGGGTAACCAGAAGCGCTGCGGTGACACAGCACCGATGCCAGGTAACCTGACCCTCCATCCCACCCCACACCCCTCGACACCCTTGTTGGGTTGCGAGCCCGGGGAGCACGCCCGTCTCAGTTTGATGGAGACGCCCGAAACAAAATATCTCGGCTGAGGGGCGGGCGCCGCGGGAATCCAAGGCTGTGAGGCCAAGCGGACACAAAGGAGAGGCGAGGGCGGCGGGCGCGCGGGAGCCTGGCCGGGCTGTATCGGGCAATCTGCGGGCTAATTCGTGTCAGGGCCGGTCTCCTATCTCTAGCCTGGCTCCCCAGCCGCTGATAAAATTGAAGTGGAAATGAAGTTGGATGGTCCGGAGCGTCCGCGCGGGGTTGGAAGGGGGTGGCGCTGCGCCCGCCCTGGGCAGCTGAGCTCTCCGCGGTCGCCCTTGGCGCTGCCCTTGGCCGAGCCAGAGCGCTGGAGCGAGAGGCGGGGAGGGCAGATTGGGCCCGCTCCGGCCCTTGGCCAGCGGCCACCTCCTATGCTGTCCTGGTCCTGGCTACCATTTCCCCAGTAATGGTAGTAGGATGGAGCTGGAGGCGGGAGTTAGGGGGGTGGGGTGGGGGGCTGGATACCCAGCACAGGCACCATATAACACTCACGCTTATTGAGCGCTCGCTCGTGTGCCAGGCTCCGGGCCAGGTGCTTAAAGTGAGTTATTGTCTCATCTAACAGGCGGTGGGTCGAGTTATTGTGCCCATTTTTACTGGTGCAGAAACGGAGTCATCCAAAGTCTCAGCTGACCCTGGTCAGCTAACCTAACAGTGCCCCCCCCACCCCAGTGCACTGCAGCTGGAACAATTCACTTCCGCATTCAACCTGCAAGCAGGACCTAGGTGGGCGCTAACAGTTCTATGCACCTGTAATGTCTGCCTCCCACGCTCTGTGAAACGTTGGTATTACCCTCAGGACCCTGGGCTGAGGAAAAGCAGAAAAGCAAATGGCTCCCCACTACTAGGAATCAAGGGTTCAAGATGTGCCGGCCTTAGGAGTTGCTCTTCTGACCCCCCAAACTCCCAGCTCTCAGTTCTGAATGAACACTAGCAGGCTTGGGGGTGGGGCGGATGGTGATGGTTGGGTCTTGAAAAACTGTTCGGCTATTGTTCGTTTATGTTAATTTGTTCATTTATTTATGAATATTAAATAAAAATTCATTTATTTATAATCCGGCTTCTTCCTACCTCGCCCATCACTGCCTGCCTGCTCACTCTCTCCAGCCACAGCCTTGATGCCAGCTATGGGCTCTCAATGCCTCCAAACTGCCCAAACTGCCATGTATTTCTTCCCTCAGCTTGTAATGCTCTTCTGGGCAACTTCTCCATATCTCAAGTCTCATGATCTTTTCCATAATCCTTTTAATGGCATTGACATACCAAAATGTGGTGTGTTTTCTTTCAATTAGACAATTAGACCAACCCAGTGTAAACACTTACTAGGTCACAAGGGATGTCTTAAAAACATTCCAGGGAATTGCCACTGCACAGAACATGTGTTCAGATCACAAAGCAATAAGATTAGGAATCAACCACAGGAAGAGAGCTAACAAAAGCCCCCACATGTTTTGAACTGGAGAACTTGACTTCTGCACTCTCTGTGGGCTAAAAGGAAATCAACAGAAATTATTGACTGTTTAGAGCTGAATGAAAATGAATGTGCTTCATATTGAAATTGGTGGGATGTGGCTAAAGCAGAGCTTAAGGGGACATTTATAGACTGCATTTGGGTGTCAGCATCCTTAGAACTGCTCACCACATGTTCCAATCTCTGTGACTTCTGTGCAAAGCTAGAAGAGGCTTCCTCTATTATTTTCTCTTCTGTCAATGCACTTACTACATATATGCGTGTATGCGTGTGTGTTTGTGCCCGCGCGCACGTGTATAATGTTTATACTTTTTAAAAATAGCACCTGGGATGGAACCCAGGTCCTTGAGCATACTAGGCAAGTGCTCTACCACTGAGCAGCATCCCCAGCCATGGATTTACTTCTTAGCATCTACCCAACAGATACCCCACAATAGGAGCTGTTTGTATTTCCAGCCTCTAACATAGCGCTTGGGACACTATGCTAGAAGGAACTAATTTTTGAGACAGCAACTACATTACTAATAAAAGCAAATCCAACCCTCCTTCTTTTTAAAAAAATATTTATTTTATACGTATAAGTGTTTTGTATGCATGTTCACTGTGTGTGTGTGGAGGGGTGGTGCCCATGGAAGCTAAAAGAGGGCACTGGATCCCCTGGAACTGGAATTATAAGTGGGTACTGGGAGTCAAACCAGGGTCCCCTGCAAGAGCAACAAGTGCTCTAAACTTATGAGCCATCTCTCCAGTTCCCTCTGATCCTCTTTCAAAATGGATTTGAGATGGCCTGTGATACAAACAGTCTGCCAGTTAAAAGCACAGCTTGGCAGAGAGATGACAAACCCCAGGGGGAGTAGGTATTGAGTATGGTGGAAAGTGGGGAAGCAACAAAGGTTTGGGAGCTCAGTGGCCTCCATTCTTCTCAGAGCCAGACTAGCAAATACTGGGCAGGAGGAAGGGGTGGGAATCAGACTGAAGAGATGGAGAGGGAACCCTGCAGATACTGGGGGAGGGATGTCTGGATTTGACCCTTGGGAATGGAGAACAGGGTTTCTGTGACAACTAGATGAAGGTCAGAGCCAGAATGTTTGTTCATTAATTCATTCTGCAAGTCTGATGCACTCTGGAAGTCAGACCTGCAGAACTGAAGCCAGCATGGGCTGTGGTGGTACTGAATCCCCAGTGCTGAGGTCTGGGGTTGCCTGGGATAGCTGGATGGGCTCCCTCTGAGGTCAGCAAAAGGCTGGAGACCAGTTCCCTGAAGGCCCCAGCTAGGTTTTAGGGTCTAAGCTGACCATCTAGCTTAACTTCCTACTCCTGTGTTTCCCATTCCCCCTCACTCCTGTGACAGGAGGGAATGGCATTTACTGAGCCACTTTCCCTAGCCCCTAGTGCCTCCTAGAAAGGACACTTATCATACCCCTTTCATGGAATGATACAGTGTGGCTGAGACATTTTGTGGTTCTTTCTAAGTGCATTTTAAAACAATTATTTTCTGCAAGAATTAAGCAAAAAACCCCAACCTTTCAACCAGCAAATGGGCTAAGGAATGGAGCAGGCAGTTTCTGAAAAGGAAAACCACAAAAGGCCAATGAATATTTTAAAAATATTCAGAACAGCTATCACAAACAACAACAAATGCTGGTGAGGATGTGCATGTGTGTGGGGGGGGACACTTATAGTCACAACTGGTACAGAGGAAACTGGGCCACCACTGTGAAAATCAGTATGGAGGTTTCTCAAAAGACTAAAACCAGCACTACCATGTGGCTCAGCTCTACCATTCCTGGGCACACACCCAAAGGACTCTGTAGCTAATGAGATATTTGCATATCCATGCTCACTGCTGCTCTATTTACAACAGCAAGGAAGTGGAATATGCCTAGATGTCAATCAACAGACATACGGATAAAAAAAATAAGCTACATATACATAATGAAAATTTTAAAGCATTTATATATTTTATGTATATGAGTTGTTTGTATGTATGCATGCATACCTCATATGTGCTCACTATGTGTATGTTGGGGGGAGGACATGCATACCACAGCATACATTTTAAGGTCATAGGATCACTTTGTGGAGCTGGCTCTTTCCTCTTCCTTTACGTGGGTTCAGGCTTGTGGGAATAGTACCTTTACCTACTGAGCCACCTCACCAGCCCAGTTTCCAACTCCTAATGGGTGTATTACCTTCCTCACAGTGCACACAGTATAGATAGAGTAAACAGCAATGAGATTGTGTGTGTTTAAAGATCTGTAAACTATAAAATTGTAAACATCAAATTTTAGTATCACCAGTCTCCTCTTGATTATCATCCTTCTTCCTTGAGTCCACTCCTGGAGATCTTCTATGGGCCCACCAAGGAACCTGTCACACTCCTGTTCCCTTGCTAAGTTTAAATTAATTTCTCCCACTCAAATCTCCCAGCCTCATCATGCATGGAAATCCATGAGGCCTCCCCAACCTACTGCACTGCAGAGTTTTTTTATTTGCTCTGTCTCTTCTAAATGAGGAGTCCCTGGAGAAAGTAGCCTTGACTTCTCAACTTTGGACCCACAAAGTCTAGCACACTCCCAACCATCACAGGGGCCCAGGCCTGTCTGTTAGAGTTAAAGACTTTGATCCATCATTGATTTATCAAACCAATATTTCCAGGATCTCTTTTTTTGTTTATAATTTATGGGAACATTAATACTATTTTTAAATTTCTGTTTCTTTTTATTTGATGTGTATGTGCAAGTGCCTGCATGCACACATGCGCACCACATCCGCACTTCCTTCCTGTGAGTCCAGCAGAGGGCCTTGCAGCCCTGGGAACTGGAGATGCTGGTAGTTGTGAGCCACCTGAGGTGAGCGCTGGGAATCAAACCTGGATCCTGTGGAAGAGCAGCAAGTGCTTTTAACTGCTAAGACATTTCTCCAGCCCCTGAGCATTATTCTGAGAAGAGAGAAAAATCACCTAGAGTCCCACCACTGGTAGCCAGTATTTGTTTGCATTTTTGCTTACTCGTTTCCAGTCTTTGCTTTTTATGCCGGAGAAGTGTCCGTTCCAGAAGTACAGCATGCATTTAATGTTTTCTTCATTGTGTGTTGCCTCAAACATTTGGATATTTTGCACATTTTCAGAGTGATTTTTTTAAATGGCAAACCATAACTGTACCAAAATTCATGACTTCTCCAGTTACATATGGAACTCATGCAAGAAATACATGTACATATTAGGCATAAAAGAAACCCCAAAGCATTCCAGAGGAAGCATACCAGACACTAGACAGGTCATTGGTTGCTTTTGTTATTATTTTCAATTTTTTATTTTGTCTTTAGGTGTGTGTGTCTTTCCAGCATGTGTGTCTTATGCACCACCTCAGTGCAGCACTAACAGAGCCCAGAAGAAGATGGGGGATTTCCTGGTGTTACAGAGGGTTGTGACCACCATGTGGGCACAGGACATAAAACCGTGTTCCTTTTCAAAGGCAGCCAGCATTTCTAACCACTGAACCATCCCTTCACCCCCTGTTGCTTTTGACAGTCTTGTTCTGTAACCTAGGCTGGCCTAGAACTCAGGGCCCTCCTGCCTGGCCTTCGCAACTGCTGGGATCACAGGTGGGCACCACCATATCCAGGGTTAGACAGAACATGTTCTCAGATCACCATGTGAGAAAAGAGAGCTAGCAAACCTCTCCGTGGTTTAAAATTAAAAACCAGATTTCTAAATAATTCATGGTTAATGAGTAAATCAGTGACAATTAATTAAATATTTAGATTGCACGAAAGGGTAAATGGCCCAACTATAGGACTCATGGGTGTTTACCAAAGGACTGCAAGTCGACATCCCACAGAGATACTTGCACGACCACATTTATAGCTGCTTCGTTTGCTGCCGCTAGGAAACCAGCCTAGATACCCATCACATGCATGGATAAAGAAAATGTGGTGTATGCACACAATGGAATTTTATGCAACTACAAAGGAAAATGAAATAGTGTTTCCACAAAAATGGATGCTGCAAGAACTCATTATGGACTCAGAAAGACTAACACTGCATGGTCTCTCTCTCTCTCTCTCTCTCTCTCTCTCTCTCTCTCTCTCTCTCGAGTTTAGCTTAGGTTTAAATTGCTACATTTGTGTGTGTGCATATAAGTGTGTCTCACACTTACAGGTCAAGAAGCTAGAAAGGGGATGGTAAGAGAGGAGAAAGAGATCTTAGGAGGTGGAAAGAGCAGAGAGCAATGGATACATGGAGGACTAACTGGGAGAAGAAACTGAACCAGGTGGAGGGCAGGAAGTGATGATAGGGACAGCAGGACAAATAAAAGAAATGTGACCCCTGTCTTGAAAAACAAAACAACAGCAAATGCGACATATATATGAAGTTGTCACAGGGCAATCCATCACTTTGTATACCAACCTAAGTTATAACAATCATGAGAATGTCTACTGCAGTTGAACATGCGCGTTATGGCATGGGAGCCAAGGTCTTCATATAGTAGTGCTAAGTGACAGATAGGCAGGGCAATTGATTTATGTGGTGATGAGTTAGATGTTTACACATGGAATGCTCTAGGGTTGTGTGCATTGATGGTTGGAAGCACTAACTCCAGCAACAATGACTCGAGCTAGCACTTAGAGTTCTATTTCTAATACCACCCCTCCCCTAAAAGAACCCTAAGGAGTCTTTGGACAAGTGTTGGATTCTAGAACTGAGGCAGTAAGAACACAGAAAGAATCTTGAGCATCCTGTAGTACCCAAAATTACAAGTGTTCAAATATAGAAGTCTGAGAGACTAGGGAGCCAACTGATGGAGCTCCATGTTGCCAAAATTGGAATCATTTTGGCTCAGTGATGTCATCCTTCTGCTCCACTATCTTCACTCATTGCTTAAGACACCAAATCCTGGGGCTGGAGAGATGGCTCAGTGGTTAAGAGCATTGCCTGCTCTTCCAAAGGTCCTGAATTCAATTCCCGGCAACCACATGGTGGCTCACAACCATCTGTAATGAGGTCTGGTGCCCTCTTCTGGCCTGCAGACATACACACAGACAGACTATTGTATACATAATAAATAAACAAATAAATATTAAAAAAAGACACCAAATCCTGGGTGATTTATAACTCAGCAATAGATAACTGAAGCTGTGTAAGGTAAGGAACTTGAGCTATCAGAGCCATTTGCTGATGGGGGGGCGGTTGTAAGCGTGACATTGGCCAGTTTTTCAGGAAGATCCCATCCATCCACCTACACCTAGTATTCCAAGAAGGAATAGAGCGACGGCTCAATACACGGCAGCCTAGCTGGCTCTGCATTCCAAGGCCCTTCTCGGGGGGAGGTAAGACTATGAGAATACGTTTTTGCTAATAGAATCTGAGCAAATGGGAGGAGTTGCCCTCCTGAGTGACATCCTTGAAGCAGCAGGACTGCTTTCTTTGGAGTTCTTTCTTCTCTCCCAGCAGTCTGAACTCAAACGTGTCGGTGTGTGAGTTTCCAGGGATGATTGAGCCTGAGGATGGAAGGAATGTGGGTCCTTGAATGTACCCACAGAGGACAGCTTCCTTCAGAAATTATAGGCGTAAACATAAGCTTTCGTTTAAGTCACAAGAATGCTGGAACTCTTGTTGGAACTTTTCAACCCTAACTCATATGGGTGCAGATAATAGACCAAAAGAGCAGAGAGCCCAGGAACACATTCATATCTACATAGGGGACAGCAGCAAAGTTAGAGACATCACTACTAGTCACCGAGAAAAAGAAATACTACTTAATAACAGAACTATGACTCATCAGTCACAAAAATAAAATGCAGATGTTTTAGTGTCTTAAATATGAAAAACAATTAGAAGAAATATTGAAAAGATTGCTCACAGCCCAAGACAATGATTTCATATTCAAAAGAAAAATATTGAGACCCTATAAAATAAAAAAGCATATTTAATGTTACTAAAATTAAGTCTTATCTAAGGCAATATTATGTAAGCAAGATTAAAAGGTGGGCAATTTACTAGGAGGTATTTGCAACATATAATGGACCTATTGCAACAGTAAAGGAATCCCCATAATCTGTAGGAAAAAGATGAACAACACAATAGGAAAGGGAAAAACAATTTGGAGAGACAAGTTTTACAGGGGAAGGATGCTGTAGTGATCACTAAAGCCATGGGCTTGTGAAGCTGAGGGTGGACAATGTGCAGTGTGGGGAAGACTGGAGGAGTACTACCCTGATTGGACTCAGCTAGAGGAAGTACCAGCATCACCACTGAGAAGAACAAGTGGCTGTTATAATTTCCAAACATCTATCCTCTATGTCTTACTCAGATGATTCTGTTTCTAGGTGTCTCCTGGAGGAATCCTGCTGTGTGTGTTCAGTGGATGTGCACTAGACCGCTGCTTACAAATAGCCAAGTCCTACAAACCGCCTCACTGACCACCTACAGGGAATGAATTGATGACGTATGGAATGCTCCTACGACAGGGTTTGATAGGGCTGTTTTAAAGGGTTGAACTAGGTCTCCCTATATTCATGTGAATAGGCTTTTACTTTACAGTGCTAGCTATACAGCTCGGAAGCTTAGGGATGCTAGTACACACTCTGCTACTGAACCACATCCCAGCCCTAACACTGGCAGCTTTAAATAATATCATAGTGGGTGAGACCAAAACCTAGCACATTGCCGCCAAGCATGGGAGCATCTGCCTGAAAACTCCAGCACTCAGGAGGCTGAGGCAGGAGGATTGTAAGTACAAGGCCAACCTGGACTATATAGCAAGACCTGTGTCAAAAGCAGAGTCCACTCCTCCTAATAAAACAAACAAGACTGTCATTAGTATGCAGACAGCAATAGCAGGCAAATATGACATAAAAGAAAAACAAACATTAGTTAGCCTAGGCTGACCTTCTGCCCCAGCCTCTTGAGTACTGAAATGATAAGCATATGCTACCACGCCCTGCAGAAATATCAAGTTTAATAGATTTATCAGTCAGATCCAATCAAGAGACAAAAACCTGGAAAAATTCAATACCCAGAAGAAGTTAAGTAAGGGGCTACAAGTGTGGCTCAGTGGCAGAACTCTTGCCTTGCATGCACAGACCCCAGGGTTAGATACCCATTGCAGGGTGGGTTATGGGTATGGGTGTGGTGGGTAGAGACTAGCTAGTAAAAGGTGGTTAAGGGAGGTATAAGGACCTTCACAGGGAGGGAAAGCAGGGTGGAAAAGGAAGAAGGAAGGGAAGGAGGGAGGGAGGGAATAAAAATTGGGGTACAGTTACTACTTTCAGGGCTCAGAACACTTGAATGCAGTCCCATTCTAAAAGCAGACATTCAGGTCTTTGTGGGGTGTGACTGTACTACAGATGATTCAAGTCAGACACCCAAAGCTGTCAAGCAATTGGGCTCAGGGGAGCCTGTGTAAGTTACTGCAGCGACAATACCAGGGCCTCTCCCAGTGCTGCTGTCTGGGACGTCATGGAAGCAAGGCAGTATTTCTCTAGCACCCTCTATCTTCAAAGTGTAGCACAGCGTGAAAAGGAGATGTGTTTACAGGTTGGGGGTGTGTTTAGTATGGCAAATTGGGTAACTGTAGGACCTACAATATAGATGAATTTGAACTAAAGGGCAGTGAATTGGTTACTGGCACATCAATGATGGATGGTAAGGACATGAGTGTTGTTTATACTTTTTAGGGCTCAAAGATTTCAAAAATGAAAGATGATTACAAGATATAAAAATTTTTAAATTAAGTTAATCAGTATAGAGTAAAAAATTTCTTCCTAAACATTAGAGAAGCAAAGGAAAAGAGTAAATATTAGAGACCCGAATCTGTGACTGAAAGAATTAAGACTCTGTCGTGAAACAAAATTACAGACAGTGGTTTCCCTCTTTAAGAAGACCAAATCAGTTAAATAAAAAATGTAAATGGGTAAAATCTCTTTATTAAAAAAGAAAGACTTAAAAATTGAATCAAAACTAAAATTACGTGAAGTTTGTAAGAGTCACCCTAAAAAAGAGAGACAGAAAATGTACAGGTGTAAGTCTCTTCCAAGACAACTGGATCCTTCCTGCCCTTTCTCTTCTCTCTCTATACCCTTATAATCGGTGTATGTACTTAAATGACCCTCAGATTTCTCCTGACAGTAAACAGGAAGCCTATAGTATAAAATGCCTCTAGAGAAGTGAGCTGGAGACCTAGGAATAGGGATGGAGGGAGACTTCTAAAGAGCCTACTGCATCTATGAACTTTGAGTCACGTGTACTTACTCATTTAAAGCAACATTAACAAACCAATTAAAGCAAACAACTAAAGCTAGCTCTTCTTCTTCTTTTTCTTCTTTTTCTTTTTCTTCTTCTTCTTCTTCTTCTTCTTCTTCTTCTTCTTCTTCTTCTTCTTCTTCTTCTTCTTCTTCTTCTCCTCTTCCTCCTCTTTCTCCTCCTCCTCTTCCTCTTCCTCCTTCTTTGGTTGTTTTGAGACAGGGTTTCTCTGTGTAGCCCTGGCTGTCCTGGAACTCACTCTGTAGACCAGGCTGCCCTTGAACTCTCAGAGATCCACCTGCCTCTGCCTCCCGAGTGCTGAAATTAAAGGCGTTCCCCACTGGCTTGTGCCATATAATTCTTAAGACATCTTAGCTATCCCTTTCCTCAAAATCCTAAAAATAAACTCAGCACATAATTCAGCAATTCTAAATAAATTATATTAGAAGAGCAAAATGGTACACTTCTTCAATCCCAGCACTCAGGAGGCAGAGGCAGGCAGATCACTGTGAGTTTGAAGCCAGCCTGCTCTACATAGTAAGTTTCTGACTAACCAGGGATAGATAATATATTGAGACCCACCACCCTGCAAAGAATTGATATCGGTGTTCTAAAAATTTATCTGTCTATCCATACTTATAGAAGCATTGGGCACAGAGCTAAAACAGACACAATCCAAGTATTTATCCCAGGTGAATGGATAAAACAAAATGTGGTATATACACATAATGGAATACTATTCTGTCTTTAAAAGCAAGAACATTCTTTTTTTAATATTTATTTATTTATTATGTATACAATATTCTGTCTGAGTATATGCCTGCAGGCCAGAAGAGGGCACCAGACCCCATTACAGATGGTTGTGAGCCACCATGTGGTTGCTGGGAATTGAACTCAGGACCTTAAGAAGAGCAGGCAATGCTCTTAACCTCTGAACCATCTCTCCAGCCCCAAGCAAGAACATTCTTTTGTTCATATGTTACAACATATGAATGAACCGTGAGGACAATATGCTAAGTGGAACAAGCGGGGATAGATACTATAAGATTCCACTTATGGCTGGGCAGTGGTGGCTCTTGCCTTTAATCCCATCACTTGGGAGGCAGAGGCAGGTGGATCTCTGTGAGTTCAAGGCCAGCCTGGTCCACAAAGAGAGTTCCAAGACAGCCAGGGCTGTTACACAGAGAAACCTGTCTTGAAAAACAAAAACAAACAAAACAAAAAGAAAAAAAAAAGATTCTATTTATATGAGATTCCACAGAACTATATACATGGGGGTTAGGAAGATGGCTCAGGGGGTTAAGTGTTTTGCCATGCAGGCATGAGCACCCAAGTTTGGATCCCTACAACCCATGTAAAATAGATGTCTCCAATCCCAGTGTTCCTACAATGATATGAGAGGTAAAGACAGAAGAGTCTCCAGAATTTCATGGGCCAGCTAGCCTGGAGTACACAGGGCAAACACAAGACCCCATCTCAACCAAGGTAGGAGGTGAGGATTGACACATGAGGCTGTCATCTGACCCCCACATGTATACTGTGGCACACATGCATCTGCACTCTCACACATGGTCACTTACACACTTGACACACACACAGATTGGACAGAGTTACAATGGTGCAATCGTTAATATTGATTGTCAAATTGATAGGATCTGAAGTCACCCAGGAGACAAACCTGTGAGTGATTTTATCCAGAGCAGGTTCACTGAGGCAGGAAGATCCACCTTAAGGATGGGTGACCCCATTCTATTAATAAAGAGGAGAAAGGAGCTGTTGCTTCCTGCCTGCGGTTGTACCACCTGCCATCAGGGCTTCCCCAACATGACCGACAACATTGCTCTTCCTTCCTTAAGTTGCATTGGTTGTGGCATTTTGTCACAGCCACACTGAAGTACAAATGGGAAATTCTGCATTCGATGTATTGTGTTACAAGCAGAATAAAAGAAAGTGGTCTCGACACTCAGAAGGCTAAGGCAGGAGTCTTGCTCATGACTTCTAGGCTACATAGAAAGACTTTACCTTAAGAAAACAAGCAAACAAAAAAGTCTGCCATGGTGGCGCATGCCTTTAATTGAAGCTCTCAGGATGGTTGACACAGTGAGTTCCAGCACTACATTGTTAGACTCTGTCTCAAAGAAAAACGAATAAAATTAAAAAAGAATGAGGAAGAAGATGAAGAAGAAAAAAGGACAGTTTCCTTCTCTTTCCAAAAGATGCTCTGCCCCTCCCCTAGAGATCTGCCCCACCCCTAAATCTCTACCCCTCCCCTAGAGCTCTGCCCCTCCCCTAGAGCTCTGCCCCTC